>JACGCK010000050.1:0-297009 GCA_014925825.1 Pholiota molesta
CACGCCCGTGACACCAAATCATGCAATATCTACTTGAATTCAATGGAGAGAGCAAACAACAGAGCATGCGGTGAATGCTTCTCGCTCTTGAATTCGAAGGCCTTGCGTCAATTATAGAGTGAGCACACAAGGACACTGTACCTCACACTCCCTGGATGTTTTTAAGCGCTCGGCAGCTTAAGAACTTGTTGATAGCTTCACGAAAAAAGGCCAATTCGCTCAAGCTTGAGGTGTGTTTGATTTCTAGATGCTTTTGTTTATCTTATTCTAATGTTCAATTGAATGCGCTCTAGACAGCCGTTTCTCGACCCCTCTGTGCACTCTCAACAGCGGGAAAATGGTGTCGATGTTGTCCGAGTTCTTCTCTTAGCTATAGCGTCGTCTGTTGTTTTGATGATTCGCAAGAACCTTCTATGTACGTCGTATATGTGTATCCGAGTTTGAACATTGAGATGATGAATTCATTCACGGGGAATGCGGAAAAGACTGTCCGATGTCGATTTGGGTTGTAAAAACTCAATCCGTTAGTCAAATGACATAGCTACACACTATGAAAGGTTATGAACGTTTGCTCATCCTTGGCACTTATTAATGTTTGTCCTATGTGTGTACCAAGAAGTTTTGATTCCTCAATCAGAACTTTTCAGAAATTCCCAATACATAATAACGAAATACAGATGTAAATTGTCTATATATATGAGAAGAAGAAAAAGATCATCGATAACTTTCCATCTGAACTACCACGGTGCGCACTGCCCAACAGGGCAAACAGCATGCACTCCCCTTCTTCCCCTGTCTTGTTTGTCCTGGTACCCCACCATTTGAATTAGCTATCAATTAAGACGATACATATGAGACTTGGGGCAAAGTGATGAAGAATAATAAGGCTTACCTACATTATGATATTGTGAGAGTGGATGTTGATCCCTGGCTAGTGTTACTGCACTTGACATTGTCTTGTAGGGCGACGTGGAAGATCGTGGACACCGATCGGATGATGGCTGCATTCGAAGAGTTCGCGAATGTGTCTCGAATGCGATCCTGCAGCGTGTCGTACCTAGAACAGACAGTGAATTAGAATTCAAGACATTGATAGAGAGAAAGAAACATGAAGCATACGTGATTCCAATAATTTCTGGACAAGAGTTCGCAAGGCTTGAGATGACTATCGTCGTCGTGTTTGATTCGTTGGCCTTGCTCAATATACCCTTGAATGCGACCAAGATTTGATACAGGAAGTCATCATCGACTTCCGCGGCCGCAAGTCCAGAGAGTGCGACGAAGGCCCGTGTTTGGACAGCAGGCGATTGCTGGACGGCCGTTGCAGTCACTAAACTCGTCCGTCTGGCCCTCCATACGTTCAATAGCCCTGCACAGGAAGATGGAATGCCGAATCAGTGTTTGTGAACATTGGTAGCAGGTGTGGGCCGCGATGCCGCTCTATCATCGCCAGCGGATCCGGATTCCGGGGCCGCCGTGGAAAATTATCGTATCGATCTTTTCCATCCAAACTGTCATGTCACTGGCAAACGACATCCACTCCTCTTTCCCCAATCTTTGTGTGCAGAAGGACGAAGGATGATAAAGCTTACCTGTGTTCCCGTGCGCAGACGGTGCCACATTTCCTTCCCTCTCCCCATCTTCTCTCGCAGACCCGACTTCCTCGTTCACCACAACACTGAATCCATACACCATTATTAGCGTCGGGCTACTTCAAAGAGGCAATCGAAATGCATATCCTTACCGTTGTCCTACGTTGGTCTGTGGGCTGAGTAGCCACACTGCCAAGTCGCTGGACTGAGCGGATACGCTCAGTCTCAGGCGACTGGGACGGCTTTTAAAATATGTCATACGATTGCCTCTTTGTGGCAATCGCGTTCGTTGGTAGTATCTTAGGCAAGCGATCGATTTATCAGTCTCTAAACTTCATCTTATACCGAACACACTAACCTTCGACGACTATATCCGGGGCGGTGTCGTCTATTCTGCAGTATTCTGCAGCAGCTGTATAAGCGGCTTCGTCGGAAGAGGTTGCCCCGCTCAGCAGGCATGCAGGCTTCCGCGTCCGAGGAATAGCCCCACCGCTCATCGGAGGAGAGATCAGTCCATCGATCCACTGCGTCGATCTCAGGAGAGTCGAAGGGGTTGTCCTGAATGGCAGGTGGGAGTACGAGGTTCAATCAGATACGTTTCTGACATTCAGTTTATAGAAGACGGTGATTTACCTTCGCGGGGAAAGAGTTTGAAACTTCAACGAGCCAGGTCGCTATATACGCTCTATCGCTGGGTTCGTCTGTGGCTCCACCATTGTGATTGGGGTTTGGTAGTGGGTCTTCCTGCGATTGAACTTTACGAAGTGCGTGTCACTTGTCTAGTTCCCATGCTGGTATACTGTCAAAAACTCACGGACGATATCCGTTTCGAACATATGGTTGCAGACGAAAGGCAGGCAGGAGACGCTGGGGTGTAGTTTTGGTGCAGGCCCACATACAATCTTACGGTTTAAATACTCCAAAAGCTCCATTTATATTGCGCCCATATGCGATGCCTCGTCCTGATGTCGAAGCCCCTAGATTCCACTAATCCATTTTTCCCCTGCATGAGGCAAACTAATCATCTGTGTGCACACAAGGGAAACGCTAGCTGATACCCAAACATGGCAATTTAGCGACTATCAGCTGCGGTTCCGGAACCTCTGGCATGCTGAGCTGTTTGCAACCCGTTCTGTTGGGTTGTGTACACCAATAATGGACTTGTAATGGACTGGCCGTCGGGACCTATTTCTGATTCCCATCTTAGGGTATCGTCCCTGGCCCACATACCCTTTTTCCGGGCATGCGCTTCGGTTCGAAGAGACCAGTGCTGTGCGTGTGGTGTGCGCGTGGACACACACGTTGCATCGGTTATATGGTCGTCTGATTCAGGCATGTAGCGTGAATGCCTCTTTCAGGAAATTATGTGTAGGGGCACAGGAAAATTTGCGGTTCAGGTTGCGCTTGACTGCGCAGCACCGGCACTTGCGGTTCACTTGCGAAGTTGCGCTAAGGGTTTACGCAGTCTTGCGCGACTCCGAGCCGCATACTAGTTTGGCCAATGTGCATCATTAGCTGAACAGTGGGGCCATCATCGAGCCAGGAGGTAGAGATGGTGACACATGGATCTCACTCAAACCCGAGTATCCAAATGCTTCGACCACTTATAATTAACTCTCCGAATCATATATGTTTTCGAGGAGTTACTATCATGTACCATTATCCATGACCGCTATCTTGTTATCACAATCATATCATGCGTGTATATATCTGCCTTGTTGTGTGTCTGTTCTTCGTCGTCTATGTAAAAAATAAAGAGTAAAGTGTTACCTATTTTATCTGAAGGAGTTGCCACTGTGGCGCACCTTGGGCGCACCTATTCAATATCTGGTAAATACTTCGTATATCAAGCCACAGGAAGATATTACTATTTAGAAGGCTCCAGAAGCCTCTAAGATGTTATGCTCATGATCCTGCCATTTACATGCGGTTTTCAGCTCACCCACAGAGATCTTGCTCAAACCTAGCTCTCAGAGTCCTGGGTTGGTCCCAGGCACGCAGAACAGCCTGCACAAGTGCATTGTAGCTATCTTAATTAAGTTGAGGCTTGAAGTAGAGTACACGCGCTAGCTTCAGAAGGCGTGGCGCCAGCTCGACGACTTCTCGCGCTCGAGCTCGCCCCCCGCGAGGCCCAGGGCGCCTTTGCGCGCACGCGCGGGGATAATCTGGCCCCCGGCGGCCTGCCTTGTGCTGCCCCCGCTGCCGTCGTGGGTCCTGACCGCGTCGTCCGCGGCCGGCGTATATACGGGGGGCATACCGCCGCCGAGCATGGGTCGTGTTGCCATCTGTCGTAGCCGTGTCATCGCCGCGTCGTTGAGTGCCTATGCTCTGCAGCTCGCATGCAGTGGCACCCGTTGCTCGGGGGGGCCAACACGGTAAGATCTGTAGAATAATTGTAGGATGGTTAGTGCACAAAGGATAAGAAGGAATCAAAGGGTACATACCAGACGGATCTCCTGCTGTGACGCCTAGCTGGGAAATACTCGAAAACATGGACCAGCCTGGGATTGAACTCAGGACCTCGCACTCCAAGGTTCCAAGGCGTGGCGTGCTAACCGTTACACCACCAGCCCGTGCTTAGGCCATGACTTAGAGTCTTCAAGGGATGCCCCGGACACCCCTGTGCCGGATCCCTGGGATAGGGTGACCCGTTACCATCCGGTACGGACCCTAGGTCCCTGCAACATGTGACTGGATGAAGGGCCAGCCGTCACAGAGCCCCCCACTCTAAGCCATGGTCTGCAAGGGTTACTCCTGCCGCGGGAAAGCTAGATACACTTCTAAAGCCCCTAGCGCGCTCTATTCCGCGGAACAGTTTGGCCCAAGCCCCGAACACCCCGAATCGATGTGCTCCGAGAATATCTTGACCAGGTCCACCAATGTGACGCCTAGCTGGGAAATACTCGAAAACATGGACCAGCCTGGGATTGAACTCAGGACCTCGCACTCCAAGGTTCCAAGGCGTGGCGTGCTAACCGTTACACCACCAGCCCGTGCTTAGGCCATGACTTAGAGTCTTCAAGGGATGCCCCGGACACCCCTGTGCCGGATCCCTGGGATAGGGTGACCCGTTACCATCCGGTACGGACCCTAGGTCCCTGCAACATGTGACTGGATGAAGGGCCAGCCGTCACACCTGCGGCACAGGTCCTCCCTTGCTCTTCTAGCCCTAATACCAATCAATATCGTATGTTTGCGAGATGGCGCCCGCCGGTGACGCTTGTTCATTTTGCGAAGGAGGTGGTCGAGGCAAGGCATATGGTTCACAGCAATTGCACAAGCAATGCTATTCCAGGATTCAGCAGCTGCACATATCAGGTATGTAGCAGCACCAATGCCACTTTCACAAGCGGTGGCATGGCTCGTGAAAACTGGAGTAGCAGAGCTTGTGGTGGGGAGGGAAAGGGATGGAAGTTGACACGTTGACGTTGAGAGCGAGGAGCGCTAATCACGGCATTTCGGCCAAACTCTCACGCAGCGCATGGACTTGTTCAGTGCGCGAAAACTGCAACGAAGGAGATAGACTTATGAAACTCATGTTAATCAATTCTTAAATATACTAACTACTTGGGAAAACTGCAATTTAAGCGTTGGAATATAACTACTAGCTTGTAGACGAAGAAGCAAGAATCGCCCGACCTGAAGGTCAAATTCACACGATACAGTCTAGTATCATGCCCGCATCACAAGCAAATCCTCCAAATATTGCTCCTAGACACACCGAAACGTTTGCTGACCTGCCCGCACACACCACGCACAATCCCGCACATAGCTCGCACTCGCACGCACACACCACACACAAAGGACTGTGCGTGGCGGGCGTGACCACGCACACCACGCACAAACGCCTGGGCGTGGCACGGTCAACCCGTCACGCACGCACGCCACGCACACTTTCCCGCACATTTCCTGTGGCCATTACTTTGCTGAAGTTGCGCACTAAAAAATGTTGCGCAGTGAAATCAAAGTTGTGCGCTACCCGCATTTTCCACAAAAGATTTTTTCATTCTTAAATTTGGTCCAAGTATTGCGGAAAGTCAAAAAAAAATACGAAAAGTAGATGGCGCTAACGAAAATATATTGGGTTTCAATTTTTGTACAGTTTGAATGCCATAACCGGTGAAATGTCGAATGTAATTATAATAAGCGATCAAATACGGACACTGCGCTTCTCTCGACGACCGTGGGTGAGGGTGAAGGTCAGGTCGGTGGGTGGATGGTGCGGGGCGTCTAGATCCTAAAGGAAGGGCAGGCAGCCGCATCAATATCCACCGCGGGGAGAGGGAGAATTGGGAGAGGACGTACAATAATGGGCGGGGTGGATGAGCGAGGCCGTCGCGAGCAAAGGCGCTCAAGCGACGACGCAGTAGGTGGGAGGGGTGGTGCCGCTGCCGGCGCCGGTGCCAGTGGTGCCGTCCTCGTTCGTGGGCACCGTCTCGCTCGGGGACACGACGGAGTACGTGTTGCCGCTGCCGCCGCCGCCCTCCTGGTTTGTGGGCGCGTCGGCTTTGACGATGGCAGTGATCTGGTTGAACGAGTCCATGTCTGGTTGGGTTGGGTTGTGTGGGTGGGTGGGTTGGGTTGGGGGGCAGTTGCGGTGGAGGTGCGACTGAGGTTGGGGGTATGTTCTGGCGCGCTTTTATAGATGGGGGAGGGGGCCGTGCTTGGACAGGACTTGGGCTCGGGGATGGGGTTTGGCCGTGCATGCATGCGTGCGTGCGGGGCGAAGCCAAATGGAGGATGGATTGAATGAATTGAAGAGGGGTATGGGGTATGGGTTATTGCAGACCTATGGGTTATGGGTCTCAAATCCCCGCCCACCGAGTTGGTGGATGGATTTTGCTATGGGGTGTAAGGGGTTATGCATTATGGGTTAGCTCACATTGAGAGGGTTTCGACTGTACCTCCCGCAGAACAATAAACAATTGCGTAGAACAAAAAGAACCGGCGGGGACAATTTTGCGATGCCAGGAAACACTCAAAGCGCCACCAACGCCACAAAAAGTTGACATGGAGTGAATGGAGCGACACAGCAGTGTTTCTGAATTGAAAAACTAAGCTCAAGTTACCGGAGTGCACAGCCCGTCCTGAAACTAGGTTTTCACGCCAATTTTGTTAACGACTAGTTTCTAAGACCCTCTACCTAAAGGTAGCGGGCATAAATTTCTTATTGATCATGGCCACTGATGGTATGATTCCCCAAAACGGATGGGTACAAGACTACACCAATACACGATCTTAGCGGAAGTCGATTATTTATACTGAAGGTTCGTAAAAACCCAGTCTTTTTGATACACTTCCAGTACTCTTATAAGTTATTTTGCTCTTCTGCCACATTCATTCCTCCTGTGCGCCATTCTGGCGGATGCGCCCAACACTAAATTTTGGCAGTGTGGCATGATGGCAGTGACTTGCTACAACAGCGAGTTTAAAGGCACGCGACGTGCGTGGAAGAAATATGCCAGACGTTCCAACTTCTATATATGAGCTCGAGCTTATCCATTTTTGTCAGTTAGAATATCTTGAGGTATTGTATATAGGATGAAGTTATAGGTAATGGATTGCTTTAGTTCACAAAGCATGTAAAATCTCATTGTAATGCGGCCAGCAACGCTGAGAGCCAGGGTGTACAGCCACCCTCTCGGGCCGTCGCGTGGGATACTATACGCGACACCTTTGGCTCTTTATCCTCGTTCGGCTGTTATTCTAAGAGAATCTGAATAGACAGAACTATATATGATTCGAAACTCAATACATTTCTAGTGTTATAATATATATTCAGCCCATACTGAGCAAGGAATGAGGAAGGCATGCTTATTCAGCTGGTTCCAGACCAGCTGAATAAGCGCACAGCCACCATAAGCTGCAGGATATCTTTCCTTCGTCATTTTCCCTCACACACTTTTCAGAGAGATTGACAAAGTACACACAGATGTAGAGTAGAATTATATCTTTCACTCCATATACACATTGTACCTTAGCCTTAGACCCCTCGACTTACAGGCCGCCTTTTATTGTAAGTAGTACTAACTTATTTCAAACTCCGCAGGCCGCTGTTTCAATCGACTGATCGCTCAACCTCCTCGTTCAATCCATCACCATCGCCGGGCCCATGGAATTCAAACGTCCTCTAGCACACGGCACAACCTCAAGCGCGGCTTGTATCGTTCTGGGGCTCTCATGCGCGGGGCTCCGGCTGCCAGGGGTCATGATGATGTGGCCCGACGATGGGCACCTATGGGTGCTCGCACCACCAATCTCGCCTACTGCTTTGCACGAATTTCCGCCTTCCTGCCACTCTGTTCAATCGTACATATTGCGAAGGTGAGCCCTGCCTTTCCAAACGACTTGAGCTCACGCCTGGGCTCGTCGTTTGGCGTCATATCTTTCTTCAACCGCTGACTCCATCTTTTTGTTTTTCAACCATTCTCTATATCTTGGACTCAACCCATCCCACCCGGCAACAACATAGAGGCTACAGACGACGGACAGGTGGGAATGAGAAGCCAGGGAAGACCCGAGGAAGCGGGAGATCCGCCAGGTACGTCCCCTAGCCCAATCTTTGCATCCCCCTCTCACCCGCCCTTCTTTGCCCAATAGCATGACATCGTCACTACCGCGGCACGTCTTCGAGATCTCGCGCACCAGCAAACGAGGATACGTCGAATGTCGACAGCTTTGAGCTCATGCGGGGTCTTGAGTACGAGTACAACCGAACTGCACGCCAACAACGGTAAGGGATGCCTGCCATCTTCCTGCGAATGAACGACAGCGGGCGCATGGGTGAAAAAGTCGCGCGAGTCGCGATGCGCTCTCCTTGCGCTCTCCCATACTACAACTTCAAGTCACACTTCTGCCGTCCTGCATGCGTCTGCGCTGCTCAGGCTTTGTACAACACTTCCCTGTGGAAATGACACAGCGTTGACGGCGTCTGTTTCCTCTGCGACTCAGTACTCACGACCTATCACCCTCACAGAGGAATCTGGCCGCTTGCTGTGGATCGAGGGGATGTCGATGGTTGGTCGGCGACGGACGGGTATATATGAGCTATTTAATTATACTGGTGGTGCGCGATGGTTTCACTTTTTCGCCTGCACTTCCAGCTCTCTACTTCACCTGCCCACTGCCACATTCATCACTCCTATGCGTTATTCTGTTCATACATGTGAAGTGGCGAGCGGGGTGGATGCGCTCCATGCTACGGGCCTTGCGTTACACTGTGATGCAGACGTCGGGTGTATGCGCTGACGCTGATTGGGCATTGGAGCCGCGGCGTCAAAGTTGCGATTGTCGTCACCACATCGAATCTGGCGGCGCTACACACGTAGACGTAATTCGCTGCACGTTCTACGAATATATGCAAGCTTGAGCTTGCCACGCATGCACACCTGATGTATATATGGGTATGCACTGAAGTCTTCTGACAGTGGAGTATATACGCAATGGACCTTGGCGTCAATACGAAGGCGCTTGCTGTACACTTCTGCGTTGCCTGAGCTGGCCATGTTTACTTCTGCAGTATTTGCGCTGTCTGGGATCTTCCGTGTCTTTTCCCCCTCCATTCCATTCCATGTTCCCATCGTATCACTACCCCCGTCCACTGAGTCTTTCCCCGTGAAGAGACCCCGGCCCAGCCTCCAGCATTTGTGATACTCTGTAAATCGCGCGCTGGATGGCGTGCGGCCAATTGGCGAGCTGCCGCACTCCAGAGCGCTATGTCAGGACCATAATTTGGAGTCTGGGCGGGCAAGAGCGCGGCGTGCATTCGAATGCACAAGCGTTGTAACTAGAGATATGTTGGGCACGCATACTGATACCTTCGGTCGCGCGTCGGGCAGAACGACCAGGCATTTGTTTAGCGAAGCTTCAGCGCCACCGCTTCCGCACTGCGAAACTCATGATAGACAAAGTAGGCTTCGAATCCGTCATTGAAGATTGCGCTAATAGCTCAACAGCGTCCTTCAAATTTTAGACAAACGTTCTCTGTAAGTTACAAATATATTTTCGACTCTTAGGAAACGAAGTACACTATAGCGGGGCGGTCATAGTCTTCAGCGAATCGCGGTCGACGAGCCTATCGATTGGCTTGTTCCGAGCTCAGCAGGAAATGATGGAGTGTCTGCGGCGCGAACGTTTTCCGGGCGGCGAGCACGGCGTGGGCTTTCTTCAGCGTCCTGACCACACTGCCCGTTGGTTTTGAAAGGATATGACTCCGCCGTACGTCGAAACGTCGGCGCATACGCAAGCGCTCGTGGTACCTGAGCTCTCCAAGGCTCGCCATGTCGTAGTCTTCCTTATTCCTAGCTGGCGACACAGAACACACTCTTTTCTTCAGCTATGCGTTGCTCTCAGGTTCTCTCATTTGTTCTTGCTTCAGATCTTATCGCGCTATCCTCGGCTGTGGTTAATACAGACCCTAGCGAACTCGGATTGTCGATGCATCCGTTTTTGTGAGTCGATTAATACACTTCGACTATCTGAGTCGGCTGACACGCGATTTCCTTGCGCACGCCACAGTGTTCGTCCCGAGCAGCCATCCCCAGGATGCAGTGTATCTTCTCGCAGAGAGGGCTTCTGATATGATCAAGGTGCAGACATAACTTCTATTAACGTCATCTTGTGCTAACGCTCCTCATTCAGGCCGCGCAGACAGCTTCCACTCCGGTTTAATCATCAAAATTGCATTCTGCGTCCTTTACCCTTTTTATAGCTGCGACATCGATTATGATCTAATCTAAAGCTTTCTTATTTGATGTAATGCGTTCTGTTTCGCACTCGTTCTTATATAGCTATTTATTCTCGTAGACGTCATCTGTCGATACTTTCATACTGAATCTACAGAACCTAGTCTAAAATTACAAACGCCTCCGCCGGGGAATTTAATTCTGATTCTTGATCAAGTCAGTCCATGAGAATATGCAATTGCCAATCACAAAAGCAAATACCGCAATTGTTGTAGAATATCGCCATGCACGAATAAGCTACTTTGCAGCCTTCGTCCCAGATTTTCTTTGTAAATATTCGGCCTGCATAATACGACTTCGTTAACAAAATCTCAGCCGCCTTTGAGCGGTACACGCTTGATCGGCTTATCAGCTGAGCGAGCGAGCGGCTGCCCAAGTGGGTCGACGAAGCAACATATTAAATAAAATAAGATTGACTGGATGCACACATATAAAAAGAGTAATAAAGTGAAAAGATGCAAAGAGACCCAGGCTTGTACTGTATAAGTACAAACTATTTTCTAATCAGTCCCATCTCTCCGAGTCATCTAAGATCCTGGGACAGGAGCAACGGTGGGTGCCGGACCAGCAACGGTGGCGAGGCTGGGGAAGGCCTGCGTGGTGCATGCGACCTGGACGTCGCTCTGCGAGAAGCTGGGAGGGAACTTGATGGGGCCAGCAAATGCTGCAGGGACGGGGACGACGTCTGAGCAGTCGACGAGGTTCTTCTGGCCCAGAGTCTGGAGCTTAGCCATGGCAGCCTTGAATTGGGTTTGCATCCTGGTTTGGTCGTCTGTTGCAAGTCGAGTAGATTAAAATTAAGGCAACACGTTAAAGAATAGTAGAAAGTACGTACTAATCATGGATTGCCAGAGACAAGCGGTGCGAGAGTCTTGCGAAATGACGAAGTCGGACTGGAGGCGCATCTCACCGGCGATCGGAGAGAGCACTTCGCCGGCCTGCGAGCCGTTGCCGGGGAAGAGAGTACCTTTGAGTAGAACTTCCAGGAAGACTTGGGTGTCACTGAAAAGCTAAAGTTAGCACGGTGTCGGAGAAAATAAATATAGCGACAACTAACAAGGTGCCAACAGTGGAATCGAAAGGAGTTCCAGGGATAGTTGGGTCGACAACATCGGCGGCAGCGATGGTGTGCGACGATAGGAGAGCAACGGCTTCCTGTGGCGAGAATCCGGCGTCAGCGAAGCGGGCGAGGATGGCAGTAACGCTGTCCGTTGGCTCAGGGACAGTCAGATCAGGTGCGGCAGCGACGGGCGGTGGGCGACCGAACATGAATTGGAGTTGGGGCGCTCCAGGACAGTTGGAAGTGCCGACTGCGCCAGCAAGGTGGACGCTGAATTTAAGCCAACAGATTAGCCATGCCCGGGGGATAAGAGGCTATTTGAAAGAATTTACAAGTCACCGGCAGTCAGGTTGAGTTGCTGGAATACCGGGAACTGACGGGCCACGATATCGTCGATTCTGTATTATAGACAGCATAAAAATCTTGACAATAAATTAAAGTCTAAGATTCTTACCCTCCGTTGGCATGGAACTGAAGCTCGGTCGAGTTGAAAGCAAGGATAGAGCCATCGGCGCCTCCTCCTTTTCCGCCATGAATGGAGAATCCAATGGCATCATGGAAGGTGAGACGGAGAGCAGAGTGTGCCTCCTCGCCGCACTCGCCGCCGTCGAAGAGGTTTGTTTGGAGGAATTCAACAGCCGAGAACAAAGCTGAAATTCATCTCATATCAATGAACAAAAATTAGTGTTACAAAGGTCAATCATATACTGACAGCAGCAGACGGCATTGGTAGTGGTCTGGCCAGTTGGGCATGTTACGCGCCTGGTAAGAGCGGCATTGGAAAGTGTCGCAGCGCTCAAAGCAAGCGTCACTGAGGTGGCAAGACGATTGAAGACCATTTTTGAGTATGCAAGTTTCACTTGGAAGGAGGAAAGGTGAATAGGAAGGTGAAGAGATTGAGCTTTCCGCACAGCGCTTTTATACGCAAACTCGACCCCGTTTTATGGGTTATTTCTTGCTACATGAGAGCCGCTGTCGTCCTTGAGCGTGCAACACAACGATACTTGTAAACAAGACCCAGAATAACGTCGTCGAATCAGACAGGTGATGTGCGAGAAAGATGGAACCGTGTGTTTGGATTTGAGCACAACGAAAGAGCGCTGCTGAGAACTTGAAACGGAGAGATGACTACCCAAACAAGACATTGCCATCCGCCTACAAGCTGCCTATACAATTACCGGATTACCCTGTAGCGCACGCGAGACTACCGTGGGCGAGTGCAATGTGGATCGATGAGATAGAATGAGAACACTGCTTGTTTAGATGAAGGCCCAGCACTTCACATTGTGCCACAATAGACATCGGATAATTTCGAAGGTCGAGGGATAAGTGGCACGGCTCTCGTGTCTAAAAATAAATAAAAAAAGGTGTTCTAAAGGTCACTTCTTGAAAATAGAGTCTGAGAATATACGATATCTTTATGTCCGTCGACCTCGTTATGCCTCCCAGGAGGAGCAGCGGCAACTATTCTAGGAGTCTGTCAGACGAAAGATGACACCCCGATTCCCTCCAAGCTGATATTTAGTCTAAGTATAATATTTCGGACCCGGTGAAGAGTGGGATGTTTACAGCACAAGCGCTCCGTTGCTGATCACCTTCGTTCGTCTCCACGGTAATCCGTAAACCCGGATTGGCTGCGCACATACAGAGGCTCAGCAGAGAGGCGAGCAGTAGCCGTTCTGGCATATTCTATCTAAACGGACATAACATGGGAGTATGGAGGTTTCTCTGCTTGAAAAAGAATTTTGTATGATAATCGCCTGACCGATTGAGCGATGATCATCCTTTGTTTATCGACTTCGTAACCTTGCAAGAGCCAGAGCTTTGATGCGATGGTGCGGCGGGCTTGGATTTCTGAAATTTCATCCTCACGCCAAGACAGTATTCATTCTTCAATGGCTTTCTGATTCTGATATCCATGCCCACACCACATGTTCACACTACAGCACGGGTATGTGAGCTCTACATGCAAAACTGCGTAGAAAGCATTTAAAGACTCTGATAAGCGTCGTCGACCAGTTGCAACGTCTAATCATAAACTTGCATGTGCTAAAAATAGTGACATATAGGCGCAGACCGCGCAGTCCAGCAGCAAGCTGGGTACGGTTGTAAAAACTTCAGGCTTTTCAGGGAATGCATTTACCGGATAGGAGATAAATGAGGAACAGAAATCAACGCATGGTGCGCAGCACTAGATAAATACAATATGGGAAATCGGCATTGAGATCTAAAGAGTACGCTCAATGGGCCACAGCGAGCAACCAAACTGTGGTGAGTAATACTACACGAAACAATATGCGAAACAATGCGATACCTTGTAACAAGCTTGAAATAATATTAGGAGAGTATCAATTATGTTTCTAACAGTAGCGCTACGCTGCGAGGCATTCAAATAAGTTCCTGTCCGCAGAGCACATTGCAGCACAACGCAAGGTGTTAGAAGATCAGTTTGGTTAACAAATGAAGAAATGGTGCAAAGTAAATAGCCTCCGCA
The DNA here is from genome assembly GCA_014925825.1 of Pholiota molesta. NCBI lineage: Eukaryota > Fungi > Basidiomycota > Agaricomycetes > Agaricales > Strophariaceae > Pholiota > Pholiota molesta. The sequence continues at coordinate 13,891 of JACGCK010000050.1, forward strand.
GTATGAACTGTCAACGGTACAAATTTCTCAGCCCATTAACTGCGTTGCTGTGAAAGCCTCACCAAAGCAAGTTACGCTGTCTACAAACGGCATGGCTCCACAACATGTCTACCTCGAGTTCAGCAATCTGTACTAATTCAAGAATAATTTTTATCTCGTCTTCCCATGAGTATAAGATACAAAAACTTTTAAACAAACTACTGAGGTGATCGAGGTACAACTTTCCTTGTTCTGTGGGTGAAAGTGGCTCCGTAAAAAGTGGTGCAACGAAGGTGCTTTTTCGATCCTAACATTTGCCATGGTACATATATCCATGCCCTCTGAGCGCTTGATACCGGAGACCTCTCTCACACCCTCCTGCTCGGCCAGAGAGCCGCAGTTCGAGTCTGTATTACGTGACCTATGCGATGTGGAGCCCGCCTGAGAAACCAAAGCGGCGAAGGCCGATGATAGCTCAATGGAATAATATCTGTTTGGTATAATCATAGAAGTATGTATACTTCTTCGTTTCCACATGAGAGAGGTCGAAGAATGGACATGGCATTACTCATTCGCCGAAAGGGTGTGAAGCAAGACTCTAGGACACATAGATGGCAATCTCAGTTAGTAGTTCAGATGGCCAAAAGTGCGAGTAATGATTAATGACCCATCACAGACCTGTTAAGCTGCAATGGTGATACCTATGTCTAGGAATGTATGTAGAGTATGCGAAGTTTGAACCCCTAAACTGGAAATACAAAACCCAATCACGGAGGGAATATACTGAATAAGGGAGATCTGAGAGCGGTTTCAAAAATATATAACAGTGTGAGCTTTACTTCCGTCTGGGCACATAATCGTTCAATGATATAGCATTACATAGCTCGAAGTTTGAGCTTGAGCGATGTGAAGCTACGAATATCGCTATGCACGAAAAAGCTACTTTGTAGCGTCCGTCTTCTTGCCCTAAGTTGTAAGTTACAGTTTCATGCTTCAAATAGTCCCATGAAATTCATCCCCGACATACTAACATGTAGGTGGGTTGTTCGCGTCCTCAATCTCAGTCCATATTCTGAACAGTCCTTTCGATGTTTTAGAATCCTATATTTAGTTCCTTTGCACACTGCGTTAGCAAAATTTTTACATATACCTGATCATCCAGTTCGCAAATCGTATCACTGGTAATCCGCTTTAATCAGATCCGCAGCCCTTTCCGCCAAGGCGTACGTCGCCGCCTGCGTATGTCCCGCAGGCACGAACGGCTATAACGCACGATCAGATCATCTGAGCATCAAAGATACACAATCACGAAAGAAAACGGTAACTCACCAACACAGACGCGTCGACCACTCTCACACCCTCAACGCCTTTCACCTTCAAATCCGGGTCCGTCACCCCCGTCGGTGCGCCCTTCCGCGTCATACCCGACGTCCCGACGACGTGGTACGCCGAGCGCGTGTTCTGCCTTACGAAGGCGTCAATCTCCGCATCAGACGACGCGAGCACAGGCTGGGCGCTCGAGGCCGGAGCCGTGATGTACCCATCCCACGCAGACGCAGAAGCGAAGCGCAGGATGCGCTTCACCGCCTCGCGCATCAGCGGCACGTCAGTGGGCGAGAGGAGGAGGCCCGCGTCGATGATGGGGGGCGCGAAGGGGTCCGTGCTGGGCCCTGTGCCGGTGGTGGTGGTGTTGAGCTTTACTGAGCCGCGCGAGTTGCTGCCGGGGGTGAGCATGATAGTTGAGATGGACAGGAAGTTGCCTGTAGGAGGCGTATTTCCGAGAAGAAAATTCTGCGATGGAAGAACGTCAATATTGTGAGCTGTAGAGTCTGGTACGACAAAATGATTTAGCACGAGAAATTGACGCACGGAAATGAAAATCTCGAAATGCGGGGAGCCCTCTCCAGGACTCGGATTCGGCTGCTGCTCGTTGAATATCGTAGAATTGTCTGGCACACGCACGAACCCAATGTGCTGTGCGATCCCATTCACCAATGGGCCCTGGCGCGTCTGGTTCCACTGAGCGATCGCGCTCTGTAGAGCCGTCGCGTTTCTGTTGAGGTTGTCGTAAGTCGTGCTCGAGTTCACGAGCCAAGAGAGGACGATGATGGGGTGGTCGACCAGGTGCTTGCCCACGTCTGGGAGGCTCGCCAGAGTGGTGATACCTGCGGAGTGCAGCTCATCAGTGTCGCCTATGCCGGAATTGAGGAGGACCTGCGGTGTATTGATCGATCCGGCGGAAAGGATAATCTCTTTACTCGCAGAGGCGGTAATCAAAGGACCTGTAGTGCCCCTTATCAGCTGCCATCGCCAATTTATCAAAAAGAACATAAAGGAATAACCTTCTCTATTCAATCGATATTCAACTGTTCCGAACGATGGCAGCGCAGTGCGATTCGAAGAACCGTGTTTTGAGTTCAAAATGCGCGAAACTTGTGCGTTTAGCAAGACATGTAGATTTGGCCTTGCCAGAAACTGGGGGGCGAGGTACCCAGCGGCCGAAGAGCTACGACTCGCGGTGGGCCGTCAATGACCGCCTGGGACCATCCTACGTGAACATTCTTAGATGAATTTAATCCAACATGCGCCAGATTACTCACCAAAGCCTAACGGGCTCCCCGAATTCGTATCCTCATTGAACCCAAATTCGCCTCCCAACTCCTCCAAGGCCGCCGCAACCCTGCCGTCAATCCCGGTCGGTGCCCCAGGCAAGCTCACGGAGTTCAGCCCGTCGAATCCATGCACTGCAGGGTTGAACTCCCCAGTCGTGTTATGTCGGTCCGCTGATGCTGTGAATCGTTCGCTTTTTTTGAAATAGGGGAGCAGATTGGCCCATGACCATCCAGGATCCCCGGTGACCGATGCGTAGCGGTCATAGTCGGCTACGGATCCGCGAGTGTATACAAGGCAGTCTGTAGAATTATAAGTGTAAGCAATAGGGTCAGAAATTAGAAAGATTGGCGGAAAAAAAAAAGACTCACTAACAGAACTACTCCCACCGAGAACGTATCCGCGCGGATAAGACATAGATTGGCCATTGATACCGGGCTGCGGAACAGTGGTATAGTTCCAATCCCAAGGTGTTTGTGGAGTTGTGTGCGTACAGCGGAGCGGGATTTGTATGTCTTGTACACCAACATTTCTATTAGAAGTCACCAGAACGTATAAGCAAAGCCGAAAAGACACAATATACAAAGTCTGGAGGTGCGTACGATGAACCTGCCTCGAGGAGGAGAACATTAAATGCTGGGTTTTCAGTTAGCCTGTTGGCGACAACGTTTCCTGCGGTACCACCTAATTTTGCATTGGCATTAAGATCACTATCTGGCTGGATGGACTGAAACGTACCTCCTACGATGATAAAATCGTAGTTCGTGTTTGCGACCTGGGGTCCATCGCGACCTCCAATGTAAACGGCCGCGACAGATAGTGTCTGCAGTAACAAAAAGTTGAAATGTACAATCAGCAGTGCATTCCGACGGTGGCGCATTTTTAGTCGCTCGAGTCGTACGTTAAGGAAAAGTTCGTACCAGTTGTAAGGTCTTTTCAATACATGTCGCCTTTTAAGTTTCATAGAAGCGCGCCATTGCAGGTGACGTTCTTCGCGAATGAAGTGTGCATGTGGCCCCTTTGCTTCTTGTGGTAGGCTTCTCAGTGAGCATGAGATCACCGTTTGGACTTGGGGCCGCGCGACGAAGTTATCGATCTTTATCACTGGGACTGGTTGTTTGTGCAAGAGCTCAGTCAAGAATTTGAGGCAGTGGTGGATGCGCTGCTCAGGCGCTGCTGACCTGGTCTCTCGTAGGCAGACTCTGATGGGTTGATGGTGAAAACATCACCTTTCCTGACATAAGCATTGACATGTTGACATGTTACAAGACGCATCCTGCGGCCCGGGCAGTATCTGTGACCCCTTCCTTGAATGCCAACCATGCTGCCCCGAATGCAACCAAAATTGCCAACTCACTGAACGAATTTCAGCGGAAGCTATCTCAAGATGCGGCCCTTTTCTCGTACAATTTCGATACAGTTTGTGGTTCCTGGAAATCTTCTTCAATCTGAACGCACTGTGTCATGGGGAAAACCCACACCAAACCCACACCATACTTACAACGTCGGTCCGTATCATCTGCAGGTCATTCCACGAGAAGCAAGAGCCAAGCGTATGTCCATTTAAATAATTACTCCCGAAGATATATATAAATCGAGTTCGAACTTCGAAGACACTATTTGAGTGAAGCGACAGGATGAGTTTCGCTGCGAATAATGCTAATTAGCTAGTCTGGATGTTCATCTATCACAGTTGGGGGGAGACTGCCACATTCTGGCAAACGAAAACAAAGACATAAAATTTATTTGACTGGGGCGGATGCACACACACGTAAAGAGACAAGCGAGAGAAAGCGAAAGAAAGCAGGCAGCTACAACGACTGAGACGAATATAAAAATACAATTTGAACACTTCCACTTCGCGAGTCATCTAAGACCCTGGGACTGGGGCGACGGTGGGTGCTGGGCCAGCAACGGTGGCGAGGTTGGGGAAGGGCAGCTCAGGGCACGCGATCATGACATCCTCCCTGGCGAAAGTGGCAGGGAACTTGATGGGGCCAGCAAACGACGCAGGTACGGGGATGACATCGGAGCAGTCGACGAGGTTCCTCTGGCCCAGACCTGGAGCTTAGCCATGGCTGCTTTGAATTGGGTAGTCATCCTGCTTTCGTTGTCTGTGGATGATCAGTGATGGGACGCGCGAGAGGGAATGAAAAGGTACGCACTGACCATGGCTTGCCAGAAGCAAGCCGTGCGGGAATCTTGCGAAATGACGAAGTCGGACTGGAGACGCATCTCACCAGCGAGCGGAGAGAGCACCTCGCCGGCTTGAGAACCATTACCGGGGAAAAGTTTACCTTTGAGCAGAACCTCGAGGAAGACTTGGGTATCACTGGACAATAAATGTTTTTTAAAATGCAACAATAAAGGAATATACGGCCACTAACAAGGTACCGACAGTAGAGTCGAACGGAGTTCCAGGGATAGTGACGTCGACCACATCTGCGGCAGCGATAGTGTGCGAGGAGAGGAGTGCGACGGCTCCTCAGGAGAGAATCCGGCATCAGCGAAGCGGGCAAGAATATGGGTGACGTTGTCTGTCGGCTCCGGGATGGTCAGATCGGGCGCTGGGGCGAGGGGAGGAGGCCTGCCGAACATGAACTGCAGGCGCGGCGCGCCAGGACAGTTGGCTGTGCCGACGGCGCCTGCGAGATGGACACTAAATAAGGAAAGTTAGCGATAGTGGCTGAAGTTGTCACTTTTTGCGAGATGGCTTACAAGTCACCCGGGGTTAGATCGAGCGCTTGGAATACAGGGAATTGACGGGAGATAATATCGTCGATTCTGTGTGGCGAGATTGATTATCAGTCAATTATATATAACCGTTAATAGTGTTAAACGCTTACCCTACATTGGCATGGAACTGAAGTTCGGTCGAGTTGAAAGCAAGGATAGAGCCGTCAGCGCCTCCTCCCTTTCCGCCATGGATGGAGAATCCAATGGCATCGTGGAAGGTAAGACGGAGAGCAGAGTGTGCCTCCTCACCGCACTCGCCACCGTCGAAGAGATTCGTTTGAAGGAAGGCAACGGTATCAAACAAAGCTAGAGATTATTTAAACATTAGCATAATCAAAAAATGGTATAAAATTGAATACTGACGACAGCAGACGGCATTGGTAGTGGTTTGGCCATTCGCACAAGTAACGCGCCTTGTGAGAGCCGCGTTGGCTGTGGTAGCACTCAAGCGAAGCCACGATGGTGCAAGGCGAGTGAAGGCCATTTAGAATATGAGGATGGCAGTTGGAGTAGCACGAATGTGAATAGGATGCTGAAGACTGACTTTGAGGGTTTTTATACGCAACTCAAGCCCGAATTATGGGTCATTCTTCGACATGAGAGTAGCTGCCCATGATGACGCAACCAAACAAGACTGTAGACAGGAGTGAAAGATGTACCAACGCAATGGGCGTGAAAGATGGAACCGTGTACTTGGATTATAGCACAGTCAAAGAGCGTTGATGAGAACTTGTGAACACGGAGATGTGTCCCAAACAAGTCACCGTCCCTCGCGTACAATTGCCGGAATACCCAGTGGCTCGCGCGAGAGTAATGTGGACGAGCTGTATGAAAGTGAATGAGAAATACCGTTGCCTTGGCAGATGTGCAAGTTTAAAACGAGGCCTAACACCTCACATCGTGCCACAATAAACATCGGATCATTTCTAAGGTCGAGGAATAAGCGCATGGTCTCGCGCCCCAAATATAGACGAGTTGCGATTAGAATCTCAGAAATAGAGTCTGAGAATATTATTATGTCCGCTTTGCTCTCATGAAGAGGAGTTGTATTTATTTCGAGGAGTCTGTCAGTCAAAACACGACACCCAAATCCCTATAAAAAGCTGGCTGCTAATTATAACCTCGGGCCCGGCGAAGAGGTTGAGCTCTGGTTGTAGACAGCACCTAGATGTTAGCGCCATGTTGCTGATCACCCTCATTCGTTTCCACGATGGTTCATACGCCCAATTGGCTATGTGCCTGCCAAAAAAGGCAGCGCATCTTTCGTACATGTTCTTATTAAGAGAGAAACTGTGAAAGACCGCGTCGACTTCAGATAATTATATTACAAGCCTAGCTTGAACATTCGTCAAGATGAAATGATTCTTCACCGGGTTTCTAATTTTGAGGTCTGCTTTGACGTGATATTTTCACACAGCAGTATCGGTATGAGAGATTTACAAGCAAAACTGGAACTCGAACGCAAGCATTTACAAAACTCTTTCCTTGCAGAAAAGTGTCGCCGACCATCCGGTGAATATCTAATTATAAGACGAGGTTGCTAAAATTAAGATTATTTGTGAAAATAGAAGGGCACCAGCGTTAGATGTTTAGAACCTGCCTGAGAAATCAATATTCGAAAAAAAGAAAATCGGTTTTTACGAGTCGTTTGATGGGGCAGCGGCGACAGCTTCATTACCCGCCGAAGGATGAGAAGCTAGATTATCCGTTTCCTCTCGTAGAGCGACTCAACGGTCACTGGTCCAACTTGTTAGGCTGATATCTGTAAGATTTTGCTATGGCTAAGCTGAGGTGTTACATTGGTAAGTAAAGTCTACCAGTGTTCAAATGTTTATGATTGATCTTAAAAGGCATGGGTTTCTCAGCCTGTCTCATTGCGAAAGTGATATCGAAGCGAGCTACATTATCTAGAGTGCGGACATTCTTACTACATGCCACCCTCGAGTCCGGTAATCTGCATATATACCAAGAGAACAAGTTGCGAGTTCCTTCCCATATGGGCACATTGCACTAACGGTACACCAAACTACTGGGTTGATTAGGATGCAACGATTTGCTACTTCTTCGCTTCATTGATTATGTCGGCCTCTTCAGCGTTACATGCAGATGAAATACACTCTCCTTTCCATTCATGCTGACTTTAAGTATTTTCGGTATCACAATGTAGGTCACACCGACCAAGCTGGTGTAGTCAGTATGTCAAATCTGCATATCTTCTTATATACCTCGGTCAGAAGCCGCCCAATGCCCAGTGTGAAGCCGTACGGAATATCAAAGCAGCGGATGCCGAACGATAGCGGCTCGAACGTGTCCTATTTGAATTTGCAGCGCTCCTTGACTGTGTTGGTCTAAGCGTTGAAACTTGCAAAGCAACTTTTTTTCGCTCATAACGGCCGGTGGGCTTGACAGCCACAATCATGATCAAACTAATATCCCAGAAATATCTATTGTCGAGGAACACAGAATATGCGAATACTCCTACATATAATGAAAAGCGAAAACTAAGTTTCGAGGGAAATAGCCTAAAAATATATAACACAAGTTTCACGGTCAGGACAGGTCAGAACCTATGTACATGTGGTCAACTCTTAAAATTATTATTACCTCTGTAGTCGTAAATACATTGCGTTGGAGTAAATAAATACATTTGGGAATTTTCCAGTTCTGTGGTGTGAGTGAGTGCGAGCGTATCAGCGGGGAATATGTTACCAGGTCAAGAAAATAAGAAAGTGGAGTGGAAGTAACGGAATCCCAGTTAATGGGTAAAAACAAAGAGAAAAGGTCGAACGTGTTACTGTGGTTGTGGAGGGAGAGGAAACACAAGAGAAATTCAGTAGCCGTCGATTCAAAAAAAGGAATGCAAATAGTACACTAGGCAGACAAGTTGGCGATGCTATGCAAGAAATACGTTTCACACCTAGAGCAATGTCAACGCCCCTCAACAAAATCCAGGGCTGAATCCAGCCCCCTCACGATGCGGTCCAGTGTACCCATTTTCTTTCTCGAAGGAGTAGTCGATGTATCAGGAAGCCTGGATGTACTTCCAACACCATCTGCCCCGGCCGCGCTCGTAATCACGCTGCTTGGAGGAGAGCTTGGGGGCCAGGCCGATGCGCAGCTTCAGCATGGGGCGAGACCTCGTCGATTCGCGAATCCATCCCAAGACTAGAGCCCGAACGAACCCGCCTAAGCAATGCTTTGGCAGTCTGATATTTCGAAGCTTGGGCGCCGCTAGATCCAATATTGTAAGCGCCGTCTTCGTTGATGTCCTGAGTTTCCGGGTAAGCTGACCTTGGACCGCGTGGATGTCGTTGTTGTGTAGGAGATTGAGCATCAGCAAGCTTAGTACTTGACATGCTATAGTTACGTTCATCGGGTTGGGTAGGCAATGGTCTGACAAGAGCGCTTACGGACCTCCCGAGGGGGCTTCCTAGCCAGAACTTGACGGAGGTGATCCTGGAGGTACAAGCCCGCAGAACTCGAACGCCGTGCTACTGGTCCATGTGAGCCGAGACTTGAATCCCTTGGAGAAAAGTGGCAATACGACGAAGAAGGGGAGAAGTGGAGGGCGATGGTGCCAGACTGCTCGTCCCAGTGTCTAGACGACGCATTTGTGTGTTGTTTGCCATCTTTTCCTCCAACTCCGACTCAATCTGGGATATTTGGGCAGCCGTGAGAATGGGCATTGAAATAGGTTGGGTAAGAGTCTTCCCAGCGAATGGAGTCGGAGAGTGAGGAGAAGAGGTCGTCGACATAGTTTGAGAATTCGAGGAGCCGGCGAACGGCATCGAGATAGAGTGATGCAACACTGATCGCCCGGGACGTAATGTAGATGAATCGCCTTCATTGTCCCCTAATTTAGAAATGAGCATAACTTCTCGGTACACAGCAAGCAAAACATTACCAGGACTGCTGCCAGAGATCGATCGGGAATGTGCCCTCCGATGAGCCTGCGAACCATAAGAATATGCTCCTGTAGCTGAGGGTGGAGTGGTAGACGACGAAGGCGGTCCATATTCGTCATCAACGGGAGAGAACGTACCCCAAAGAGGTGAGAGTGGGTTGGATTGATTTCTCAATGAATTAGCAGCACCAACATTGAGAGGCGCGGCACCTGAAACGGCGCGACCTTGTCGAGCAAATCCGAGAGATTCCGAAGACGAGGGAGAAGAAAGCGGAGCTGGATGATTTGAGAGGCGTTGTACATGATATCCTCCTTGAGCCAAATTGTTGCTTGAATACGTGTATGTTGATTGCTCTGCAGGCTTGAAGAGGGAGGAGGATGATTAGCTGCGGAGAGGCGCGGCGACATAGGAAGCGAAGGCATTGGCGGTAACGCAGACATTGAAACGGCACTTGGTTCCAATTTTCTCCGCGTTTCTGCATATTGTCTGCGTTCTTCTTCTGGTGTTTTCGGAGGTGGTATAGGCGGCAGAACAGTTGGTAGCCCAATGTTTTGGGAAATGAACGAAGAGGTGTCGCCCGGGAAAGGATTCGAAAATTCCATCGGCGACAGAGGTTGTGATTCGAACTCAAAGAAATCTCGTTCTTCTCGGAGTTTTTCTTCCTTAATTCGATCCAACTCGGCCTGCTGCTGGCGAACGAGAAGCTGTCGCGGTAAATCGGTTGTCCATGCAAACCACTCAACTTCACTCTCCTCCTCGCTATCATTCATGATCGACCCCAATCCTTCTGCCAATGCTTCTTCCTCGTCGTCTAGGCCATATGCGTAACCGCCTTCAAATTCGTCGTCTCCGAATTTTCCAATGGCATCAGAATCACTATCATCCGTTCCTTTCTCTGTTCCACCATCGCTATCATCTTGCAAAGTATCGTCGTCTGTGGTTTGGGTAGTCGTCGTCTTGGCCTTCGATCCATCCTGTTTGGCTTTGATGGTAGAAACATGCGACACGGTGCTCATCCGTCTCTTGGAATCCACCTTATCCCAATCTTTTTCAGTTCTGGACTTTCCGTCGAATCCAGCTTCTGCTTCCACCTCATCATTTGCTCCATCCCCTTCGGTGTCCTGATCAGAAGTGCTACCCTCCCACGCTGGCAACGTTGAAGGCGATTTGCCACTTTCATTCAACAATGAGATGCTTTGTCTGAGTCTCTGTCGATTTGCTTCTTCCTTCTTCCGCATCTTCGCATAAACTGCCGACGTCTCCAGATCCACAACATCACGACCCCATCCATACATGGCAAGTTCCATAGGCCGCCCGGCCTCTCGCATACCGTAGCGACGTGCACGATGGACGACTTCAGTGCGCCACTCAGGATATGGAAGGGCAGGAGCGGCCATTCTGGGATTTGGATATGAAGGCTTCGAGGAGAGAGATGCCAAGTTGTGAGGATATGCAAGCTTCGGTAGTGGCTGTTGCGATGAAGGACCAGCTTCGTATATGTCGTCAAAGTCGTCATCAGCATCAGAGCCTCTCCTTTGATCATTGCGTGACAACGCCGGGCCCAATGTTGAACCGTCTTCGTTAACGGTTGAGCCGTTTCCACTGCCGTGGGCCAAAGTAGATGCTGACCAAAAGGTCCGTAGCACTGGCGAGTTTGGCATCGATCTGACTTCATTTGGATTGACAGAAGACTGAAGCGACATAGTAGCAGTGATAGATGGATGCAAGAAGCCCGACTCCAAGGGTGTAGAGAATTGTCGATGAAAAATGCGAAGAATGCTGTTGAAGGCTATTCGAAAGAAGCGAGAGGTTAAGTCAAATTCCGCGCGAAGATTCTCGCAAAACGCACCTTGCTCACTACCCATGTCTAGCACTAGCCATTCTCCTCGATCATCCACCTTCGCCTTTTGCTTCCCTTTCGCTTGATGATGATGGGCCTTTGTTTGTTCCCTTGGCTTCTCGTTTCCTTGATGTACCCTTGAGCTCTCGGCCTCTCTAGCTGGCTTTGTCGCCGCATAATAACCCATACTCGATTCGCTTTTGTTCCCGTCTTCGAGGACCGACGCGCCTGGGATCCGTTTCGGCGGTGATTTTGCATTAGCAGGGTTGTATCCACCGTATCTGTAACCCTGCCGCGCCTTTACATAGCCATAGCGAAGGTCATCCTCGTCATAGCTTTCTTCTGAGTCCGGACTATGGGCAAACACGGGCGATGATATGCTGAGAGATGATCCAGAGTCTGAACCAGACTTATTGGCGGCGACGTCATCTCTGGGAGCTGCGCTGGGCGATATCGTAAGCTTGGGGCGAACAGTAGCAGTAGACGTTGTCGTTCGAGCTTGCTCCTCTTGATCGTTCAGGGTGTTGGTGTCCGCTGTCTTCACTGACTGCACGTCCTTCACCGGCGCCGGTGAACGAGGGTCATGACTGGACAGCTGTCCAGCCGCACCAGAGCCCATGGCCTGCTTGCTGCTCTTCTTGCCCATCTTCCAACTCAGCCGCTGCCAATGCCGAAGTCGTCATCGTCCTCTTCCTCCTTCTTCCTCGCTTTCTTTTTCTCCTTCTCCAGTTGCTTCTGCTCCTTTTCGCGGGCCTTCTTCTCCTTCTCCTCGCGTTTCCTGTCGTCCTTTTCGCGCCGAGTAGCATCGTCTGCATCCTTCCCAAAAAGCCCTCCGATTCCAAACTTGCTGGAACTGGCGATCATCGACTCGGTTCGCCCCAAAGTGGACGCGGTGCCCGTGGTGGCCAACGACGCCATAGACGTAGCGGCAAGCTTGCTGCTGCCACCGCCAAGGCCAGGCAAACTCGTCTTGCGAGGAGCAAGGGTTTGCGTGTGTCCGTGCGCAGACCCATAATGGGTGTCTTCCGTGTGCCTCGCAGCGCTTTCATAGATGGACTCTGGAACGATGACTTGGGCAGTAGGCGCGCCGGCCAGGGTCGGGCCCGTGCTGGTGTAGTTACGAGGCTGGGCCTGTGGCGGCTGGGCAGGGCCTTCGAGAGCAGCCTTGACGCGCCGGCGCTCGCGCTCCTGGCGCTCCCATGACGCCGTGTTTAAGAACTTGGCGCAGATGATCTTCATGCCCACCGCCTCTGCCTCGTCGCGCGTCGTCGGGATGTATGTCCGCTCGTCGCGGCTCTTGTCCTTGTCTTTCTCGTGCTTGCGCTCTCTTTCCCTGTCCCTCTCTCTTTCATTCTCCCTCTCGCGGTCCTTGACCTTCTCCCTTTCGCGTTCCTTCTCCTTCTCCCTCTCCGCCTCGCCGCGCTTCGCATCCTCCTCCTTGGACTTCGAATCACCCCCTGAACGCTTCCACGCGTCCTTCTCCTTCCCCTTGTCCTTCTCCTTGCCTTTGCCCTTATCTTTCTTCCCAAACGAAAACGACAGGCTGATATCATCCCACTTCCTCAACGACTCGATCTCCTTCTCCTGCCGCTCGCGGATCCGCCGGCGCTCCCTTTCCTTAGCGCGCTCCAGCTCTCGCGCCGCCTCGCGCGCCCTCGCAGCCAGCACCTCCGCCTCCGTCAGCGGCCGAGCCGGCGCGCGGGGCCGCCCGTCCGACTTGCGGTCGTGCGACGTCGTCGGCGTCGAGCCCATCCCCGGTGCGCGCGGGGTCGCGGTATCCTTGCGCGGTGCGGCGGCGGGCCGGCGACGGTGGAGGAGCCACGCGGGGCTGCGATGCGCTGCGGCGGTGCGGGTCGGCGGGCCGGGTGGTGCGGGACGCCGGGCGCCCGGAGGAGTGCGTGCGCCGGCCGGACTTGTTGTGGACGGACTGCGCGAGATGCTCAGGCCCGCGGAGGTTGACGAGCGCGCCTAGCGCGAGGCGATGGGCGGGTGCCACATCCTATCAAATACCACAAAGGAATCAGCATATGCTTCTTCAAGGTTCAAGCAGACTGAAAAAGAAAATGGAACTCACATCCTGACTCTTGAATAAATACACATACCCCTCCTTAATCACCACCCACCGCTCGCGCCACTCCAAAATCGTCTTGTCCCTGTCCCTCCCTCCGCGTTCACTCCCTGCGCATGATGCGAATACCCATCCCACTCATCCCCCCTCCTCTCCCGCCCCTCGCCAACGCGCACGCGCACGCGCTCCCCACCGAGCCCCGCGCCGCCCTCCACTCCCCCAAACGCCGTCTCCCATGCAACGAGCCCCACCCCGCCGCCGCCGCCCATGCCGCCGCCCATGCCCCCACTATACTCCGGGTACTCGAACCTTCCCCTTCCCCCCGGGCCCGGCGCCTCCGCCATCCTAGGCGCAGGCGCCCCGGCGTCCGGGCGCCACACCGTCCGCAGGGCGCGCACCCACCCCTCCCAGTACGGCTGCGCATACGCGGCGGGGTCCGCACGTGGGAGCGGCGCCAGGCGTGGCCCGCGCGCGCCGAGGTACGTGTGCTGGGCGCGCAGGAGGCGCTGCGGGAGCGTCAGCGCGGTGTTGTGGTTGCTGGGCGACGGCGGCGGGGCGAGCGCGGCGGACGGGATGAGCAGCGCGGACGCCAGCGCGGAGGCGGCGTCCGCGGAGCTGATGGCGCTCATCTTGACGAGCGAGTGGGAGTGGGAATGCGCGGGAGGGTGGAGCCCGCTCCCGAGCGCGATGTGGTTCGGGACGCCGGTCGCGCCGTGCAGCAGCAGGCTCTTCAGCGCGGAGGAGACAGCGAAGTTCGCGAGCGGCGCGCTGCCGTGCAACTCGACGAGCTCGTGCGGCGCGAGGTCGTACCACGCGAGCGGGAAGTCGTCCTCGAGCACCTGGCCGGTCACGAAGCGGATGAGCGTGAACCACGCCGTCTGGATGCCCTCTTCGCCCGGCGGGTGCAGCTGCGCGTCCGCATCCGCCTGCGCCCGCCGCCGGTCCTTCGCGCCGATTTTCGACAGCGGATTGAAGCGCCGTTTGCGCTTGCCGGAACGGGTCGCGTCCGGCAGTACCGTTAGGAAGTCGGATTGCGATTGGGATTGGCCTCTGGTGGCCGTTGAAGGGGGTGGCGACGCGGCGAAGGAGCCGATGCGGCCACTAGCGCCCGGGCCACCGACGGGGTTTTTAGCGCTCATGAACACCGGCGACGGCAAATCAGACAGCGTCTCCTCGTCCTCGTCCTCGTCGAATTCCTCGTCGTCATCCCACTCATCATCCTCCTCGTACCCCGTCTCCTTCCCTGCTCCTGCTCCGCGCCCTCCTCCGTGCCCTCCTCCGAGTGCCCCACACTCGACACGTCGTCCTTGGCCGACGCATGCGACGGCACGCCGCTCTTCTTCTTGCGCAGCTCCTGCGGGTTCGCGAACTTGATCGGGCTGATCGGACGGTGGCCCTCGTCGGGCGCGAAGGTGATGGGCGAGGGCACGCGGGCGCCGTCCGCTTCCTTCGCGCCGCTGCCGAGGCGCCGCAGGTCGAATGGGAGGTCGAAGCAGCGCGCGAGGATGAGCTGCTTCAGGTGTCTGATTTTCCATGTTGGGTCGACGTGGGTGAGGAACCATTGGTCGTACGGGACTAGAAAAGGATGTGATGAGTCTGGGGTAGCATGTTGGGAACAGGACGCGGAGAACGTACCGAAACGACAGGCAAGAGGGATGAGCTTCTGCCGCCGTGTATCCATGTCGTAGGTCTTGGGTTAAATGTTGTGTTGGTTTTTGATAATGAGCAGTCGTCCGTGACAGTTGTTATTTCCTTGCTGGGATGTGTATTGAGAGGCTGTAACCAGCAGTTAGCAAACGACACCAATATGCAGTGTATATACTCACTGTTTCCCGTACTAACGATGAGGGCCCAATAAAGGCTGGATAATGGACTGGGGCGAGCCTTGCAATTTGAGTCGAAAAGAGAGAGATTTTTGGAAGCAAAGGAGGTACCTGCGGAAGACACGTTCACGCCACGATTTGATGTATAAGCGCTAGCATTGACCCAGAACTGACAATACAATGTATTGAGTACGTACAAGAGCCTGCTGGTATAAATTCCGAGCTGAAGCTAGCTTGCTCTGGGGACCATGAAGGGCGGGCGGCGGGTGTCGATAGAGCGAACAATACGTCAGAACCAGTCTATAACAGCACAGAACAAGCGACGCACGTCTTCCGATAAACTTATGCCGAGCGGTCGTTCGTGACCGTTCTTGTCTCCCTGTTGGTACGTGTATTGAGAGGCTATCGCCAACGAGAAATTAGCAAACGACACCCATATTCAATGCACACACCCACTGTTTCGACCCCTACGAAGCTGAGACGGTGTTGATAGCAATCGTCGTGCTCTACAATTGATGCTTATATTCTGGATGTGGAAAACTCGTATGCGTGCTGAGAGTGAGGTGCCTAACGAAGGTTGGATAATGGACTAGGGCGAGCCGTACACTTTTGAGTCGAAGAGGGAGAGATTTTGGAAACAATGGCGGTGTTATGCAGGGCGGTCGTCCGTGAATGTTCTTTGTTTCCTTGCTGGTATGGGTATTGAGAAACTGTCGTCAACGAGCAGTGAGCAAACGACACCCATATTCAATGCATATACTCACTGTTTCCCGTACTAACGATGAGGGCCTAATGAAGGCTGATTAATGAATTGGGGCGAACCTTGCACTTCGAGTCGAAGAGAGAGAGATTTTGGACAATGGAGGTACCTGTGGAAGACACGTTCAACGCCACTATTCGATGTATACTAGCATTGTCACGGAATTGACATGCAATTTATTGAATACGTACAAGACGCCTGCAGGTATATGTTCCGAGCTGAAGCTGGCCAGGCCTGGCGACGGCGCAGGGCGGGCGGTGGGCGTCGATAGAGCGGTCAATACGTCAGAACCGGTATCTAGCAGCACAGAATCAGCGACGTACGTCTTTCCAATTCCCCACCCAATGCTGGCTTTTGATAAACTTATGCAAAGCGGTTGTCGGTGACCGTTCTTGTTCTCTTGCTGGTATGAATGAGTATTGAGAGGCTGTCGCCAACAAGCAGTTAGCAGACGACGCCCATATTCAATGTATATGCTCACTGTTTGGACGACTACGAAACTGAAATGGTGTTGATAGCAATTGCTGATGACTCTCCCGCTCGACACTGTAACCTGGTCTTGTATTCTGGATGTGGAAAAGCTCGTATGCCCCGGTCGTAGTAGCGATGAGGGCCTAACGAAGGCTGGATAATGGGCTTGGGGCGAACCGTGGCTTAGAGGGAGAAATGTTGGAAACAATGGAGGTACCTGCGGAAGACACGTTCAACGCCACGATTTGATGTATAAGCGCTAGCCTTGACATGGAACTGACAGCGCAATATATTGAATACGTACGAGACGCCTGCTGGTATATATTCCGAGCTGAAGCTGACCTGCTCTGGGGAACACGAAGGGCGGGCGGCGGGCGTCGATACAGCGATCAATGTTTTGTTGGCTTTTGATATGCAGAGCGGTCCGCGACCGTTCTTGCTTCCGTGTTGGTATGGGTATTGAGAGGCTGTCGCCAATCAGCAGTTAGCAAACGACACCCATATTCAGCGCATATACTCACTTTTTCGACGCCTACGAAGCTGAGATGGTGTTGATAGCAATCGCTGATGACGCTCGCGCTCGCGCTCGACACCTGATGGGCTTGTATTCTGAATGTGGAAAGCTCGTATGCTCCGGCCGTACTGACGACGAGGGCTTAATGAAGGCTGAATAAAGGGCCTGGGGCGAGTCGTGCACTTTGAGTCAAAGAGAGAGAGATTTTGGAAACAATGGATAGAGCGATTAATACGTCAGAACTGGTATCTAGCAGCACAGAAGCAGCCACGCACGTCTTCCCAGTTCCCCACACAATGTTGGCTGCCCGTCGAATGGTCTGTGCGCGCTGCGGGGTGGCGGAGGCGCGCCAAGGAGGCTGGGCGACGGAGAGCGTGGTGGTTGCAAGGGAAGACACTGGAAGACGCCGGGACTGATCTCATCACCGTCCTCTTGCTATCTTGGGTCCCATCATTTTTTGATCTTTTTACCACTAAATTCTGAACCTCTTCAGCGCTTATTTCGCGACATCAACTCTCGCTACCACCACGCCCTAGGGCACGCTTCAAAGGCCGGTGCAAAATTCATTAGGGACAGGCTATGTATTAGTATTACGCCATGGGGCAGCCTCGCAGGCGCACCGTAATATTAATACAATGTTCACATCAGCCGGACACAATACACGCTCCAGTCCATCAATACACGCGAGGGACCCAAATATGATTTGAACGGGCGGCTCTCTGCGGCTGGGAGTCCCGGCCTATATTTATCAGTCTATCAATTTCTCCAGGAGGATGTCCAGCGCGCCCCGCGAGCCCAGAGTGCTGCAAATCGGTCCCAAAACGTCGCACGTGTGTTTTGTGGAGGGAGCAGGATCTGCAGATACCATTTCGTGTGAGTACATAGGACGGTCTCTGCCCCAACTACAACCCATAATACCGTCCCATTAAAGCCTATTAATCAATGCCACTTTTGATTTCGCCTTCATAAGTAGTGCTTGTGATCATCATTGCCCGTGAAATGAACCCCACTCTTACTAGTAATGGTTTTCCACTGACTCACCGCGTCGTCATGCTAGGGAAAGAATCCCGCCCTTATCACACATTCCATCTCTTACCTCTCTCTTCTCTTCCATACGCCCATCGCAATCATTTCTCTTTGGCACCGACTCCAAGTCCTTGCTATCACACCGTGGAATCAGCATGGACCACATAACTTTTTTCATTCATTTAACATACCGTGCGTCTTATGTCAACATCACCTCGCGTTGTTAATTTAGCTGACATCGACATTGCACATAGAAGCCATCTACGGTCCGTACCGCCTCCTTCAAAGATGCGGTACTGATACCGGCCAATCAATCCTATAGTTGGAACTTAGCACCGCGCCCGAATCCACCGAAAGCGCAGCTGCTTCACAAAAGACCGCCTCTTTAAACATTTTCTATGCACTGATCCCTGAGAGACATGTCAAATCCATACATAATGGATTTCAGCCTGATTATACACATTTCATCCAATTTTACAGTGTTGCATGAGATTGTATGGCTACAAGACAGAGAACACAATGGAATTCTTTTGTAGTTTTCGCAAGCTTTCCAAAGACTTGTAACGCTCAAATTCCTCGCGTAGGATTCCAGAACCCTTGTAATGATCACTTGCATTCTAATGGATTCTATTATAGAACTGCCTTGCAAACGTCAGAAGTGTTCCGAGCATTTTATAGTGATTTAGGACATTGTGATAACCCTCTTACCCTACGTTTGTGACCGGTGTATGGGATCTCAGCAGAATGTATAGGATTCCTTCACCTAGTGTAGAGGGCGCTGTTTTTTTTTGGCGATGGGCGCCTAATTATAAATGTAGCTAATAATACCCGGCCAGTCCATGCCACCAACATCCTTCGACGCAGACCAGCATGCCCCCACACATACCGTCAGCCTCCAAGCCAAGCCCCAACCTCATCGCCTCCAACCCCCGATCTTCTTCCCCACCGCCGCTGACAGAACCACACCCTCCGCGCTGCAAACACCATCACCAAAGCCACAATCACCAACACCACAGCACCACCCGCACCCAAAATACACCAAGCACACCACCCATCCAGACCATGCTCCGCCCGCTCTCGGTCTGTGCGCTCTTCCTGGCGCTTACGCTGAGAAGTGCGCTAGGATTCTCCCTCCTCCCCGCGCTCACCGGCGTAGGCCTGAGATGTACGCCCTGGTTGATCGCCCCTCACCACTTTAGGCGCTCAGAGACACTAACTAACTCTACCCTAACTTTCTCTTTGTACACCGTGTAACCCACCATCCAGGCGAATCCGATTCCGTAAGCCCAATCATATTCTATATATCTCAAACTACCAAACTAACTGTGCGTCGCCCAACCTGATGCCCGCACAGGACTGCACGCAACTTCCTCGCATCGGTTCGACGCACACTCTGATACCTACGGTTATCCTAGGTCGGTCCAACCTCCAATGCTGCCGCGCCGTCCCCGTATCGCGGTGCGTCTCCCAGTTCCTTGGTTTCATCTCCTGTTTGAGAGATCAATATTAATGCCTGATGTTACAGATGCTATAACGTGCCGGAAGGATCTTCTTGCTAGATGGAAGGTGCTGTAGATGGATGGAAGGGCTGGTGTGGCGATGGACTTTTGCCGAATATTTATGCACCGGATCGATGCTTGCTTCCTTGGAAAGTTTTGTCAAATTAGACGATATTCGAGTTAGAAAGCATTTTTGAAAGAGGTTTGGATGGTCGCAATAAGCGCGCCTTAGTTTCTCCCTCCTCCCTACCTCCCCCGCAGGACTCGTAGCCTTGAGGTTTTAACACTAACATATCTTCCTCTTCAAAAATTTCGTACCCCACCATCCAGGCGAATCAGATACTATGAAACTGACATATTCCCTATGTTTCCCAAGCCACCAGAACGACCCCTCGCATCCCTCTCACGGTCGGCCTCTCGATCTGATATAACCGTGCCTAGGACTGTAATAAGCGAATTCCTCGAATGAATTCTTGATACTTATGTTTATATTAGATTATTCCCGGGCTACCCTCCAATGCTGCCTCGCCCTCCCAGTGTTGAGGTGCGTCTACATCCTCCTTGTTTTCATCTCCGAGTACAAGAAGATCAATACTGAGGCGTGCCCTGATGTTGCAGATGATGCACCATCCCGGAAGGATCTTCCTGCTAGTTGCTGTAGATAAAATTTATGTGACAATCCCATACAACGCATTTTTGCCAAATATTTGACAGCCAATCGATGCCTCCTCCTTGCAAGTTTTATCAGAGTAGACGATATCCACGCTAGAACTTATTTGTGAACAAGGTTTGGACTGGACGGACGCAATATGCGCCTTTCCTGTGATGTAGCCGTGCCGCGCACAGGACTGTAAGCGACTTCCTCTTACTCTTATTAAATCAACGCACACTCCAATACCAACAGCAATAGGTCGTTCCACTTCAATGCTGCCGCGCCAGTCCCGTATAGCGGTGCGTCCTCCTTGTATTCATCTCCGAAAATGGGGAGATTGATGCCGAAGCGTGTCTTGACATTGCAGATGATATAACATTCCAGAAGGTTCTTCCTGCTAGTAGCTGTACTTGGTGCGTTTGTTAGCGGTTATTTTAGATGCTGTATTTGGTTTTGCGGTGCGTGTCCGATGGATGCGTGTCGTCTTGGAATTTTGCCAAATATTTTCTACTCACGTTAATTCCATTTCTTGAACGTTCTTATGAGATTCGACTGATATTTGCGTTAGAATACTCAAAGATTGAAAGAGTTTGGACGGACGCAATTGAATAAGTGCCTTTCATGTGATGGCATCAGCCTGAAGATGTGACATGCTGAATCCTGATGTGGTGTAGATTAGATTGCGATATCACATTGTGCTGTGCATGTTGTGCGATGACACGCCATATAACAGCATTTCCCAACATTTCCCATCTCATACCTTTCACTTACAAATGTGCAAGTACCTTTCCAAATTGCTATCCTGAACGTTTGAACTCCAAGACCCCACAAATCGATCCATTGCAATCGATCCTTCGCCACAAATTATGGCCTCCCTGACTTTCCCCAAGAGCTCCTCGACCTCTTCATCAGCACAATCGCCTCCGACCACAGCGACCCCACCCGCATCCGCACCCTCAAAGCCTGCGCCCTCGCCTCCAAATGCCTCAGCGCCCCCGCCCGCGGCACCTCTTCTCCTCTATCGTCCTTTACTACGACTTCCAAACCAAAGCGACCTTCCCTGTCATCCAGGACCTCTGGCACACCCTCGAGCGGCACCCTCACCTCGCCGCGGGCGTCACCGCCTTCGAGGTCTACGTCCAGAACATCCGCTGGAACATCCTCACCGCCGGCTACGGCGAGAGCACCGACGAGATCGGGCTCCCGGGCATCATGGCCGCCCTCACGCGCGCGCAGGCGCCCCGTGACGGGCGCCGCGGGCGCCTCCGCACGCTCGCGCTCGGCGGGTACGACCGCCACACGCACGCGACGTCGTGGAGCCAGTTCCACCCCGCGTTCCAGCACGGGTGGGCTGAGCTCGCGCGCGCGAGCGCGGTCACCACGTTGAAGGTGCGCACGGTGCGCGGGTACCCCGTGCGCTGCGTGCTCGAGGACATGCCCGCGCTGCGGCGGCTCGAGATGGGGCTCGCGACGTTCGACAACTTCCCCGCGCGCCTCCCGCGGGTGCGCTCGGGCGCGATGCCGTGTCCGCAACTGGTGGAGCTCCGGACGGACGATTCCATTCTCGAGTCGGAGGGGTATGAGGCGCAGGACGCGGTTCCGAAGTCGCGGGAGGTCCCGCAGCGCTTGTTTAGCGCCTTGGAGGTGGTCGAATGCTACTTGCTGCGTTCATGGCCTCATGTGTATGTGGATGTAGTTGCCATGAGCGCCCTTACAATCCGATCGTTGAAAATGTCAGTAAACATGTTTGCCAGGCGTTATATTATGGCTGGAGCTAAAATAAGTGCTTATATTCTCTCAGAACCAGTCCAAAATATACGGACACGACGCTCGCTATCTTTCCCTCGCTAGATCTTGGCGCAATGCCGTGCATACGGACTCTCGTCATCGAGCTGCGACACGACGTACCCTATTGTTGGCACCGTATGCCGGCTGTGCTGGACTTTCTTGAGCACTCAACAACCAACTCCATTACCTCACTACGAATAGACATTCTGACGGACGGCCTGGTATCACAAAATGTAGATGATAAACCAGAACTTCTTGTAGAACCCGAACCTGAAACTTTTCAACGATTGGACAACATCCTCTCAGCGTCGGCCTTCGATGCACTGCGGACTTTATATGTCCGTCTCCTTTGGCCCGCAGCAACTACTGAAGTTCCAATGGACGACCCCACTAACCTTCCATCTAACATCGATGCTCTAGATCTTTGTACTAGACTTCCTCTCACCCGCCAAAAAATGGAACGTCGAAATAATCAAGCCTCCTCAAAAATTTGAACTATCTTCACGCAGTTATTTGTATCCAATCAGCATTCATTATGCGTTGTATTAATCCATGTAGTATGATTATGTATTTCTAGTGCCCCTAAATGCCCTCAAAAATAAGACGATTGAATAGGTTGTCGCGTTTGGAAATCCTCGATCAACAGCTCAGAGGTTGAGGTTGAGGGGAGAACATCCAACGGCAACAAGTCCGTCTATAATACGATTGTTTGTTAGTATTTCTGACGTCCAACAAGGAGATAAATTAGAACGCACTGAAGTTGTTGTTGTCGCAGCAAACTGGCTGGCTAGTGCAGCTGGAGCCCGATCCAGCTCCGATGGCGGTGATGGGGCTGCAGTTCATTCCAACTTGACCAGTGAGGTCGGACACGTTGAGACCAAGCAGGGCCCACAAGTCGGTGACACTCGGGTGGTTAGAGGACACAACGGAGTTGCCTGCGCGTTCCAAATAAAAATGACAGGTTGAGTACTCAGAAGCAACCAAACAGATGGAAGAGACGTACAGCACTGAACAGGGCCGGTGTTGCACGAGTTCTGGATGCCACTGGGAGCAGCAGCGACGAAGACGGCCATGGAGGCGGCGGTGAACATAGCGAGCTTGAAGAACATGTTGATTGGTGGTGGGTAGGGTAGGGTGGGTTTTAAAAGAGTGAAGGTGGGCTGTTAGGCTGATTGAATGAGTGGGAAAGACGAAAGTGGGTATTCGACTGAAGAAAAGCCAAAGGATTTCGAGCCCATCTTATAGCTCGATACGTGGCTCGTGCGCCAGCGGCATCGAGCGCAAACCCAAGGCTTGGTATCCTATATTTGAGTCGAAACATATTTCATTGGTGCCGTCCGCCTGGCCGACATAAACTTCGAGCCTGGCCGCATGTTCCTAATTGAGTAAGGGATAGAGACGCTAGAAGTTTGCAAATCATGCACTTGACCTTATATAGAATTCGACGGACATGTTGTCGCCTTTTTTTAGAAGTAAGCCGACGGAACAAAGGCGGATTTTGTTTTGTTAAATGGAATTTACGTAGATGATTTATACGCGTGTTCAGTCATCGTCGATCGAGCGCTGGGCGCCGAGGCGTTGAAAGGATTCTGCAACAGATTCATATACCGAGACGCACTGGGGTACTTATGCCTCAGGTACTTATGCCTCGTCTGTCCTCCTGGAGCCTGGAGGTCAACATTGTCCGAGACCTCGCTCAAATATCCCCTATAACTCGCGACTCTCCGAGCTGTTAAATTATCAAGGGTCAGAAACGGACACGTAGAACGTCACGCAGCTTAAATACGCCCTGAAAGCTGACGATTTTAAAATAGATCTTATGAATGTTCAGCTTTGTATGTTCACTCATACTTACTTTCATGCTAATAGAATCGCAACTGGGGTATCCATTCATGCGTGACTGAGTCTGCAACGACGGTTAGTGCTGCGCGGGCGACGTTCAAAGGGAAGAAGGAGAAATCTAGCGGCACTAAAACTAGCAAATCCGCTGTTACATTATAGGCGATGATCGATGATTGATGACTGCGACTCCGGAGGACGGTTTTATGCGGCGCGGCCTGGACATCCCTTCAAAAGTGCAGAGAAACCAAACTTCAAAGAGAAACTATGCAGCAATACTTAAAAAGACTTGTATTATTCAATCATTAGCTCTGCTCTTATAAGTCAAGCTGAGTCAAATCTAAACGCTGAGCATCACCCCCGCAGACCGTTCGGTGATGATACTTATTAGATGCCGTCCGGTATGTTAACACGGTTGACGGAAGCGATTGCGGAAGCGACTGCTGATTGCCTTGCAGCTTGCTCGAGGTCTCTCGAGGTGCTTTCGGAAATTCGAGTCCTTATTTAAAGCTTACTTGTAATTCCCACACATGAAGCCTTGTAAACCCGAAAAATAATATTATAACCTATAACTGAGATGACAAGAGTAAAATGAAGAACATATTTTCAACCTAAGACCCGGGACAGGAGCAACGGTCGGAGCAGGACCAGCGACAGTCTGCAGTGTTGGGAATCGAGCTTCGTGGCACTATCGCAGCGAGCTTCATTAGATTCATATCCATAGAAATTTCCCGTAATTACTCACAGCAACTTGAACGTTCTTCTGCGAGAAGCTTGCTGGGAATTTGATAGGTCCTGTGAATGTCGCTGGCACAGGGACGACATCAGAGCAGTCGGTAAGACCTCTCGTGCCGAGAGCTTGGAGCTTGGCCATGGCAGCCTTGAATTGGGTCTGCATCCTGGTTTGGTCGTCTGTAAATTTCGTAGCATCAATGGTCTGCAGGTAGTTTTCGACCCAAAGAATAAAACGCACTGATCATAGCTTGCCAGAGGCAGGCGGTCCTTGCGTCTTGAGAGATGGCAAAGTCGCTTTGGAGACGCATTTCACCAGCGAGTGGGGAAAGAACCTCTCCGGCCTGGGAACCGTTACCGGGGAAAAGACTACCCTTGAGGAGCACCTCGAGGAAGACTTGGGTATCGCTAGAAGCCCATGGTTAAATCGAAATATCATCGGAATAAATATCGTTGAGACTAACAAGGTTGCAACGGTCGAATCGAATGGAGTTCCCGGGATAGTTGTGTCAACATGATCGGCGGCGGCGATGGTGTGGGACGAGAGAAGCGCGACAGCCTCAGCAGTCGAAAAACCTGCATCGGCAAAACGGGCGAGGATGGAGGTGACACTGTCAGTTGGCTCCGGAACCGTCAAGTCAGGGGCAGCAGCGACTGGCGGGGGACGGCCAAACAAGAATTGAAGACGGGGGGCACCTGCACAGTTGCCAGTCCCAATCGCGGCCGCCAGGTGGACGCTAATATGTGAAGGTTAATAATATGATATGATCTTCCAATGTCAAAGGCGCTTACAAGTCACCGGCAGTCAAGTTAGTTCCTTGCCAGACAGGGAGTTGGCGGGCAGTGATATCATCGATTCTAAGGCGTGTAAGAATATGAAGCAATATTGAGAATTTCAGTCTTACCCTCCATTAGCGTGGAAAGTAGTCTCAATGGCGCTGAACTGCAAGATAGAGCCATCGGCACCTGCTCCCTTGCCGCCTATAAATTACAGATTAGCATCGTTTATCTGACGCTTATAACAATTACAAACTCACCATGGAGAGAGAAGCCAATAGCGTCGTGGAAGGCAAGACGCAACGCGGAATGAGCCTTGCGTTCGAACAGTTGTTAGCAATAACAGGAGCGCTATATAAATGATTTTTCTACCTCTTCACCACACTCACCACCGTCGAAGAGGTTCGTTTGGATGAAATCAACGACAGGGAACAGCGCTAATCATCTCTGAGTTAGATCCTCATTCAAATGCATTGCAAGAGAGACTTACCACAGCACTTAGCGTTTGCGGTTGTCTGTCCAGTGGCACAGGTTACCCTCCTGGTCAGGGCTGCGCTAGCGACTTGGGATGCTGCAAGAGCAATTGCGACAATAGAGGAAAGGCGAGCGAAAGCCATTGATCTTAGACTTTAGTGTCGAAGAGAAGATACAAGACTCGAAGATCTTGGGGTACTACAGCATTGGAGATGATGCTTTTATACCTTAATCTATCTCCGGACATGCAGAATGGGATATGGATCTCTGGAAAATGGGGAAGAAAGACCCGGTGAAGCACAATCAATGTATCTGTGTGAACAAAACGAGGGCGAGTTTATGTCGTAAGATTGACGGGCTTAGAAGAAAGCGGTCCACAACTCATACCCGTGTCGTAGCAAAACAGTAATTTGGTTGTTGACGCGTTTTGCATCCACGCCTTGATGAAAAAGACAGCCAGCGTCCGGAGGATTGTTCCAAAAGTGGAGAGCCAGCGATAAAAGCGCATCGTATGTGAGAGTGTCGTCCAGTGTCAGCCAATGAGTTGTCGTTGATTGTACTCAGGCTGGGATACAGTTCCAAACGTTCTTTGAGACGCGTCAGCCCCGGCCAAAAATAGGTATCAGTCGCCTGAATTTTGAGTTGGTCGGAGACGGTGGACTGATGCGTCCACGGCAAACTCTTGGCAAACTGAATCCCCCCAGAAATCGGTGTGAAAACATTGAAGAAATAAGAAGGTGATATGCAGCCGTATGAGAGACTTCAACGCGCTTCCACAACAAATTTACAGGAGGAGCAAGAATTGAGTCCAAGGCTTTCGTATTTGAATATTGCGAAGTGATACTCATCTTTAGTATCTGAAAAAGCGACTCAACGTACACCGTAATGGCTTGGTCAAAGTTGGTCTACAAGATAAAATTCAGCACATTCCATACTCGTAAAAGCTAAAACCAAGCTAAAACTATAGATAATAGAGTACAACTTATGTCACTGTGGTAATACTGTTTTGTAAAGTTGTCAAAAACAATTCCTGGAGGATCGACCAGATTCGGTAAAAATCACAAAAAATCAAGGCCATCCACCCGAAACGCATGGATCAAGGTCCGGAGCGGAATTGAACGTGAGATACCGAGCTTCAGCGCGAGAGCGAAACACTTCGTAGCCTTGTACCTCCTTGTACTTTGCTACGTTCGCAATCTATGGCTTGTCGTTCTGGGCACGTAAAGCCCGGTAAAGCCCCAGTCAATCAGGTTGATGAATACCTTATGTTCGGCTTAAACATGATTCGGTGTCGAGTGTATTTACTGTGCCCAACTCGCGATTCTAGCAGTTATCTCATCGTTCTCCACATTGAAAATCTATATTTTCCTGGGAGGCATGAAGCTCAGAAATAGAGTCATATATATAAAGAAGGTTTGATAAACCCACAAAAGTAATAATCAGGGGTTATAATATAAACAGAGCTTTCACACAAGATGCCCATTTATAACCATGCACGCTGCGCCAAGCTTTAATTTCGTGACCTATTTCGAAGCAAGAAGGAGAATGCGTTCAGGAGATGGAGCGTCGAATGATGTTGAAGGTGCCTCTGGATTGCATTCGAGGACGATATGCTGCGTTGATATAAGGTCACGTAAGCGGCCAAGGCATTGGTTGAAAAAAACTAGCTCTGTTTGAAATAATTTCTTTCAAGGTCACTTTGCTAGTAGTTTCTCAGCGCTTCGAATGGCGCTAAGTAAGGCGAATGTACTGATCCTTCGTTTCATTCAAAACTCCATTTACCAGAGTGGGAAAAAGTGTAGATCTTTCTCATCGACGGACGGTAATCTTTTGAAGCCGCAAGCCCGTCTCTGCTGTCTAATAGCATATTGTACGATGACCGTAGCCGGGGGTTTGTCTAGATCAGAATGTTGCACTGAGATTTTCACCGCAATAAGGAAGATAAGCTGTCACCGGCTCACCAAACATCCTATGCGTATTGAGTCAAATCAATTGAAACGCATTGGTTTGAAGATAGTCCCTTGTCAAGTTGGTATATGTGCGAATTGATTGATCAGTTCCTATGAAAGCAAACGCATGAACAGTCATCTTGGCATCTTCCAGTTATTGTCACAGAGTATCGGCGACTCGGAGACCATTTTCTGTCACGGTTGCGCTCTGCCGATTCTGATTCCATTGGCAAGCTTCCCTACGCTAGATAATTGTTATAATATATGTATTGCAGAGTGATAACGATCACTTACTGACAATACGGTTGTAAGCATTTAGCTGGTATCGTGGTGCACTGGTGTGACTTCAAGCCAACTGCAGCTCTGACTCCAGCGTCAAGCATATGAAAATTAATTTCAATGCTTTCTCATCTGTGGCCTCAGTCTTCCAACCATGCAAATAACTAAAGCCGTATCATAGGATGTTCGAACGGACGGGACAAGGAAGAGTTGACATTGATTGATATTACTCAATGAATAATTTACAATTCCTTCTACATTTGAGTCTCATCGCTAGATGGCCCAAGGACTCCGCGTCAATCGCAGCGGGCCAGTTCACGTTGGTATTGACGATGATACGCAGAGTGCATGGCTCGGCCACAATGAATGGATTCGAGAGCGTATGGCCTCTCAATTCGTATGAAGTTGTCTACGGTACGTATAGTAGGAGTATTTTCAGAGTTTGAAGACGAATTACATTGACGCAGCCTACTTAGCGCAGGGGAATTACTCAAGAATTATTCGTGTCCGGATCGCGACACGTTCAAGATGCGGGCGGGTGGCGTGATGCGCCTTCCTGATTCGGGACGTACCGGCCAATATAGACGAGGACCCCGAGTTCGATGATGGTACGTGTGAAGGCGGTCGACGTCTCAGGCTTTTCCTGTGAACACCCCTCCTCGGCGCTAACTCCAAATTTTACAATGCGTTCAATGTTGACGCTCAGATTGAGTTCAAGAACCATCGGCTTGTAGATTCTGGATGATTCGGTATGCTGATGATTCATTCAAAGGAGTCGGCAATATATGAAGTTCATGACCATCTTTGGTACCGTCGTCCATGACAGAACAATCGCTCGGCCGACGGACGATGACAAGCGGAGGTCACAATTTGAGATAAACTTGAAAGTCAGACATAGTGGCACGCGTGACAATGTGGTATGTGTAACCTCACATGGACCTCATGATCATGCTCCTGTACCTTCTTGCAACCACGAAACGGCCCCATACGGGTGAGATACGGTTACGGTTCGACTTTCTAACCGAATGAGACCACCCAAGCCGCATTTTCCAAGGTGTCGTATCAAATCTAGTGGCACTATAAGACCTATCAGTGGACGGGAATCGGAGACGGGAAGTGAATGTCATGACCCGCCCAGGCCAGCCTGACCAGCCTGAGGAGGCCTGAGGCAAGCTCGGTGGCGGGAACCGGAAAGCCGACTTTAGGAGGTAAGCCGCAAATGTCGAGTTCTTTATCATTAGTGATTCCCGCTGAATAACGGAATTCCAATGTTATTCATATATTCCGTGGCTCCCAACGACGGCTACGTACGTTCCTACTGGCATCCCACCTCTATAAACTCTCAACATCGTCTCAAGTGGCCGATCTTTGACTAGTTTGGGTCTTCCAGGGTAGCAAAATGGATTCCGAGAATACCACTGTCGGCGACGACTCCAAGAAGACCAGCAACTTCACCTCCAAGTCATTGGCACATGCAGTCAGGCCGAAGTTCGCAGAAGAAAAAGGCTCGGACGAGGGCTCCTCATGGTCTGCTGAGCCATTTTCGCGGCCTCTATGGCAGAAAGGCGATCGGGCTTTAGCGCGTGCTTGGGCAGCCTATCTCAAAGCACTCCTGCCTGCACTCCTTTTGATCACATTTGTGATATTCGGTGTGTTCGCGGTGTTCTGGGGCGCTCTTTGGAGGGTTCCCGAGCACTCGCTGCCTGGATGGATCGTCGTGAGTGCGTTTTATATCTTGTACTTGATATACCTCTCACCACGTTGGTCGAAAGGACTTCGATGGAGGCGAAGTTGGTCAGGCTGTGATTGAGGGGTTGACGTCGTCGGATATGACGCTCATTAGCTGGACAACGATACCTTCGGGTCAGTTCACGGAGGGAACTGCCAGTGTGGTAAAAGCGATCAAAGACGAAAAGGCGTGGATTATCGTTGCTAGTGAGTCTTGCGCCGTATGGATTCTGGCTAACCTCACACATACCTTTCATAGTAAATGAAGGAGCTACGGCTCGTCTGCAGGACTCTCTATCTAATCCGAATGCCTCTTATGATGGGACAACAGCTATAACAGCGTTTGGCGCAGAGGCTCGGAACGAGAATGCTTAGTACGTGCTGTGAATCGTGATGATCACTGTCCACAAATTTAATTGTCCCTGGTCGCTTTTCTAGTCGCAATTATTTGATAGAAGCTGTGAGCTGCATTTGCCAGTGCCTCAGCGTCGACCTGCTAATGTAGATCTATAGCTTCAAAATTCTCTGAATGACATCAAACTCAATTTCGGCACTCATTAGCGTCGCAGTTATCCTCGAGCTCCAATCTACCTTCCTTACTATCCGTCTCACCGCAGACTTGGTCAACCCCATATCATATAAATTGATCAACGTCCTCCCGTTCTCGCAACCTGTGTAAGTCTGCTTTTCGGCTTCAGCCTTCCGCTCGTGCTTGCGAACTCACTTTAATCCATGCAGTGCGACCGCTGCAACATTTGTTGGTTTGATTTATCTTTTGATCATGTCGTTTTTCGTCGTGGTACGTCCATCCTTTTTTTCCGGTGGGTCATTGGCTGAAATTTCAGTAGACATTTTCAAATGCTGCACGGATTTCGTCTGGTCTTGCAGGTCTGCTCAGTTGAGATCTTTGATAGCTTTGCGATTGCTGTCGTCCTTCACGGCATGTTTCATCCTGTCGGTAAGTGTCTATTATACATCTTCGTCGTGATTCGTAGAACTGACGCTATTGACAGCTATGGTACTCCTTGCTCAATCTTGCTTTCAAACTTGACGTCCACCATACGTAAGCCTGCGTCGTTATTTTTTCCGAAGACTTTCTAAAATGTTACAAAAGGTTTGGAAAAGCGGATTTGTGATATTCTGGATGGCAACATGGATATACATGCTCGCGGTGTAAGTTTCTTTCCGTTTTATTCGCGTTTGATCGAATTTAATTTTTTCAAAGGGGGCTTGCGGTGGAGTCTCTCATCGTCGTCCTCAAGCAATACATACCATTTTTCCTCATCACATGGATTATCGGTAGGTTATTACTTCATCATAACTCTCTCCTTGTTAAGGTGTGATTAGTCAATGCCTCCGTCAATGTGTACCCTCTCGAGGTTCTTCCGCGGATATTCCACTATGGATTTGGAGCCCCGTTCTACAACTACTCCAAGGCCGTCCGCACCATTGTATTCGGTACAAAGAATCGCTGTAAGTTTCACCGCTTTACGAGCTACCCAGCATGCTAACAGCCTCTTTTCGGGGTTTAGTGGGGTTGAACTTGGGCATCCTGATCGTCTGGATAGCGGTGTCGTGTACAACTCTCGCCATCATACAATGGAACGCGCGACGACTGGAGATCCAGGCAAAGAAGGATCGTCGAAATCGTCGAGACGCACCCCATAAAATCGGGAGACGGATGACAAGCTGAGTATGGAGCGTGCCTCCTTCTGATATCAGGAGGCGCTGCTGGAGTTCCGAAGCCATGCACTGCGGTGCCGCCTCTTGGCGTGGTTGGTCATGCAAAATTGGGTTCTGAAGTTGACTCTGAAGCAGTCACCCGCGCAACCGGTATCCTATCTGGCAAACTTAGATCACATTAATACCCTTATAATTTTATTATACCGTATACAATTGACTCCTTGGTGACTCCTGAATAATAATCATCCTTCAGCATGCGCGCACACATAAATTTGGCGTTGTCTGAGTCAAAATCATAGACCATAAATCAACAAGGTTTATGTAGAGTCAGACGAAGATACGGACATCGGCGTAGGCGGGTGGAAATTGCCAAATGAGGCAAATTATACTCACGTGATGCCGAAGAATCGACGCCGCGGAACCGCTGGTCGAGGATATATCAACGACAACGACCAACCACTTGTTCCATACCACCCCTCCGTGATTGTCGATCCAATGGTGTGTATTTCGTCTTAACGCCTCCGCACGACTCTTCTGGCGCCGTTTTTACGGGCTTTTGGGATGGATTTTGGGTGGATGCGGACGGATGGTTGTGGATGTACCCTGTGGACTCGGCTGACGGCGCCTTTTCTCTTTCCAGGCCTCCACTGATCTCGCCCCACATATGCCGCCCTTATCCTCGCCGATGAGGGTATCGAAATCACCGTGCGTCGCTCCCCGCGTTGGAGCCTCCAAAGATCGAAAAATTAACATCATACGCTCATTCTAGGCCGACAAAATCGTCGCTCTGACAAACGCCGCCAACGTCGAGGTGGAGCCCATCTGGGCCACCCTCCTCGAGAAGGCTCTCGCTGGAAAGAACATCAAGGAGCTGCTATCAAACGTGGGTGCTGGAGGAGGAGCCCCTGCTGCTGGCGGTGCCGCCCCCGCTGCCGCTGCCGGTGGTGCCCCCGCCGCTGAGGCACCCAAGGCTGAGGAGAAGGTTGAGAGAAGGAAGAGTCAGACGACGACATGGTGTGTGCTTATGTTACTAGACTGCAGGCATCTCTGACATCTTCTGCGTATCAGGGCTTCGGACTGTTCGATTAAACATTTGTTTCGCTCTTCGTGTGTTTCCTGCATATCTTTACCCATTGCAACAAAAATATTTTAAACATCTTTACGGGCTTTTGTCGTGTGGTCATAGTGAATCCCACCACTGAGACACTCGGAAGTCATATTCCTCTCCGATTCCACTGAAGGCATTCACGTCACTTCTTAAGCCTCGCACCCTCTACTTGCAACAACGATCTTTATTCTGTCCGGATATGGATAGTTAAGTTACTGTTAATGCAAAACGATACTTCAGAATACCCGTCCGATGTTGTCCAGGCACTTCTTTTCGCGGTAGATCGCAGCTTGGCGACGACAGAGGGTCTCCGACGATCTTCTGGCTGTTAGGCGTATCTCAAAGCTGAAAAGGATTTTGAATTACATCATATGCACAGCATGCAGCATCGATATCAAATCCGGCGAGGATATCTGCAGAGTGGTCAAGACGTAGCACGATCTGAACATGGGTATTTGAGCTACGAAATCGGACCGCGTATAAGCAAGAGGTCGGCAGGAATAAGGAGAAACGCACGAAGAATCGACACTATGTTTGTTGCGAATACAAGCAAGATTCCAGGGGACAGAGTCCCGGATTGCATCATATTGGTCTTAAAAGGTTTCGTCCAGCTGAAACAGATTGATCAATTCCAACGAAAGCATGGATCCCTTCGTTTAATCTTTAAACCAATACTTAAGAAAAGGTCAATATCGGAGGTTGGGTATGCATCGCTATAATAGTATTTGCTAACAGCGCGCTTGGAAGTCTTGCCTTGGTCTTGCCCGTCAGAGTCAGGCGAGCGAGCACTGACCCACCGAAAGCGATGGTGGTGTTCCAATTGAGGGACTGGGACAAAGAACCTTCGGTGAATATAGCCTAGTTCTTCTTGAAATTTCGAGGTTGGAGTCAAAGATGACGCTGCCAGCTGCTGAGAGGGAATGTTCAGGAGAAAAGCCCGAGATGTAGCCGAGTGTACCCATCAAAGCGTTCGGGTCCTTCCCTAGTGCAGAGGACCCCGAACGCTTTGATGGGTACACTCGGCTACACTCAGTCGCATCTCGGGCTTTTTCACTGAACACTCTGAATCCAGGTGCTGGAGCCTGGAAGAGCTCTGCTATTGGGTGCGCCCCCGCTTTGCTGCTGGTAATTCCCTGCTGCTAGTAATCCCACTGCCACTGAATCATCCAATTAAGGATGTCAATGAGGTCGACAAGGCTGAGGACAAGGCTGAGAACAAGGCAGAGTTGGACGACGACGTGCATTCATATGTTTGCTATCCAGTACCGCTGCTGCATAGTACAGTCACCTACATCTGAGCCTAGCCATGTCGATTCCTGGCCTCCACTCCTTTATCGCCTTCACACGAAAGACAGACATAATCAATGAGGCGAAGAAGAGTCTATCTTTGTTGGATCCTAATCAATCCGGTAGTTTGGTCTACTGTCAGAATGATTTGCCTCATGGGAAGGGTGTTTAAACTTATTCTCTTCTATATATACAGATTACCGGACTCGAGGGCGGCATGCGGTGAAAAGCACGCTGTTTGCACTGTAGATAGCATATTAGCTCGCTTTGGAGTTACTTTCGCAGCGAGACAGGTTGAGAAACTAACACCGCTTTGGAATCAGTACCAGACACCAGCGGACTTTGCGTATCGTAGTATCGGTGCTATATCTGAGCTTACCCATAGCGAAGTTTTGGTCCTTGGAAATATAGCCGAACTTAGACGGGTGATCGTTCCCTCTATAAGAGGAAATGGAGATTCGAGCTTTTCCTCTTTCTTCGGGGGGTAACGAGTGTAATTGGAGTGTAAGCCAGAATATTTGAACGTGCAAATGTTTGAATGGGAGTGATAAAGTGTGATTGCCATGCTTTAGTGCCTGTTGTACACTTCATCCATTAGTTGCATTTATTGATATTGTCCAACCTTGTGTGTGTCGACATCCCATCGCCGGTGTTCGTAAGTATGTTTAGTGCAGCATGCTTCCCGCAGTTTTGGTTGCTTGCTGGTGGCCGCGGTGGCCCCATTAAAACCGACTCTTCGAATAACCTTTCTTAGAACGTAGACATGGGCCCTGGCTTATTTTCTATTTTTCCCAAAAATCTCAGCGCGATGGATGTATTTTAGCAACCTCGTCTTATAATTAGGACATAGTAAAATTAGATACCAGATGGTCGACGACGCTTATCAGTAAGAAAAGAGTTTGGTAAACGTTACATCCCAGTTCTGCGCTGAAATTCTCATACCGGTCTGCTGTGTGAAGATATGACGACAAAGCGAATCTCAAAATTAGAAAGCCGGTGAAGAATCTATTCATTTGATTCAATATTCAAATGTTCAAGAGGCCGTTGTACCTTCTCCGTGAAGTAAACGCGGAACAGGTTCTCGCTTGGAAAGAATTTTTCGACAGATGCGCAGTCTGCGTTTTCATGTACGTAGCTAATCCGGGCGTATGAATAATATCGTGGTCAAACGGAGGAGGGTGATCAGCAACGCGGCGCTGACATTTACTAGTGCTATCTACTTACAGCTCAACCATTTCACCGGGCCCGAAGAGGTTATAATTAGGCTGTCAGCTTTTTATAGGGATTTGGAGTGTCGCATTTTATCTGACAGGTCCTCGAGATAACTGCCACTCCTCATGAGAGGCAGACATAAGAATATATACTTTCTCAGACTCTATTTCTGAATTTCCAAATGCAACTCGTTTATATTTTGGACGCGAGGGCTGTGCGCTTATTTCTCGATCCTCGAAGTGATCCGGTGTTTATTGTGGCACAATTTGAAGTGTTAGGAGTGTTAGGCCTCGTTCCAAACTTGAACATCTGCCAAAACAACGGTATTTCTCATTCCCTCTCATACAGCTCGTCCACTTCCTCTCGTACTAGTGATTGGGTACTCCGGCAAGTGTGCAGGTTGCTTGTATGCGGGGGGCGGTGACTTGCTTGGGTAGACATCTCCGTGTTCACAAGTTTCTCATCAGCGCTCTTTGACTGTGCTTTCATCCAAGTGCACGGTTCCATCTTTCACACCCATTGCGTCGGCACACCTTTCGCTCTTGTCTACAGTCTCGTTTGAATACTCCTCAAAGCAGCTACTCTCATGCAGCAGAAAACGACCCATAATGCGGGGTCGGGTCTGCGTATAAAAACCCGCTGCTGCAAGCTCAAAGTCTTCAGCATCCTATTCACATTCGTGCTACTTAACTGCCATCCTCACATTCGAAATGTCTTTCACTCGCCTTGCCACCATCGTGACTCTCGCCTTGAGTGCTGCTATCTCCAACGCAGCGCTTACAAGGCGCGTTACTTGTGCGAATGGCCAAACCACTACCAATGCCGTCTGCTGTCGTCAGTAATTCAAATTTTATACCAATTTTTTGATTATGCTAATGTGTTAAAATAACCTCTAGCTTTGTTTGATACCGTTGCCTTCCTTCAAACAAATCTCTTCGACGGTGGCGAGTGCGGTGAGGAGGCACACTCTGCTCTCCGTCTCACCTTCCACGATGCCATTGGATTCTCCATCCATGGCGGAAAGGGAGGAGGTGCTGACGGCTCTATCCTTGCTTTTAACTCGACCGAACTTCAGTTCCATGCCAATGTAGGGTAAGCGTTCAACACTATCAACGGATTATATATAATTCACTGATTATTAATTTCGCCACACAGAATCGACGATATTATCTCCCGTCAATTCCCTGTGTTCCAAGCGCTCGATCTAACCCCGGGTGACTTGTAAGCCATCTCGCAAAAATGACAACTTTCAGCCACTATCGCTAACTCTTTATTCTAGTGTCCATCTCGCAGGCGCCGTCGGCACAGCCAACTGTCCTGGCGCGCCGCGTCTGCAGTTCATGTTCGGCAGGCCTCCCCCCCTCGCCCCAGCGCCCGATCTGACCATCCCGGAGCCGACTGACAACGTCACCCATATTCTTGCCCGCTTCGCTGATGCCGGATTCTCTCCTGAGGAGGCCGTCGCACTCCTCTCCTCGCACACTATCGCTGCCGCAGATGTGGTCGATGTCACTATCCCTGGAACTCCGTTCGACTCTACTGTCGGAACCTTGTGAGTGGCCGTTATATTTCCTTTATTGTTGCAATTTTAGAAACTTTATTGTCTAGTGATACCCAAGTCTTCCTCGAGGTTCTGCTCAAAGGTAAACTTTTCCCCGGTAATGGTTCTCAAGCCGGCGAGGTGCTCTCTCCGCTCGCTGGTGAGATGCGTCTCCAGTCCGACTTCGTCATTTCGCAAGATTCCCGCACGGCTTGCTTCTGGCAAGCCATGGTCAGTGCGTACCTCCCCATCCACTGTCGCGCCTCCATAACTGATCATCGGCGCTTTGTTCGTCCTGAAACAGACAACGAAAGCAGGATGACTACCCAATTCAAAGCAGCCATGGCTAAGCTCCAGGTCCTGGGCCAGAGGAACCTCGTCGACTGCTCTGATGTCATTCCCGTACCTGCGTCGTTTGCTGGCCCCATCAAGTTCCCAGCCACTTTCGCCAGGGAGGATGTCATGATCGCGTGCCCTGAGCTGCCTTCCCCACCTCGCCACCGTTGCTGGCCCAGCACCCACCGTCGCCCCAGTTCCAGGGTCTTAGTGACTCGCGCAGGGAAGGGTTTACGAAAGTGCAGGTTATTTATATTCGTTCCAGTCGTTGTAGCTGCCTTTTTTCTTTATCTGTGTGCATACGTCGTCCTAGTGTCAAATAAGTTTTATACCTTTTTTCTATTCACGTAAAATGTAAATCTTTGCCAGAGTGTAGCAATCATTTTCTCGACTGTCACTTCCAAGTTTGAATTCACTTCTCTCAAAATACTGTCTTCGAAGTTGGAAAGGCTTTATAATCCAAGACAATCGACATTCCGCGTCGAAGAAACCTTCGAATACAATACGAGTATGGACCCTCCATTGCCGACGAATAATTGACGGATAATGTTGCTGTGGTTTTGGTCAAGTTGAAGTTTTGGTTTGGTTGTCCCCCAGTACCAAGTCTAAATCCCACGAGCCACATGACGTGACATGTCGCGACTGCCAGCGGAGTTGAGGTCACGCATGTGACCACACGCGTTTTCTTCTCTCTGCAATCTCCAAGTCCCTGGACCACAACTATGACCATTCTCCCTGTGCCAGCAGTAGAACAAGAACACGATGAATACCAGTATTTGAAGCTCATCCGACGTGTTCTAGATGAGGGCGATACTCGCCAGACCGCACGGGTACTGGTACCATTGCCCTCTTCGCCCCTCCGAACTTGCGTTTCTCCCTCGCGAATATGACACTCCCACTTTTGACCACGAAACGCACGTTTATGCGTGGTATCGCCGAAGAACTTCTTTGGTTTATTCACGGGTGTACGGACTCTACACTCCTGAACAAGAAGGGAGTGAAGATTTGGGATGGGAACGGTTCCAAGGCATTCTTGGAGAGCCGAGGGCTAGGCCATCGAAGGGAGGGCGACTTGGGCCTGTGTACGGTTTCCAGTGGAGACATTTTGGGGCCGAGTACGTGGACTGCGAGACGGATTACACGGGCCAAGGTGTCGACCAGCTACGGGAGTGTATCAAGAAGATCAAGGAGAACCCAACAGACCGCCGCATCATACTGAGTGCGTGGAATCCCAAAGGTCAGTTCCGCGATCTCTATTTGTGTGCTCGTGCTTATTCTTCAAAGATATCCCTTCCATGGCCCTTCCTCCTGCCACATGCTTTGCCAATTTTACGTGAAGCTCCCACCGTCCTCGAATCCAACGCAAAAGCCCAAGCTGTCATGCTTGATGTACCAAAGGTCTGCGGATCTCGGTCTCGGCATCCCTTTCAATATTGCGTCCTACGCGCTCCTTACTCATATGATCGCGCATGTCACGGGAACGGAGGCGCATGAGTTGGTCATCCAGCTGGGTGACGCCCATGTCTACCGCGACCATGTTGATGCGCTCGAGGAGCAGCTCAAGAGGGAGCCAAAGCCCTTTCCAAAGCTCAGATGGGCCCGTGACGACATCGACGACATCGAAGATTTCGTTTACGCGGACTTGTGGTGGAAGGATACGCCTCGCATCCGAGTATTGCCATGAAGATGAGTGTTTGAGAAAGATCCCCCATATGTAACCGCTGTGTCGAATCCTCCGTATGTTTGTATTCTCTCCGTGTATCTGTTCTTTGTATATAGATTATATAACCAAATATCGTAAAATGTTCAAAACTGTATTATACCCTGATTATGCCCACTCTCTTTTGGCAGTCGTCTATAATTAGAGTACAGCGCAATCCGAAACAAAGAACTTTCTATGTAGATACGAAATTACATACCCCAGAAGTTAAAATACTCAATGTACATTTGCTCAACACTCTCTTTTCGTCACTCCGGGATGATGAGGTCCGACTCCGAGGCTGTCCGAGGAGGTCCACATCATTTGTATGTATTCTATCATATGCATAGATTTGCATTTTTGCTGAAACTCGCGCCTACGGTCTTATAGCGACTCGAAGGGAATGTCCAAGTCCAATTTCTCCAACCGAGTATATCTCGTGGATAGGTGCCTGATAATGCTCGCAAAAGGATACTTGCCCATTACCCTGGAATGAGGTGCAGTGCCACTAAGCAATCAATTTCCTAACAAGGTAATTTATAGCGATGATCGATCGCCGACCAAGAGGATATGAGTATCAGAAGCTGTGCGCTGAGTTACAATTAGCAGAGGTCACTGGCATGCAAGTGCGTAGTATTTAACCAATATGAATCCATTTGAGCGTAGCAGCTATGGCAAGATTCGAAGTATCTTCTGAATCCTCATCGCAAAAATAAGCAACAAAACCTGGCAATGAAGACCAGGATCACGCTTCAGGAATATACTAGTGACTATCAACAGGATTATGAACTATGCTATGAATGACGAATACAAGAAAAAGCATCAGGTTATTATCTAAATTTATGAATATGGTATAACAATTATTAAAGAAGAACTGGTGGAAGATTTCTACCTTAGAAAAAAAAAGAAGAGAATCGGAATAACAATTATTATCGATTAAGTCTCTAAGCTATCGAAGAATAAATAACAAAGCTATGAAAAAAACATCTTTCAGCAAGGTAATGGAACGATTATTGAAGGAAAATTAGATTAACAGGTACGATAGCTCTCCTGGATCTTTCCAACCTGGAAACCTACAAGTTTTCGAATAAGTTATAATCATATATCTGTTGAATGATTCATGGACAACGTACTTATCAACGGTAAATTGACACCGAAATCCGCCATAGCGGATGTGGCATGCTGTACAAGGGACAGAAGTACCCTATCGTCGGTGTTGGGAAAGGTACCCGAGGCGCGGAGAGTTCGGACAAGGGTAATTTCGTCGAATAGGACTTGTGCCGCCTCAATCCATGCCGTCTGCAGACGTTGATCATAGTTGTTAGTACGTTTCCTAATATACGGCATGACTGCGCAGTACTTACTCCGATAATGGGATTGAGATAACCGGTTCCTCTGCCCCTCAAAGCGATGGCAATCTCAAGAATGGTGCGGGCCGATCCAATTCGTGTCTGCCTAGAAGACTCACTCCGCCCTGCAAACGCAAACGGCCCATGCAGCACAATAGTCGCCATCTTCAGAATCGTGAACCCCACGGCCAATCGACGCGCCTGCCCGGGCTCTCCACACGGACGATCTCTTGTGGGTCCGTCGAGGGGAGCGTGGCTGTGACGTTGTCGATCAACGCGGAGAGCGCGGTAAACTCTTGAATCAACGGTGGCAGCGTCAACTGCGCTCCGGCATCTGGGACGACAAAATGGGACTGGAGATTAGACGACGACGAATATGATCCAGTAAACGCAAAAAACGGACTTCCGCCGCATTTCCGTGCAAACA
Organism: Pholiota molesta; assembly: GCA_014925825.1. Lineage (NCBI taxonomy): Eukaryota > Fungi > Basidiomycota > Agaricomycetes > Agaricales > Strophariaceae > Pholiota > Pholiota molesta. The sequence goes on from JACGCK010000050.1 coordinate 53,981, forward strand.
CATTGGCGCGATCCCAGAGGATGGCGGCTTTGGACTCGAAGGCCCAGGTGGATAGTCCCAAATCGGGTGTGGGGCCCCAGTTAGGAAGTTCTGAACAGTGTTAGCTGTGCGCACATGCTGCGGGAGGACACCCTAATACCCATTATTCAAAAGAAATGGGAGCAAGTGGAGTTAGCAGAGGAATCAAGTAGGAAGAAACATGGGATTACGCGCCTGCTCGAATTCCTCCATTTCAAGGGGCCATGGGGTATCGATCTTGGTCGCCATAACGTGCGCGGAATATGCAAAATTGGGATTGTATTCCAATGCGGTCGCCCAGACCTTGTCCAGGGTTAGTATTACCCATGCGCCGATAATTCGTTCTCCTTCCTCTGTAGAATCGCGAGGGCCTGGAATGGTGTTATTCTCCAACGGCGGCTGGGGGGTGTTGCCGAACGTATCTTGTGCATCCCCACCGAAATCGCCGTGGAAACTGCATTCGCAAGGTGATATTTCCCTTCGAAAAAACGTCCATTAGCGAAGAAATATGTCGCGAGAAGTACCTCCGCCTGGATAGAATGTAATATTCTGTGTGGATGCGAGCTGGACAGTACGGTTGCTGCATCTTGGGTGGCGCGGAATAGATAGGCAGCTTCGTGGGCCTTGACTGTGGGATCATGTGAGAGACGAATAGACCAGAGATAAATAGTGTAGATTAGCGCTGGCGCTGGACGCGAGGGATGTCCTATTGGGTATCCCTGCATCATCGAGGCCTGGAAGCGCGGGATATTAAGGAAGAATCCAAGGTCAGTTGAGAAGGGGAAGAAGCCAGCCAAACTAAAGGAATAAAGGTGAGAATTATTTCAATAAAATATTTTAAACTACTAACAGAGCCTCTGCAATGTGACGGGGAGGATCTTGGACTGCAGAAGTCGCATTTGAGGCAGGAGCTCTACGTCTAGACGAAAGTTCCGCACCGTATGGTTGATGGAGCGTCACAGAGGTAGACGCGACATCCGGGTTCTGCAGTTCTTGGATCCTCGCCTCGAGACGGCTTATGTTTTCTTCTAATATTTGCACAGTGGAACGTTCTTGGCCGGTTGTATATTCACAATCTTCTGCTCGTCCGGCTCGATCACATTGGGTGCAGATGGACGTTTTCCATCGCATTTCTAATCCAATGGATGGTTAACAATATACCATCCATTGCATTCTAACGATTTACATACCATTTTGCGACGACGACAGCTGACGCATGCGCCACCACGAGGAAGATAGCCAGGCGTGCCTGTGCGGTCATCAGTAAGTTTAGAGGAAGATGAAGATGCCATGTTTTTCTTCTGGTGTATTGAGTGGGGAGGAATAAGCGTGCTGTAAGAGGTGGAATATACGAGAGTAAATGAAGACAATACCTCGACGTGAATCATCCATTGCTTTTAAGTAACCTCCCGCCCCCGCCTCTTTGCTAAACGGAGAAAAGCAAGGCATGTATGATTCGCCGAAGGAGGGTAATGGGTGTTCCTGACAAAGACTCTGAATCATAGTGCAAATTTCAGACGAGGTCGGAGCGGCGCGCTGTGCGTAGCCTCGGAACAGGGGAACAGATGAGGTGTTTGACAAGGGATCTGAATCACTAAGCAGTGAGTCATCAAAAGCATGATTAGAGTTAACGAAGAATAACAAGTATGCATAAAGCATTTCGATACAACGCGGAGAAAGCAGAAGTAGTGTAAGTATGTTGTGGTCAGGCGAAAAACGCGATGCTATGAACCGATCTCAACCGATCTAAATCCGGTTGATATCTGATCGTAATCGGGTGTGATCGGCATCAGCGCGCCAACTTCAACCATTGAGCGCTATTTATTCAACTTCTCATTTTTCACCTGTACAGTCATGGGTAGTTCTGCTACTTTCATGCGAAACGAGTCGTACGCAATATTCTCTATCAGATTTGAATGAATGTATAATCATCGAATATTACCACTAATTATCAAAAGCTCCTACTCTGTCGGACGTTCGAGAATGTTCTCAGGATCCGACAAAGTTGGCATTCAATACGCGTCATAGCTTAGCGCTTAACGAGCAAGCAGAATATTCATCGTCAGGTCCTAGTCCGTGCAGTGGAAACAATACCAATATTGAATGGTAGAAACGAAAGCCATTTATGAAATAAAGGCCCTCCTGTTGATAGGAAAGGTGTTTGAGGACGTTGAGCTCAGTTAACATTCAAACGTTCTGTTACCGTGATAAAGTTATGATAGAATTTTTCTTTAGCACAGGTTCCGTGTATTCGTCCCATCTTTTGTCCCATCTTTGGTGTCCATGCCACTGGCACTAGGAGATGTCGTAAAAAGGCTAATGTCTCAAATTCTGCCATAGGACACAATGCGTCAAAATTTCTTGCGGTGGCAGGTCGCTGCGGCTGAGCGCATTGTCGCCAATGACGCGGCCATCGGGTACGCCAGTAACACCATAAACCAGTAATGAATTGTCGCGGCCAACTTCTGGGTTCCCAAATTTGGAGTTGCTTACAATTGTTCCTGCATGATCAGCAAGCTGGGCTTGTACGGGACGGAGAAGAAACTATCCGACACTATCGAGTCAAACCACTGTTCTTCTTGACTGTATTAATCACGATTTCGCAACCGCGGAATATACAACATAGAATGAAGAGAGCGGAAACAGATAGTAGATATGGGTCCATGCAGCACTCACTTGTCGTACACTAAATAAATCATTCTTATGTGTGCATCGGCCTGTCATGTCCATTCCGCCGCTTAAAGTTTGTAAAACCATTTACTGCTCAATAATTCGGCTGTAATTGGTCTGCACAAGAGACGATCCCTTCGACTGCGCTCATTGTGGCTGATGGTCTTAAATCGAGCAGACTAAATTTAGACTTTTGCAGTACGCTACGAGTCGGCTTTTCTCCCTGTTTTCTCCTTCCCCATTCCTGAATTAGTCTCGCATTCGCGAGCGATTGATAATTAGTTGCTTTGAACTCGTGGTTCTGCTCAAGCAGCTCCCCTGTCTATAGTATTTATGTGTAGCCCGGTAAGCTAGTAGTTCATCGGTATGCCCGATATTTACGAGGCAGATAAAGTAACTATATCGGCCCGCCTCCTTATGACACTGGAGGACTACGCAATCTGCGGAATAGTATGCGATGCCAAAAGGCCGCGGAGCTTTATTTTCTGGATGTACGGATGTATTCCCAGACGGTTATTAAAAGGGTACCCATATTGGATGCCGAGATCGTATAGAACTCTAATGCGCTGTGACGTAGTACAGCGCAGTATGTCCCGCAATGTTTATCGGAAGGATACGCGAACTTGCCAAATCTTGCAAACGTTAGATCCAGTAGAAAATCGCATCATGGTTAACAAAGAGTTGAACCGGCTTGGTCGAGAGATTATTAGTTACTGACAAAGATAGCACCGAGCTCATAATAAGCAGGCAATGAAATCGTCACCATGATGATTGATCTATTATTAATAAGACACGCTGGAGACATCATACATGTGTTGGCGAATTACAGACCAAGGGAAGGAAAGGATTGATCTGGACCAACACAGCGATGTGGACTGATAAGCCTATTCCACCAGTGAAAGCGGCAGTTTAGCGACTTGTAAATAGATAGTCAGTCTTAATCCTGATGGAATTGATTATGCTGATGTTGGTGGCTGATGGTTAGGGGACAGGTTCCAGAGAAAACGGAAGAACCGTCGATGTTTGTCCGATAAAAGAATAGATGCGAACAGAAATATCCCACCACGTGTTGGAGAGACTGGAACAATTCGGAGTAATTTGCCTCGAAAAGCCTATACTGGCTAGTGATAGAACTGCAAAGTCCTAGTATCAGTCGGCTGTCCGCGTTAACTTTCATACATGCCTTCTGCATATCGACGCCGATTGGCATTGACGGGACAAGTCGGACACGCACTCTAGCTTTGACACTGCCGAACATCTAATGTACTGCGTATACGTAGTGAGCTTAGTGCCTCCGACCTACTGTTCAACGTAGTACCGGCTAGGAGCTTCAGCCTCAACTGCGCGGTGTCAAAAAAGTATTGTAGGCAAGGTTGGGGGCATCGGTCAGAGATCAGACCGATGTGAGAACTGTGTGAAAATGCTACTCAGAGACTCGTAAGTATCGGCTCTGGCAATCGTGGGATTAGCTTCAAATAGTCGGTTTATTTTTGGGAACTGACCTGCCGGAGAGTCTAAGAGGGCCAGCTTGAACTCTGACTCTGGTATCATCCAAATCAACAGCAAGGGCAGCCACTGAATACGTCTGCCAGCGATTTCGATATCAAAGAAAGGCACTACTAGTATAAAATGACCAATCATTACGCCAAAATTCAATCATTAGCGCTAATCACAATTGTTAGACAAATTGGAGGTACTTGTATCCATTGTGAAATATCCGGCGCTTCAAAGCATCCAAGTTGACTCCAGGCGTGCACCAGGTAATTATTGTTACGCGTTAGAGGTGTAAGGTGATGCGCGAATAAAAACTTGGCGCTTAACATCTGTGTTGATATAACGAGCCTGAGCTCACTGAATCCATGATCTAGCAAATTAAAGAGAGCGGGGCGATGGCCATTGAAGGTGGGTCTAGAGGACCATATCCGAGCCAGCCGACAAAACAAAACAAAGGATACCGAGAGTAGCGATGATGCGGTCTGAACAGCAATAAGTGAAGTGCATCAAAAAATCGGTCATAGGTATGGCGAATACAATGACAACTGATGCATGATGGGTCAAATATCAAGGGGTAGTCTGCAGGAAGTATCATAAAAGGGAGTTATTAGCGACAAGCCCCTCGACAGTATTTTAGTATGTCGGGATACGTCTGATGAACAGCGTTGAACTTGAAAGTATGGGATCAGAGGGTAAAAAAATTCTTTGAAGAGCTGAAAGAGCTGCCACGTTCCATGAAATAATAGAACACGCACTTATTGCGATTTTCATAAATGATGGCACTTCGAAATAAAAAAGTTAAACATGGCAGTTGGCTGTGTGACAGATTACGTCAGCAACAAAGTCACTCATTGAGTCCATCCCGCCTCCCGCACCCACCTCTTGCCCGCATCCCTTTCTGCATGGCCGCGTGCCCCTCCCCTCCAATGAGGGATGTGGGCCGGCTATTCTTTCGACCATGAATGGACGATGCGACGATGAACGCGATGACGATGGAACACGGCGAGACACACCAACGACGCGACGCAGACGACGCGCCACAGACGACGCGACACGGACGACGCGACACGGACGAGGACACCACGGATGGCACCGCCAAGCGAACAATGGGAGACGTGGAGGATGATGCGACGCCTGCAGACGATGACACGAAAGGCGGGGGGATGCAGACAGTGCCAGGGCAGTGGGATGGCGGGGGATGTGGATGGCGACGCGGGCGATGGAACATCCATACGGACGGTGGCCCGTGGGCGACCCCACTATGTGGACAGCGACCCCTCAGCCGTCTGCATACACAATGAGTGCTGCAATTGCAGCCTCTGCGGTTTGCAGACGCTTGAGGGAGTCTACCTAACGGTTTCGAGACCCCAGAAACCCACCGGACCTGCTACCCAAACCTCTCAAAACCCATACCATTATGCATGGGTGGCGGGTAAGGGTTGGGAACTGAGTACTGACCTCCGAGACCCGGGGGTTAGCCCATGTTGCAATCCATACCGTCTTGATACCGTCTAGACTCTATACAAACAATGGTGCTGTAATTTTGCAGCATGTGCGGTGTGCAGGTGTTATTGTTCATTGGTCAATCATTTACATACAATATTTTAGTGATATGTTAGCTAATCAACATTGAAATCAGTGGAGAGTGCGGGCAGGAAGCCAGGGTTACTGCATCTGCACCTCGGACGCGACGCGCGAGGCAGGGCATGGCTGGGTCACAAGGAGTCACATAATTCACACGGCTTTGGCAGCCCCGAACTTGAAAACTTTTCTTTTCAAAGTGTCATCATTTATGAAAATCGCAATAACTGCGAGGATCGTAGGAACGTCCCAACTCTGATCGGAGTTGGCAAATTGATCCGGTATTTATCGAGCTTAAGTCTTGACTTACCCAAGTCCAATGAGAACGGCTGAGGCCTCTGGTACGCGGAGACTGTCCTTATCGTCACGTGCCTGTGAGCCATGGCGTACTCACGGCCGTTCTGCCCAAGAGCTGAACCGTGCGCCGGGATTATCGATAACCCGCCTGGCCTACAAAATTTCCCAAAGGTCACAGGCCCCTTGACTCTCTCTTCTCATCGTCAGTCTCAGTTCCAGAGGCCGTATTTCTTCGCTACTATTCACTTCGTCATCGTTCCTCACAATATATTATGCCTGATGAATCCTTCGAAGTCATCGAACATCCCGTCAGAACCCCCCGGTCTTCTAGAACGACTTCAGGAACCGGTACCCGAGGTAATCAAGCCGCCTCGGTTGCTGGATCGCCTGCAGGACCCATCAATCAAAGAAGCTCGAGAAGCGAACCAGTCGGAGGATACGGTGCCGAGCCTGCTCCGCCGACTGCGGCCACCGAGCATCCCCCTGCTGGACAGGTTGAGCATCAACGACGCATCGAAGAACTCGACGGAATCGTTGACCGCTTCCGTTCGGGCCAACTCAACAAGCCGAAAGCGATCGCGCTCGTCCTTCGAGCAATCGAATACGACCCAGACTCAAGCGACCGTGCCCAAGAGCAGGCGCTTGAACTCTACCTTTCGGCCATCAACTCCCACGAAACGGCCCTTACTGAGTCGGCTAGGCGAGGCGCCCCATATGGAGAACAGCTTGGCGAAGAACGACAGGTCGCGGGAGAACTCCTCGAACCCCAGCGTGATCCCGATGTCGATCGCCGAGTCAATGACCTCCTCAGTGAGCTCTCTGCCAAATCAGTCGCCGCCGATCCTGGAGACGACGACGATGGAGATAGATCCTCCAAACGCCCACGACTCGCATTATCCGACATGCCTTGGTACAAGGACGAACTCGAGAACAGAGAGTCCGATAACCCTATCTGTCGAAAGAATCGAGAACTCCTTGCCTTGTTCGCCCGCGACATCCCTCAAGTCAAGTTCTGGATCAGGAACTCAGCCCACGCCCCTTCCGGCTTCCCCACATCCCAGTGGGAGCGCATCATCCGCGGGGAAGCCGTCGACCTCAACGCGGTCTTCAGTAATCTCCACCGAACTGAGCCTGCTAAGGAGAATGTCGGCCGCGTGGGAGATACTCAGATCACCTTCGGGTTGGCTGAACCGAAGAAACGGATCGAAACTGCCGGTGACTGGATCTCGGCGTGGAATCGGGTCGTCCAAGCCACGAGGTTCGTTTTCAGACACCGCGAACAGGAACTCCGGAGCTACGGAGACTACATCGAGAGCCTCTTCGCAGCCAAAATCGTTGCCACCCACCCGCGCATCATCATGTTCGACATCGCCGTTCGAAATGAAGTCGCTGGTGGACAACGGAGCGTCCTCTTCGACGCGTCATCACGCTTCCACCACCTCTACGCCGCTATCGTCGCGGCTGACGGGGTCGAAGCCAAAGGTCGATCAGGAACGCGGGGTCAGTCCGGAGGCTCTTCTAAAAATAACAAGCCCACCGTCTGCCACCGTTTCAATTCCGCTGCCGGATGCAACTCGACTGACTGCAGATTCCAACACGCCTGCCGCATCTGTCGCTCGACCGACCACTCCAGCGAGAAGTGCGACAGGCGTGGGAGGCAGTAAACTCGCCTTTGGCGCCATCCCGCGGTACCTCCGATACAACGTATGGACGGACGAACACTCTTCGTCCCTCCCTTCCACCGCTGAGTGGACCGAGACCGCAGAACCCCTACCTCCCGTCCCTCCCCACGAACTCAACAACCCAATCGCCCAGAAGACAATTTCAGAAAACCCACACCTTTTTTCCGTCACCACCCCCATCAATGTCGACGTCTTCGAACGCCTGCTCGCTTCCCACCCCAACCAGCCCTTTGTTCAGTCGGTGTGCCGCGGTCTGCGCGAGGGTTTCTGGCCATGGGCTGACACCCACATCGGCGAGTACCCCACCACTCACTCTGAAGACCGGGGCCCCCCCACAGACGAAGCGAAGGCTGCCTTTTTGCGTGCCCAACGCGACATCGAGATCGCGAAAGGGCGTTTCTCGCCCTCCTTCGGACCCACTCTCCTCCCTGGCATGTATTGCATGCCCATCCACGCAGTACCGAAGCCTCACTCCTCCGATTTCCGTTTGGTCACCGACCATAGTGCCGGGCGTTTCTCTCTGAATAGCATGGTCGATACCGAGCGGATCCGTGGCTGCCCTCTAGATAACATGCGGCATATCGGAGAACATCTCCTCGAACTCAGGCGCACGTACGACAGCCGCCCGCTGGTCATGTTCAAGTCCGACATCGCTGAGGCATATCGCCTCATCCCTATGCACCCTATCTGGCAGCTCAAACAGGCAGTCTTCATCGACGACGAGGGTCACATAGACCGCCGCAACTGCTTCGGCAATTCCGCGTCAAACAGGAACTTTGTGTCCGTCAATGCTCTCGTGGCGTGGATTGTCAAATACGTCAAGAGCATATTGGGTATCTTTACCTACGTCGACGACTCGTCAGGCGCCGAGTTCGCCGACCAGCTATCTTACTATGCCCTTACCGCAAGCTCATGCCGTCCAAGCAGGTAGCACTCTTGGAGGTCTGGGACGAGCTCGGTATCCCCCATGTGGAGAAGAAACAGGTTTTCGGGTCGCCGCTCACGATCATAGGCATTGACGTCGACCCCAACAACATGACGCTTACACTTCCCGCCGAGTCTCGCCTCTCCCTGCTGGAAGAGCTCCGTTTCTGGGGATCCAAGCCGACAGGACGCTCCAACGGCGCATTCAAACTGAAGAAGTGGCAGGTACTCGCCGGTTGGGTAAACTGGGCGCTTAACGTGTACCCGCTCCTTCGGCCCGCGCTTAACAATGTCTACCCCAAAATTGCTGGGAAGTTAGCTCCGCGGGAGCGTATCTGGGTGAACAACGCCGTCCGCGAGGACTTCAACTGGGCAGCCGACCTTATCGAACATTCTTCCGGTGTTCGTTTGCTGAAATCCACTTCCTGGGACCCCTCGCTCGCCGACGTCACCATTTATTGCGACGCATGTCTTGATGGCTTAGGTTTTTGGTTCGCTGACCACCGAGTCGGGTACTATTCTCCAGTTCCCATGAACGTCCCGGTCGACCTCATCTTTTTCTTTGAAGCCCTCAGCGTCACTTCTGCCGTTCACCGCGCTCACCTTTCCTCCCCGAACGGCTCTCGCATTGTTGTCTACACCGACAACATGAACACGGTCAATATATTCAACTCCCTACACTGCCAGCCTGCCTACAACCGCCTCCTCCGTTTCGTCGTCGACATCCTCGTTCAGGGCGATCACGACCTTCGCGTACTCCACGTCCCCGGAGAAGAAAATGAGGTGGCCGACGCCATTTCTCGCCAGGCCTTTGGCAAGGCCATTGACTTGGTTCCCGGTCTGCAACTCCTCGACTTTCAACCCCCTCCATTGGCGCTGGGGGCAGCACGAAAATGAGCATCAGGTCTTCCGTCCGGTCCAGGCAACCCGTGCGGGAAGTCTGGACCCACGAGCGCTTAGTGCGCGAGCGCGCTATCGCCCTCGGCCACGCCATCGACACCTCGACGTGGAAATCTTATGGTTCTGCCCTCAATTCTTACCTTGAGTTCATTCGCCTCCACAACATGCCTTTGGAACCCACCAAAGACACCCTTTCCCTCTACACGGTCTGGATGTGCCACCACATCCAGCCTGATTCCGTCGACTCATACCTGTCCGGCATCTGTCAACAGCTCGAACCCTACTTCCCGGACGTCCGCGCGAACCGCAGGTCGGAGCTTGTCTCTCGCTCACTACAGGGCTGCATGCGCCTCCGCAACACCCCTCCAATGCGTAAGCGCGCGCTTACCCTTGATGACCTCGAGAAGGCACTTCGCCATTATGGCTCTTCCCCCCATCTCGACGACAAACTGTTCATCGCCATGCTCCTCACGGGCTTCTTCGGCCTCCTGCGTTTGGGAGAGATGGCCTTTCCTGATGACCGGTCCCTCCGGAACTGGCGCAAGGTTTCCCGACGCTCATCGGTTCGCGTCTCCGTCGACTACTACTCCTTCTTGTTGCCCGCCCACAAAGCGGACCCTTTCTTCGAAGGAAACCGCATCGTTATCCGTGCCTTCCAAGTCCGTCATAATCCCCTAGCGCATTTCCTTGACTACCTGCACGCCCGCGACGCTGCCTTTCCTCTCGCTTCCCCCTTGTGGCTCACCCAAGCCGGCGAAGTCCCTACCCGCTCCTTCTTCATCAACAGACTCCGGCGCCTTTTCGACCAGGATGTGTCGGGCCACTCCATGCGCGCCGGAGGTGCCACATCTCTCGCTGAGAATGGCGCCGCTCCTTCCATCATACAGGCCATGGGCCGTTGGGCGAGCAACAGCTTCCAAATTTACATACGCAAAAATCCCGTCTTGATCCAGGCGCTACTGTTTGCGCGAAACACGGGCGCTAATCCCGGGCCGTGAGCTGTGATTCCGTCCCCTCTTCCTGCACACCATATCCCCCTCTACGTGAAACGGGGAATTTTTCTGTTTCCTTTCTACTTCTCTCCTTCTTCCTTTCGCTCTTACAACCCCAACTCCTTGTCCCTTCTGTTTCTTTTATTTTCCTGTTCTTTCCGATTGCTCCTCACATCGCAGCTGTGCTGCTCATCTTAAAAACAAAAAAAAACAAAAAAAGATCGTTTTTAGCTGTACCTCAATCTCCACTCACAATAAAATATCTAAAATATGGGCGCTCGGCTGGCCAACAGCCGCCGAGCGCTCAAACCCCCTACTCACTGCGTGATCCATGCCTCGTGATCATTGGTCGAGCTTAAGTCTTGACTTACCCAAGTCCAATGAGAACGGCTGAGGCCTCTGGTACGCGGAGACTGTCCTTATCGTCACGTGCCTGTGAGCCATGGCGTACTCACGGCCGTTCTGCCCAAGAGCTGAACCGTGCGCCGGGATTATCGATAACCCGCCTGGCCTACAAAATTTCCCAAAGGTCACAGGCCCCTTGACTCTCTCTTCTCATCGTCAGTCTCAGTTCCAGAGGCCGTATTTCTTCGCTACCCTCCCACCACATCCCTATTTTTATCATGTCCAGGTCTTTCAGAATGCTTCCTTTGTCATGTACTTGTCGTTTACAGCGCTGTACCTCAATCTCCACTCACAATAAAATATCTAAAATATGGGCGCTCGGCTGGCCAACAGCCGCCGAGCGCTCAAACCCCCTACTCACTGCGTGATCCATGCCTCGTGATCATTGGATCTTCAAACTTATGGGCAGCGATAAGGCTAAACAAGCCAGTATTTCAGTTAGACTAAAATATCCAGGGCTCAATTTTGATTTCGGTGGATCTCGAGCTCGAATATTAAAAGGTGTTAGGTGGATTATTAGCTAGGAATAACACAATGTAGTGCACATGGATTACTAGTACCCATTACATAGGGACCATTCTTACTTCGAGAAAACGTTTAGATCAAACAGTCCTGACGCGGATTGATCTGTGTATTGGTGACCGACGGCGGTCGTCCATCTAGATGGTAATATAAATGTCAGCGTTTTGAGCAACGGTGTTAGTTTGAATTGCTTACCCTCCGAATGGCGTTCCCAAGGTGAGGGTCTGCAAGGATCATGTCAATCAGACGTCAATGAAGGAAAGTGAGATATGTTATTGGAATTTGGCTGACCTGGACATTGTTGTAGGTAGCGAACCATAGCGGCGCGGAGTTGTCAAGGACGAAGCTCTCCGATCCAAAGAGAGTGCTCCATTCCTATAGAGGTGCATACGAATTGGAAGGTAAACAATAGTTAAAACCATGATGACCACCACTTACTCCTGGCGAGCTGTAGATGCCAAAAGTAAGCCTGTGGCCTTATAGCGGCAAGAAGGGATTGCGCTTGGGCAATATTTCCAGAGGTTCCGTAGTTCCACTATAAAATGGGTCAGAGAGCGGGTCGATGTTAGTAAAGCACTTCTAATCCGCCTACGTTGTTGCAAACAGAGTCCTTCTCAAAATCAATCCAAATTGTCCCGATACTCATGGAGTGCGCGCTGAAGGTGGATGCGATCTCCGACAGCTGGGTTGCGTAGGATTTGCAGCTATTGCCCGATCCATTGCACGGGAACCAATACATGTCGATGTTGGTAATTCCTGCTGCGCGGGCATTGTTGTACGATCCGACAAAGTTGGGGTCGACTTCGCCACCGACGCTGCAAGCCTCTTCGTATCCACGGATAATCGCCTTAGTAAAGCCTTCACTTTTAGCCGTTGAATAAGTTGCTGTTGGGACGAGAGACGACGAATCAACAGCGTAAATGAGGGCATAGGATGAGCCTATGAAGGCAGGCAAGAGGAGGAGTTTCTTCAGAAATGCGACCATGGCTTAATTGGTTTTTTGTGCTGGTTGGGGAGAGATTCTGTTTGCATTCTGAGCTTTCTTTTATATTCGCAGGAGAGAATATGACTACACTTCTCTACGTCCATGTTCGCCATCAGATTGATTGTTGCGCAAATATAGAAGCGAATACCATGATGCACATTCGCTCACAACACACGCTGACACTCAGCTGACGATGTCTCTTCCTGAAAACCTGTCAAAATACATATGAAATACCTCAAGCCGATGGTAAGACCAGGTCACGACTGGGGGTTATATTTAGACCTTTAACGAAAATAGTGCAAAGAAGGAACCCTTCCAGGTGGATCATGATGGAACTCGTGGGCTTCTGCTCAGTACTCAGTATGCGGAACCGTGTGTGGTGGGAACAATCAAGGAACATTTATCGATATAATAATTGCGACGCGTGGTATGGGCGATCATAGGCGATCATTGGAACATGAATTGACTTTGAAGGAGTGTATTTTTAGGTATTTATTTAATAGAGATTCGGAAGATAACAGACGCAGTTGTTATCTCTTGATGTTCGAATTCTATTTGGATATTGGCGTGCTCGGTCAGAAATGCAGAGAGGAGTTTATTTGATTGAAAGTCTCATATCATCAGAAGGACATGAGAGGACATGGCGATTGTGATGGGCGATAGATAGGTGTTACTTTGGGTCCGAAGACATACACATTGACGATACACGTATCCGCGTCCGACAATACGTTTCGCAGAAATACGAGTTTTTTCATTTGCTTGTTAGACTTGCAACATACGATATTGACTCATCATCCTTTCGTCCTTGCCTCCTCGCCTGCTTCAACAAAAGACACGACCAAATCATAAGTCAAGATGGTATATGAAGTATAATTTTTGGTGTATGTTTGGGAAGTGAAATTCGGACCGAATAATAATTTGCTTGGTCAATCAATGGTCAATTGTGGGAAGACATGTACACCGTAACGGAGAGCGTCCGTATAGATAAGGCTAAATACATACTGCCTGTCAGAGTATGCACATGCGTTATCAATGCTTTACACGGGCTAGGACGAAGACTGACTAGGACTGACTGCGTGGATACTTTAAAAGCCTTGATTTCACAAGACGTCAGATTATAACTACTTCGTTAGCCGGATATCAGCGCTGGTCTGAAGTCAATTTATTAATAAGTGGACCGATTACAGCTTTATCAATTCATCTTTATCGGTGGAATGAAGGAAGTACCTTGCTCAAGCGCTCAAGCCTCGCCAAAATTGGGTATGAAGAAGGAGGGTACAGGACAACATGTCAATGGCGGAGTAATGGCGGAGTCTTGAGTCGCCAACACCCGAAAAGGGATTTTTTGAGTGCCTTAAACCACGTGGCTGCGCATGTACCATTACGATCGTCGGTCGCCACTGGCCAGGCGCAAGCAACACCGACGTGTATACTTTTAAGGCTGTCCACTGCTGTCCAGACGTCCACAGTCCATTGCCAGTCATTGGCAATTTGGCAACTGCCCAAGCCTCATAATGTTCTTTTCCCTTTCTCCCTACATAACGAAAATACGAGGGCGCACTCGATTGTTCTTTTAAGATCCCATCAAAATGGCCTAAATTGGCACGAAAGGGTCCTCGCCCCTTGATCCCATCACAAGCCGTGTGTGCCGCCCGTGCCATTCTCTTGCCGCGTTCCCATACCTCCGACAATTCCGTTTTAGTTGGGTTATAAATTAGTAAGCATTCCCACCAATAGAATAAACAGAAAACAAATGTGCTGCCTATATACCCAGCCTCAAACCCCCGGTCTTAGTTTCTCATCATCATAAATTATAGTCTTTACATTTCTTTATGAATGGGCTTCACACCCCATATGGCATGAGATATGTGTGAATGTGTGCAGCTGCATTGAAATGCACATTTCATGTACTCCTTTATCAATGTGTGACTGTTACATAATCACAACAAAGATCAAGCCGCGTCCGGCATCCGTGGTGACTCTGAATCTCTCGGCAAACCTTAATATGCTCACACTCTCGCCCATACCTGGCATTTGGCATAAGTTTGCCAAAGGCTTTAGATTTATACTGATATATATTACTTTATTGCGGCGGTGGACCGAGCCATCATCAGGGATCCCGGGATGACGTCCTTTCGGACTCTGAAGGGTCCATTGATGGGATCTTAAAAGAACAATCGTGTTATGACTCACGAAAATACACGCTCCGCTGTCTGGGTTAAATAATTGTGAAACTCGATGGTGGTTGGTTCGGAATCAGTAATTACGTAGCCTGTGCACCTGATTGTGGTGCTCATTCAAATTGAGTCTCGAGACCGTCTTCCGGTGATTCAAGCCGCCTAAAGTACACCGTCGACTACAAATTTACTGCGCTCCAGGCCATGGTCTTTTCGTGAGGCATGTGCCAGCCTATTATGAGCACTCAGTCTATAGGCGTCTAGGCCTCTTCTTCTTTTCACAGGCATCCAAACATGCGGGCGAGCGACGGACGAGTGTTTCCGGAACATGCTATGCCAACGAAAAAAATTTACAAGCCGATTGTCATCGATCCATCCTGCAGTCAATCTCTTGTGCTACATATATCGAGCAGTTGAAGACGGTTGTCGCACTCCTTTCTTCTCTTTTCTGCTTCCATCCTACCTCAATCGTCTACGATGCTTCCAGACATCCCAACCACTTCCGGCCTACTAAGCTCGATCCCACCTGAGCTTCTAGGTGAAATCTTTACCTATTCCTCTTTGCACCACCCGGACGCCCCCCTTGTGCTCAGCGCAGTGTGTAGCACGTTTCACCGCGTCGTCCGCAACACACCAACTGCATGGACGCGCTTGTATCTCCAGGTGGCAAGACCTGATGCTGCAGGAAACACCACCACTGAGCACCCAGATGCGAGGTGGGTGAGGAAAACGCAGCTATGGTTCGCCATGGCCGGTGTATGTCCTATGGATCTGCACGTTCAAATGGATGTACTTGCGCCTTCGTCCGGTTGGCAGTCGATGAAGGAGGTCTCTACGTCACTTGACCACGAGCATAGGCACGGCGATGATCGAGATGCGTATGGCCAATGGCACATTCAGCTCCTCGCACGCACGCTATATCAATACCGACATAGGATTCACGGGCTCTCCTTACACTCAACCATCGTCGATGAAGCACAAATTTTTTCACTGCGTTATATCCCAACTCCTCGGCCAAATAGCAGAGGATTTACCGCTGCCACTCCAAAACCTCACCTTCCACGCATCATCAGATGGATCTCATCTCGTGTCCTCGTTAAACCTCGGGCATCTGCGACACGAACATAGAAATGCGACACGCATCTCACTCTCGCATTGTCATTTCCCAAATCTCGCTCACCTAAACTTCATTAACCATCCCCTACCAAGCATCATAAGCGATTCCAGCGATTTGAATGTCCTCCCATTGAGTTCAATCAACAATGCCCAGAATCTGCGGTCGCTGAGCATCAGCTACCCGATTCGTTTCACGCCGATCTCCATTTATACATTGTTGGATGTTCTGAGATCAGCGCCGCTTCTCGAGAAGCTCGAGATCGAAGCGCGTGTCGTTGACGCCCCGCCGGCCGCTGCTCTGATCCCCACAAGTCCATCATTGATATCAACGCCACTATCCCCACCTACCACACCTACCACCGCAAACGCACCCACGAGCGCCCATCGCATCGTCTCCGCCTTTCCCCACCACTCCGATCTAGTCACCCTTCCACATCTAAATTTCCTCTCCCTTCGCATCAACAACCTCCCTGCGCTCCTCAGCTACCTTCTCCTCCCGAGCTTGCGTACTCTACGCATTGACGACCTGGATGGAAAGCGCCCAAGAGCTGCAGCCCAGACGGGTATGGTGCTGCGGCAGCTGCTGGTGCGCATGGAGCTGCCGTGCGAGGGCGTGCAGCGCCACTCTGGACTGCAGGTGCTCGACATGTGCGGCATCGCCCTTCCCGGCCCCTCACAAAGCCACGGCAGCGACGAGCGCGAGAGCGGAAGCGACGCTGGCGTGGTCTGGCAGTGGTGCTTTCGGCGCATGCGTTCATTGAGGGAGCTGCGCGCGGCGAAGATGGACGCAGAGGCGCTATGGCCGCTCATCACGCCACAGTCGGCGACGGGCAGGCACATGCTCGAGGACGCGGACGATGTGGTGTTGCCGAATCTCCAAACCCTGTCGATCTTCGACTCCCCCGGTTTGTCCTCACCCATCTCGGGGTCCCCGCTGGCGTCGCCGCTGCACCTCCCCAAGGGCCCTTCGGCTTCGTCGTCGTTCCTTTTCTCGGGGCCGCCGTCACCGTCGCCGCTCTTCCCACCGTCTCCGATGTCCTCGTCGTTCGTCCGCTCGATGAGCGGCTCGTTGCTCAAGTTCCAGCTTCGCAGGCCTGATGTGCATGTCGACTACCGCCGGAAGCATGATCCCCATCCTCCGTCGCCACATGTTGATTTTTTAGATCTGTATGGCGGATACTGATAGAGGCGATGGTCAATTCCTCTTCGCTCTGATAACATTGCGCTGGAGATACTTATCTTGGCTTCTTTCTTTTTTTCCTTTTCTGTTCCGACATTATACACACTGCACATCGCGGCGAAGATGGATGCAGAGGCGCTATGGCCGCTTATCACGCCACAGTCGGCGACGGGCAGGAACGTGCTCGAGGACGCGGACGATGTGGTGTTGCCGAATCTCCAAACGTTGTCGATCTTCGACTCCCCCGGTTTGTCCTCGCCCATCTCGGGGTCTCCGCTGGCGTCGCCGCTGCACCTTCCCAAGGGCCCTTCAGCTTCGTCGTCGTTCCTTTTCTCGGGGCCGCCGTCGCCGTCGCCGCTCTTCCCACCGTCTCCGATGTCCGCGTCGTTCGTCCGCTCGATGAGCGGCTCGTTGCTCAAGTTCCAGCTTCGCAGGCCTGATGTGCATGTCGACTACCGATATCATTCGCCATCTTGCTCAAAATAATACAATGATCAATTTATTTCCGTTCGTACATATCCATAATAAGTAATTCTGTATAGGTACATCGTGTGCAAGTCTTTTGTGTGCGTGCTACTTTAATTGCTCTTGTTGTATTCTGCAATTTTTTTTTTGACCGTCGGCGATTACTTAAAGGTCAAAGACAACGTCTTTGGCGCTCGATGGAATAAGGGACAAGGGATGTTCTTCGTACTGGTGAGAAGATTTACTCTCTCTTTGGATTGTGGAGGTCTTCACGGAGTTGAATTCGCTGAATAGATATTGTCGATAGGTAAGGTTGCGAATTGCTCGCGTTAAATAATGTCAGGGAGTCATGCCATCAGGTATAACGTACTGGAACCACGCTTCTTCCAATGATATCACTGAGCGGGATTTACTGCGGTGACGAGTAGGATGACTGATGGTGTGCAGAACTGTTCATGGATTTGGTAGAAAATATCGAAGAGACTGCATAGTCTTTGTTGCAGTAAGCCTTTGATTGTACCCACTTTCCAACCAACCCACCTACTCAGTGTAATAAGTATTCTCACGAAACCTTGGAACGAATGAGCTATTTACTTGGAACAAAACAGCTGGATTTAGATCTTGCACACCGTTCTATTTCTGCTATGAACATTGTATGTATGAGCACCCTACTTAATTCTTTTCATCATCGCTGTCGCGCCGTGGCACATGGCACATATCCCGCCAAGGCATCGACCGGCGTCATTAAGCGCCCTGCAATGTGCGAGACTACACATTCTCAATTGCAAACAGCGCCTGTGGAGAAAGCAGGCGTTCAATGTTATGCGGGACGAGGTATTATACTACTCTCAGTACCATCATAGTTGGATGACTGGGACCGGGGCTGTCTTTGATACATATATACACAGCAGTGCACCGTTTGGTGTGCATGTCATAATCTATCACAATGTTCGTGCTTGCTCGCTGCGAGGCACAAAAATAGATGCAGTATGTATTTTACATTACATTCCGGCAGTAGCGGAAAAACAAAGCTGTTCGTAAGTATGAGTAGTGTTGTAGGTGTACAGTCATAGGACAGCCCTTGAGGGATTAATAAGTTAAATGAGTCATGAGTTGTCGAAAGCATCGAGGAGAATAAATGTAGTGGATAAAGTAGCGATTAAGGATTGAGTAGACATTTAGAAGTCAATTTTATACATCGATATGTCGCGAGTGTGCTCGACAGTGACCGACTGGAGCTCATCGTGAGCGTTACGTGTGAATGAATAGACAGTGTACTCTAGTTCGGTGTAGGGCGGCCTGCGCGCGATGACATGTTTGAGATTTAGACATTTGCTGGCGATGGGGAGGAAGAACTCCCGAGGGGAGTGTCCGATATATATCAAAGATAGATGCGGGAGGGAGATCGTTTCAAGATGCTCGAACATCTCGAACATCATTTTGAATGTATCCTAATAATAAAGGAGATCTATCAGCGGGCACGACGGGATTTGCGAAAGTCAGCGACTCACAGCGTGCATCGGCCAGAGGCGGCCATGCCACCTGGTAACCCCGGGGCACATATCAGAGAAGCGGTCCATTAAGTTCCTCTCTGTGACCGCGGTTGCATTGGTGGGCATCCGGTGGTCCAACCGCACGGTGCTAAATTCGAGTCGCAGACTCTGCAGCCCCAATAACTTCTGCGGTGTATTCGTGCCAGCCGTCTTCACCGCGTCAAGCATCTCGTCGACCTCGTTGAACATGCCTCCAACGTCTGCCCAGCAGTACAGGGACAGCGAGGTAATTTCGAATAACGATAGGACCTGGCGCCGTGCCATCACAGCTACGTTCTCCGGGAATCCTTCGAACGTCTGTAGATGAGGAAGAGAGTCGGCGTGGAGGAGGTTTTCGCGCAGCTGGAAAAACATGTCGTTGGATCTCTTTCTTCCTAAAGAGAGATGCTCGATTAAGCTGTGCGCCAGGATGAATTCGGTGATCGCGATATTCGTCCGCTCCTGGGTGTTGGTCTGTATCAGGGAGCCGAGCTCTAGAGACGAGAGGTGGGGAAAGCGGAGTCCCAGAAAGTGGTCGTAGGGCTGGCCGGTCCTGTGCACCACCATGCCTTTGAACGAGATCTGCGTGAGCGACCCGATCGAGGCCGTCATCATCGGCGTCACTTTGAGGTCTACAGTCGCTAGAAAGGGTGAGGAAATGAGAAGGATAGCACGGAAAACGGGCGCCAGACGCACCGAGCGAGCTCTGCCACGTAACGCACTTCAGGCCCGCCAGCTCGAAGCCGCTCTCCGGGAACTTCACAGCCCCTGGTCGGTAGGTGAAGCTCACCAGCTTGGGGCAATGCTTCTGCAGTGTCGTGTTAAAAATACCCTGATCTTCCGGACGGGCGAATGGGAACCCTCGAAGCTCCAAGGACCGCAAATTCACCGAGTGAAGAAAGAAATCGGGACGAATCCATGGAAGGTCTCCTTGAGGCGGCACTGTCGTCAAAACAGCATTTGAAATCCTGACCGCAACGGTGGGCTCCCGGCCAATAAGGTTAGAGTGTGTTGGATATGTGGCTGGTCGCTACTCAGGTTGATGCTTTGATAGAGGAGAAGCCGTGCGACGTCTGCACATGCGCTGCAAACAAATATGAGACTCTGGAGGTCCTGGCGAGTCAAATACGAGAAGGTCTCTTCTAAAAGTTCGGTGGGAAGATCGACCAGAGTCGAGACCATCCCAAAACAAGATCGACTGCTGCTAACTGGATTGGTGTGGTGTGCTGGAAGCGACGTAAAACGGCCTTGTTGTCTCTTCTGACAGCAGTCAAGGGCGAAGATTTCCGAACAATCCGGGAATCAAGCCACCAAACCTGGAAAGAATTGAAGAAGTGTGAGTAGAAACTAGAGGACTTTACTCGTACTAAGCCCTTGACCTAGAAAACGAGGAGATGAAGGTAAGAGAAAAGGAGTTTGGCGCCAATTGTTGCGCCCAAGGACGTTTTTGACGCCCAGGGCGGAGGGCCCATGTCAGCACACGTATGCGAGGATGAAGCACAGTTGCCTGTTATTGATGTACATCACCAGTCATATCCACTCATCTGCATAAAAAGCTTCCAGTAGTCGCTGATAGTTGGCAGTTGAGGCGAAACAATTGAAGGAGAACATTGGAGATCTCTGTTTCGGGTGTCGACTCTGGCGGTGGCGGTACTGTTCTTTGATCAAAAGATTTTTTTCTCTTACGCAGGTTCGAATGGTGTGCAGTTATGATACCAGGGTAGGCGACGGAACTCATGCACGCATTGCTACGCAGTTATGTAGAGAAGCACGTCTTCCTTGCAGCTTGTTTTCGTAAAATCGTTCCCAGGTTCATGTCAACAACACGGCAATTTCATTTTCGACCAATTGAAATGCCGCGGAGTTGTAATGAAAAACGTTTATGTAAGCGGGCTCGTGAAACAGGCGTTCGGTTACTTGTGAAACCCGACCCGACTCATCGAGCCGATAAGATTACACAACGAAGCGATAAGATAAGAAACGGCAGTAGACCCCTAATAGCCCCTTCCCCGACGCGAGAACTTGTCACAACATCGCTCAGTTGAGAATCCAAATATGTATAGCAACAGATAATATCACCAAAACAACACAAGTACATCATTGATTTATTCGTTTGATACATTCAAAAGCATGCTCAGAGCTTCGAGGAGCCAACAGCTTCAACATAGCGCGCTTCAGCTTCCTCGAAGTTGATAACGTTCCAGATTGCGGCGAGATACTATGTCTCAACATTAGAACATTTATAATATGTCGGAAGGCATCCACTTACATCAGCCTTAACGTTCTTGTATTGGAGGTAGAAAGCATGTTCCCAGATATCGACACCAATGATCGGGGCGTGGGTCAGGAGAGGATCCTGGTTAGCGGTGGTCGTGATTTCAAGGATCTTGGTAGTAGGGTTTACTCCCTGTATGTAAATGAAACATAAATCACAATGTTCGTCAAAAAGATAATTGTGAAACTTACGAGCCAGCCCCATCCAGATCCCTGGATACCAGCGGTGGTGGCATTGAATTCCTTCTTCAAGTTATCAAGAGATCCAAAGGTCTTGTCAATGGCGCTCTTGAGAGGTCCGTCCTTAAGCACACCGCCAGTGCCCTTGTTAACAGCGGCGGAGGGCGCGAGGTTCTTCCAGAAAAGAGAGTGGTTGATATGTCCTAGTATGTATTAGTATTCGCGCGTTTTCAACTAATATGATTACTACCTCCCCCGTTGAACTTGAGGGCAGCCTGGAGCGCGATTCTCTCCTTGGGAGTGGACGCTTTGGCGTAGGCACCTTCAGCAGCGTTCAAGGCATTGACGTATGTCTGATGGTGCTTAGTATGGTGGAGAGTCATGATCTCCTGGGAGATGTAAGGCTCGAGAGCATCATAGGCGTAGGGAAGAGGGGGGAGCGTGTTGGACATTTTGGAGGTCTGCTGAGACGATTGTGGGTGGCTGGAGATAGAGGCGCATCTCGCCGGCTGTCTAGTTATCGATGAGATTACGTGACGTCACGACACGTGATTGATTACATTGACCCAAATGTTCCACTTCATGCATCAGTGCATCACTTTGTCTTACAACCTTTCTGAAATCCCATGGCCTAGTCTCTAGCGTAAACCAAGCGTAAACTCTGAAAATGATTGTTCGACCACTTCAAGCCGCTCTAAATCGAGGCCAGGTTCTTTCAATACAGCAGTTTAAAGGTACCATTTATGTTGACTTGTCGTCGCAAAGCTCCCCCGATTTTGTAGGGACCGCGGAATCATCTAGATTTTTCCATATTGCGCGATACAAGCTTCTCTCAACCTCTTAACTAAAATACTGAAAAAGCTGCTCTGATTGATAATCTTGTGATAAAACTTTGTCCGCTTATCAAGACACATTACTGATCAGCATCTGGATCATCTGATCTGACCGTCGTTAGTAGGTTTATACTTGTTCTCGTCTAACCTTCAATATTCAGTATTCAGCGCTTCAGCGCTAAGCGCTCAGCTAAAAAGAGTTTTCGACCCTTTGGTATTTTATCCGGCACAAACTCACCTTGGATTCACTCAAACTGTCACCAAATAATCTTGGGATAATCTCACAATACTATTCACAGGCACAGACTCTCTAGTCTTAACACAGGAATACGGGGGCAGGCTCGTAGTCTCGACTGCAGACGATGTGGACGAATATGGCTTGCAGCCAGCGGGGTATTCTTACACAGTGGGCAAAATCTGCCTCGTCCGACCTAACAACCGAGATAACGTCGGTTGAATTCAAACCGAAGCAAGATTTGCCCGTGGTGTTACTAACAGATTTGGAAAAATGGTATGTTATTTGAACTTATTTCATATTACTAACTACCCAGAGCCCCCATGGTGGCTGGGTTCGAGTCTACCAGGCTCGATATTTCGTACAAAATTGTACGAACTCACCACCTTCGTCTGACTAAAGTAAGATGCCATAACTATTTCTATGTATGCACCTCTTATCGACTGGTTCGTCCCTGTTTTCTCTCAAGGCTAAGGTATAAAACTTGTTTAAGACTCCACCCTCCTTGCCATTCATCTTCAACAACATTATTTCGTCTCTCTAATGTCTCAACCTATCAAAGTCGGCTTCATCGGGCTCTCCGCGACTGGGTGGGCAGCCACCGCGTTAGGGCCGTCCCTACTCCAATTTTCGCTTCAGAGCAAATATAAACTCGCCGCAATCTCCACCACCTCCGAAGAGTCTGCCAAGGCTTCTGTGGCGAAGCACTCCAGTCAAGCTGGATATGCCATAAAGCCATACCACGGGGACAGCGCCCATATCGCCTCCGATCCAGACGTCGACCTCGTCGTTGTATCGGTCAAGGCGATGATGCACAAGCAGGTCGTTCTGCCTGTCATCGAGGAGAAGAAGAATTTTTTCCTCGAGTGGCCCGCCGGCACAGGCCTGAAGGATACGCTTGAGATTGCGGAGGCTGCGCATCGGAATGGTGTGAAATCTATTGTTGGTCTTCAAGCCCGTAATTCGCCCGTGATCAAGAAGGTATGTCGTCCCAATTATAAATATGCGAGTTGGGTCTCATAAGCTCACTGGCCTTGAGGTGAAAGAGTTAATTACATCTGGAGCTATTGGCACTATCCGATCAACCACTTTCGTATGCAATTTCTTCAATCGAAAGTACTAATCCGATACCAAACTAACTTTTGTTTGAATTTTTTTTAGGTTGGTTACATCGCTCGCGAAGCGCATCTTTGGTCACCTGTAATTTCCTCGCAATCAGTCTATTCGCTGAAGAAAGAAAACGGTACGCCATACTTATCAACCGCGTCAAGCTACATGATCGATTACATTGTTTAACCTTGGCAGGTGTCACTATGTTAAGTATCGCCGGAGGGCATCAGCTAGACCCACTAACATTCATCCTCGGTGATTTTGCGACCATCAACGCCACGGCTGCGACGATATACCCCACCGCAACTGTCGTTGATGCTAACGGAAACCCGACAGGCGAAACAATCCCTGCCACCTCTCCTGATCACTACACCATTTCCGGACTACTCAAATCAGGCGCTCTAGCCACTATCGTCTGGCATACTGGGTACAAGAATGCGCCAGGGCGGAAGCAACTTCGCTGGGAGATCGAAGGCGAGGAAGGCTCGATCAGATTAGAGTCCGACGCGACGGTGTTCATGAACGTCCATAATCCGACGTTGTATCTGAATAGTGAACGGGTTGAAGTCGCGGGGACGGACTCGGAGGTTATGGGCATTCTTGGGGGCGCTTGGGAAGCGTACGCGGATGGAATAGAGGGGCAGTATGCTACCATTGACGATGCGGTCAAGAACCATCGTATTTTGGATGCTGTTGAGAGGAGCTTGGTGGAGGGGAAGACTATCGTACTGTAGGAGCCCGCAAGATAAATGGATATTCATGAGATGTATGAATTTGCTGAATGGAAGCCATTCTGACTGTTTTCAAATAGCCGCCAGTGCCAAGATGCCGATGGGGCCGAGCGCTTATTCGATTTCAACATTTGCCTCCGTTGACAGGGTCGCAAAGAACAAGGCGCCGTCATTGTTCTATCTGTGCATAAAAGTGCTCTACAAATATGTGTACCACAATCCCATTATTCTGTGCCTGTTACGCAATCTGACGCTGTTTGGAAGGATTTAGCACTTGGATTCGCCTCCTTTGGTCCAATGTGAATTATCATTCTAAATTGTCGTGAGGCAATGAAACAAGGCCATGAGCCTTGTTAAGCTTTCCTGCGCTCAAAATGCGATCGAATACCATTGAGTAATTTGAACGGGGCTTGGAGGCTGACAACTGCCTTTTCATCCCCGCTGCTGTTCTCCACCCTCTTACAATCACACTCACAATCGTACTTCGCTCTATATCACCCAACAAGATGCGAATCTCAACCCTTGGTCTACTGTGTCTCTCTTCTGTTGTTCTCCCTTCTCTGTCTCTCCCACAAGGGACTATAGCGTACACAGAAAGCCTGAACTGCACATTCTCCTGCCCGGAGGCTGACATGTTCTCTCGGCCACTGGTGAGACGCCCCGACGCAGTCGGATATGATTCATTTTACTCAATATTTCAATGCATGTGAGTAGTTTACTTTATGAATTTGTCGTAGATCTAACATACACGGTGCTCTACCAGATATCTCACACCAGGAGAACAATCACCGACGCATAAATGTACATATGACAAGGTACGCCGTGATGTAAATGCGATTTAGATAGCGCACGAATGCTGAATATGACCCTGGTATAGGCTTCTGGAAAGCAACGCCTGAGTTATATTGGTGATGGATGTCCACCAACCGCCGTTCCATGCCTGAAGGAGGGAAATGCGAGGCCACCAATGTTCTCCAACCAAGAGAAGGACGAAGTACCGCCTTGGGTCGAAGTGGCCCGATATCTTATGTATCTCAAGGAGCATAAACCTTGAATATTAGCACAGCGATGCGATATTTACAACGATATGTTCCGAATGTAACATTCGATAGAGCACTGGCACACTGGAACATATAAAATTCTTCGGATTGCAAGCCATGGCAGCTGAAAAGTTACAAGTACGCGAGAAATTGATTTTCATCGACAGCGTGCCCTGATGGTACCTATGCCTTTTCAATTACGAAAAGCTTTCGGGATATCAGTAGGGGAGCAACGATCAGAACAATGTTTCAACGTACCTCTCCACTCGAATCACTACTAACATAAAGGCGTCCATCGGCTCCGAATGCCAGACCTACCGGACGGATGCAACTTCCGGGGCAAGTGTTGAGATTCGTCGCTTGGACGATAAAGGAATACCCCAAAGAGTCGCTGGTTTGTAGAGGCAGAGGGTACGAGAATCTGTTTGAGATGTTAGATACAAAGATGCTGGGCGTGGATCATGAATTGTGCAGCTACTCACTGGACGACTCCGTATCCTGTAGGGGGAACCCTATTGAAGGAACCATGGAACGAAACAAACGCATGTCCAAGCAAAGAAGATGGAATGGACTTGGATGCGATCCCGCTTGAGGTCGGCTTCGTACGTTCGTAGAACTTGATATCTAATGGAACAGAATGCGCCTTGAAAAAAGAGATTATTATTGAATGAAGCTAGTAGATATTATCATGTTTGCAACCACGTACCTGGAAGCTCAAAATTGGAGGATGATTATTAGCAACCTGGTGACAAAAAGCATCGTTCTTGGTGGGATCGAGCTCCAAACTAAATTGGAACCCCCGAGGCTTATTGACAAACTCTGGATTACCAATTGGATCGGCGAGTGGATTCCAAAGAGTGGTGCAATCAGGGAAGCCATAGGTGCTGGGCTGCGATGATGCGACAGCGGAGGGCTCCGTTGGATATGCGACGAATTCGAGCTCGTCCGCGGGATTATCGTTGACGAATGCAGAGGTGAGATTCGCCAACCCGTCGATGGAGGCGCCGTTCTCGACTACTAGTAATGATTTCGACCCGACTGAAAGAGTTGGTGAAGTTGGGAACGCGAAACCGGCAGGATTTCGTATCCCAAATGCTAAAATCTGACCGTTGGCCCATTGCAAAGGTGCTGGAGGAGAAAGAGATGGGTGGATGGGAGGAAGAATGAATCTCCGGATCTGGGACCGCCCCGAGGTGGGATCTCTGGCTGTGGTATCGATATTGGTCAAAGGACCGCTTGCTATTAATAAAGCGATTGTCTTTCCCGAGGCATCTGTTTCCAACTGGAGTGTGTGGGTTGTAAGATCTAGAGCGAGAATTTAAAGTAGAGATATAATGGGAAGTTGCTGGGTATACATACCTCCATCACCTGGGATGCCAGTCACAATGGAAAACGGAGGGATATTTGATGCGACGGATTTGGTGGTCGCGTCATACTTATAGACGAAAGTGTCGGTCGCCGAGCTAACATAGAGCTTGTCTCCGTCGACTTGAATTCCTTGCGTGAATCCCGTATTTTGGATGACGACAGTGCGTTCCCAACCCGAGCTGGGTGTAGAGGTAGGGCTGAAGGCAGTGACTCCATATCCGCGTTCGACAACGAGCAGGTTCTGCTGGTCGTCAAAGGTTATTCCACGCGGAGTTGTGAGATTCGAAAAGAGGACATTAGCAGCAAGTCCTGTCGCAACGGTGACTGGCGATTTGAATGGAACACCCAGGGGCTGAAAGGTTGACCCCCAAACCGCGACAGGTATGAAGAGGGATAGAAGGATAGTAGAGTGACGGAGGAACATGGCGGTGTTCCTTACCGTTACATCTGGCTACAGAATAACAATTTAAGAGACAATACGACGGACAAATGCCACGAAACGTACAATCTTGATGTCCACGGGTCAAGTCGACAGAATGTTATTGTCATTGATTGCTGTCAATTTTGAATAATACTTAGGTAGCCGCACTGAGAAAGAAAGGATCAGTAGAAAATAGTCTAGGGCATCTGTCTAAATACGCATGAGAAGATAGAGTGATGTTAGCAAATGTTCGCATGGTTTTGAAGATCAACGAGCTTACTTTAGGGAGCACGCGAGGAACCTTGGGAGTAGTAAGGATTTTCTCAGGCTGCGTAAAAAGTTACTTGTAACGCCTAACATGCTAACTTGTGCACCAGCCAAATGCCGAGATGCCGCACGCTGTAAAATGTAACTAACATATTCCCACACATGTAGCTCACATATGACATGTGCGTCCTCTGTATACAAATGTGGGATGGGCATATCAATGCGCACGCACAGCGGAGTGGTACCTTCATTCCAAATAATACATGTATATTGCTATCAAGTCAAATTATTACGATTTAAAACCATTATCACGGACATAATGCCTTTCCGACGCCCTCAGTGGTAAAATATTCATCTTGGGGAGGAGGAGACTATGTCTGCAAAATAGGAATATGATCTATATTAGCCCAAAATAAAATGTAATGAACAGATATTTGTAAGATAGCGCTGGGAATACACTTAAAAATGCTTTATATACAAAATTTCACACAGAAAACACCCAAAGTACATTGGGTGACCAGGAGAACCTGTTCTAACTTTTGAAGGGCGAGTCAGAACACCCCCATTCTTTCCAAGTCGTTTTATAATAGGTAATGGTAGCTGGATATAATTTTACAAGCCAATACAGCTTTTTTTACCGTACTTATCGCTCATTTAAGTGTTTTTGAAGTGAAGAAAGGCTATAATAGCAATTAGTAGCACATTTTACAGTTACTAAATAGTTTTCCCCCATTCTATACTACTACTAGCTTGTATATACACTCTTTATATACCGCTTTGTTATGACCTACAGATTTCGCGCGCTCAATACGTCTCAACACCAGCCAAAAGTCGAGTTCCCACGCTACAGTAAGGGAAGAAAGGGTATAATAGCCATTATTAGGGCGGTTGACAGTTATTAAGTAGTTTTCCCCCATTCTATACTACTAATAGACTGTATATACACTCTTTATATACCACTCTGTTATGAGCTACAGATTTCGCGCACTCAATACGTCTCAATGCCTGCCAAAAGTCGAGTTCCCACGATATCAAATGCCGGATGGTGGGGCTGTAGCAAGAGGCATGTACGGCTAAGGTGTAAAATTGGTATCTACAGATAGCTACAGCTGAGTAGAGTACAGCTATGTAGTTTTCTAATTTTTCTGATGAGTTGTGTCTAGGATATGAGGCCAACATTGTTTCTGTGCGACAATGTGGCTGTGTTTTCACTGCAGGTTTGCTGGCAAAAAGCTACGATTAATGCGAATGCAACCGTGTAGCGTTGGCCCAGCATAGCTGTATGTTATCACAGTCAATATTCATATAACATATAGGTAACATATAAGTAACATGTAGCTACCGTACACCAACCGTATACTAACATGTAGGTAACATGTACCAACCGTACACTAACATGTAGGTAACATGTAGCTACCGTACACTAACAT
Source organism: Pholiota molesta (assembly GCA_014925825.1). Classification (NCBI taxonomy): domain Eukaryota; kingdom Fungi; phylum Basidiomycota; class Agaricomycetes; order Agaricales; family Strophariaceae; genus Pholiota; species Pholiota molesta. The sequence goes on from JACGCK010000050.1 coordinate 82,810, forward strand.
GTAGGCTAACATGTATTAGTTAACATGTAGCTAACATGTAGGTAGCATATAGCCAACTTACACCAATGCACACTCAGGCTTTGCGCGTGTGAGTCTGCGTGTGGAAATACTCTGAACGCAGACACACATTAATGTGCAGCGTTCCACGGTATAAATCTACTATTCAATACATACTGCTTGTAGACTACATTCAATCTACCTTGCTCCGCTTGCTCCTTCGAAGCTCAGTGCCTGTAAAATTCTCTGCATCGCGCATTCGCTTCGGTGCCTGCGCCATCTTCGCAGGTTTTATAACCCTATATTCCTCTGTCAATTGCTTCGTCTTGGCTTTTCCCCTTGGCCTAGGTTTCGGGCGTGCTTTGACTTTACTGTTTGAAGTTGGGGCGTCCACTGTCTGAGCAAATCCGAGTCGCCAGTTGGGGACAAATTTCGGGCCTCCAACCATTCCTGCAGCGGTTGTGTTAAAGAAAAGATATGGTCCACCACTATAACCGATTGCCCCTGCAAGTTGCACCCCGGACAAGTAGTCATGCGTATCGATGACCCGATTAAAGCGAAGGCCACGGATACCAAGTGAATCAATGGCTTTCAAAGCAGACGCAACCTTTTCTGCCGGAGTCAAGAAGCGCATAATTGACCCCTTTTTTGCATCGGCGTAGACGTCATCGGGTAGGATAGTGGAATAGGCAGTGCCAGTGTATGCCAGGTAGAATATTTGCTCATCGTCGCAAGGTTGCCGTCCAAGATATCCGCGTAAGATTGCAAGACGGAACAAGATGCTAGCAACATTTGAGATCCAATGTTCTTCCACGAGAACTTTGCTGTTCTTCGTATCGCGTGTGAGGTGAGAGAGGAAGGCGTTGATTAATGACTTATCCGCAGGAAGAATATCAGGTTCGAATTGTTTTATGAAGTTGAAGTGATGCTGAAGGATCATCTTGTTCGAATGGGGCCGATTCTTGATCCAGTTGTTATACAGGTCAACGATTGGGTGTTCACGTTCTCCTAGCATGATCTCGAGGATTGCTCCATAGGACCCTTGTAAAATTTTGTGGATGTCTTCATTCTGATAGTTGTGCATCTCCATTGCATCTTCTTCAAGGCGTACAGGCCACGTAATCGTCCCTAAGTTTTCCTGTGTAATAAATAGCCCGTTAGTGACATAATTACATATATTATAGCCCATATAAACATACCTTCGTATATGCAAAGAAAGAATCCCGATTTTTGGCTTGTAAACACTCGAACGGCGTAAATATTGATATAGGGCTCGGTGGTTCGTCTTGGGTCTGATAAATATTGCCGCTATACCACTCCACATGAACGCTGTGTGTTGAAGAGCGCCCCAAAACTTTAGCAGGATAAAAGCGCGCAGATGGCGCAGGCCTAAGAAGAATATATATGCCAAGCCTGTTTATGATAAATTTAAGATGGAGCACTCGCTTTGAATACGATTAGAACTTACATTTGTTCGTCCCATAGGCCTTTATGGGGATTAACACAAGCAGGACATGCCCATGTATCATCCAAGTCGGAATCACAGGTATTAGAGCCCAATGAAACACAGTCTTCATGCCATTTTCGCTCACAAAGAGTGCATGTAACCATAATGCATGGGAATGGGCGATCCTTGTTCAGCTTTGAGACTTTACAGACGTCGCAAAGCTCATATGAGTCGACTGGATAGCTATCCAATTCGACAGGTGTGTGGCTGCTGTCAGCCGGGGCTGGTACAAGTTGGACGGGAGGGTGGTCGTCATCAGTCGGTACAAGCCCAGGATAAATATGTTCGGAGGGTGCTGGCGTAGGGGAACAGAGATTCAAGACATAGTTGGACTTGGACTGAACGGAATCTTGCCGGCGTGCGTAGTCAGTCTCAATCTCTGTAACCAATTTCGTAGTCTGTAAAATAATATTATGAGATGATCCAACAATACATATATGCCACAGACACATACCTTGTGTTTCGGTGAGCTACGAGTATAAATGTAGCAGACGGACTCGAGGTCATTTCTGATCTCTAATAGCTTCGGATTATCTGAAGCCACAAGCTTTCCTTCCGTCGTCATGTCGTTATAGACGTAGCATTGGTCGCCAAAACGAAGCTCTGCAATGAAGTGATTGCCATTAATATGACGAACCCTTCCTACAAGCTCGTAGGTGACAATCGATGAGTCGCCATCAAGGATAGTGAAGCTGTTTTCGAATCGCAGCTTTTCTGAATCGATGCAGACATCAGCATTGATGTTAAATAATTGAGGCCAGCACGTTGAAACAGATGAGATGGTAAATGGAGCCATGCATGAGGGGTCGGAGCATTTCTGGCTGGGTATCAGATGGATCGGGGTTGTACCACCTGCAAAATTTCCTCCTGAAGATCGAGGAATGTAATGTTGGAAGTAGTTGGTTGTAGTAACATGGCCACCGAAGACGGAATGTGCAATCTCCATGTCCCAGTTATTGATTGTGAACCAAACTTCGGGAAGTTTCGCGATTGGAACGGAGGAATTATGTCCATTCACACATTTTCCGTGAATTTCATGGGTGAGACCAAAATATCCCTGAAGGTCGATACTGGGGTTTCCATCCTACACGTTGAAATATTGAAATTAATTTATGTCAAATGAAATAACCACAACGTACCCGAACAGCACGAGTGAGCCATGTCTTCGCACACCCATACTCGGTTCTGTCTGAATAGAGTTGCCATTTATCAAAGACATAATTTAGAGCCATGGTCTGCATAAGGTCCAAGTTTTGTCTGAGGCTGGTGTTCGATTTTGCGACGTATAGCTGCTTGAACCGACGATCATAGTGATAAAACAGGCAGGATAGAAAAGTGTTGCTGGGGATGGCAGATAAAAATGCAGTCTTCACCTCTTTAGGCCAAGCGCAGTAAGCACGAAACCAGATCTCAAGCCCGACATCAATGAAGCAGGAGTTTGGGCTCAACCACTTGTATGAGACCAAGTGATTGTCATTGACAGTCAAGGGATTGAAATCGAATATGCGCCGGGGATTGAGTGCTTGCTCAGTGTCTGGAGCACGTCCATCATTCACATCGAACGTCTTCTTCGCAGGGGGACGATACGATCGAGGGGGTGCTGGATCATAGTGACCATCTGAATATTCAGGAACATCGATTAGAAATGATCATACAGCTTAGTAAAATATATAGAGTTATACCTTTAATCGCATTGAATTGGGATTCAAGCTGCTTTACATGAAGAAAGAGCTTTTTAATACCAGGAATGAGATCCTGATCCGTTCCGACAGCGTTATGAAGCAGAGAGTGCGAATGTTCAGCGGGGTTAGACGTCTTGGGGACTTGTGCAGCGATATCAGGATCAAGCAGGGAATAAGCAGGGAAGATCATTGAGCGGTAGGTAGGACGAAGCCACCAAGATAGCCAGTTGTGAATGCGGGGAAAATTTGAATGTAACAAGTCAATGGTTTTATCGAACTCGTCATGAGTTGTGCCTTTATCGACGAGTATTCGAAGGAATCGATTGAATTCATAGGCCTTTTCCTGGGGAACGAGAGCGCCGTTGGATTTAATACGCTCAGCAGATTCCCAAAAGTGAAATGAGCATCCTCTCTCCACCTCCAGAGCCTGCTGAAGGAAAGATTCTCGTTCGATAGCCTGCGAAGCTTTGGTTAATTTCGAATATCCTGGCAGCATGGAAATTAGAGCCTCTGCATATTCTTCAGCATGCGCGGAGCGCTGTGCAGCTGAGAAATCGAATACCTGTAAAGATAATCAGCTATCTGTTTAAATTGCAAGTAAAATCGAATATTACATGTAGCAAATATTTGCCTTCAAAGGGTATGTCCTGCAGCCGGATATGTTCGATGACAGTCTGCGAAATGTGGCGAAAATGAGGGCGATGATGTGCAATGTCCTGGCGAAGAATCCAAGTGTACAACACCGGAATCCAGGCAGCCATAACAGAATTAAAAACACAGGTCATATTGAGCACGCCTTCACGAAAGAAGGAGTGGTCGCCATCTGTTACGAATCCATGTCGTCCAATAGAAGTGCCTTGGGTATCACTATTCCAGGAATCGATCGACTCGAGTAGGATCGACTTCATAAATGGTGTTTGAAACATAATAAATGAAGGCCCATGAATCGATGAATCAATAATAAATGGACCGCTTAGCTCGGATGAAAGTTGATATAACATCTTGAAGACAGATAGTCCGCCTTTGGCAGATGCAGGATTAGAGATACCGAGCCGCACCTGGCTTTGCGAAAGTTGATAACGAGCAGCTTGAGGATTAGCCAAAGTCGCCGAAATATCAGGCAAGGGGACTGATCCAGGGACAGTATTACCAGTGCGCAAGGCATGAGCAGACGCAGTGGGATTGCGTGAAACTTGCCCATCGAAAGCATCTTCCTCTGCCGCAGATAAGTGTCCGCCTGGAAGCTTTGGATGGTTGTGGTGTCCCTTATGATCCCAGCCCTTGTAGAGTTGATTGTTCTTGGTAAAATTATAATGGTATGTTCGAGCTGGGCAATCCGGGCTCTTCAGCATGGGCGAGTGGCAAATTTTGCAGCCGCTGATGATTTGATTGTCTCGGGTAGAGGCGACAGTTTTGGGACGAACAAGGCGACCACAAGCAGAGTTTGTGCATGACAGTATTCCAAGACAGATACGAAGTTCAGCACGGTGTTCGTTGTAGTCAACATATCCAGTGGAGCGCCATGCCCACTTCGTCGCCTTCCACTTCCGTGGCTGTTCCTTTGCGAGACAATCCCGATGTTGATCGCCATCAGGCCAATCCAATGAGTTATCATCTATAATCAATCAGCAGTATGTCCAGTCCTTCAATAGTTTCAATAATTTTACCGTTACCGGGAGTTTCACATTTACCGGGAGACTCTACCATTACTTTCTTTTTATCCTCTAGGCGCTCCGTGGTCAGTAGGGCCGTTTGTTTTCCCTCGGCTTCCTGTTTGATCGACTGTAACTGTTGTCCAGAAATGGGCAGAACAAGATCCCTTTGGGGTGGATTTATCAAAGGCAACTGAAAGGGTGGAGCGAAAACAGGATGATTTGGGTACTGAGATCCAGGTGAGGGCATCATAGGCAAGTATCCAGGATAGAAGTATGGTGGATATCCCATCGGAATGTCTACATACCCGCATTTAGTAATTAATAAACCAAACTTAGATTTTACGGACTAGGTGGTATATCTGGCTGATGATGCATCGGAGGAGTAAATATTGGGTGACTCGGATACCCTATAATTTAATTATGAACGAGTAAATCGATGATTCGATCGAGAGTCTAACACACCAAGATAGGGGGGTCCAACATATTGTGCAGGATATGCGTTAATACGGTCTTGCGTAGTAGACGGCTCAGTGGGAGTCTGTCCAGATTGTCCCAAAAAGCCAAAAAGCTGTCGAATTCTCTGTAGCATCGTCGATATGAGTAGCTAATGGCTACCCATTCATCCACATCCTTTTCTATACTGCAGCTTATCATACGGAGGCAGATAAGTGGAACGGATGGTCGTCATTATTTGAAATTGGTATGTACATGCTGATCAAGTGACAGGTCCTACGGTTCTACCTCCTATGTCAATCTTTCGCAGTGGATATTATACAGGAGATTGAGATATATGCTAGTATACATGCAATGTTTCTATATACATTCCACTAACTTGTAGCTTAGCATGTAGCGCCTACATGTTACTGCATGTTGGCGCTCGCTTGCTCTGCCAAGTTAAGCGAGCGGAGTTTCGGCAACATGCGCTAACATGTGAGAAACTAACTTGCTCTGCCATATGTTAGCATAAGGTAACATATGGCAGAGATATGTTAGTTTTACAAGTTACTTTTTGAACCACCATTTTCTCATGTTCACAAGCTTGAAGCTTGATTTAAGCTTGCCTCGAGTACTTGAAAACTTCATGAGTACGTTGTATCTCGTACTTGTAGTCCAATGACCCAGCAGTGACAGCTGAGCTTGAGCAGACGTGGATGGTGGCGGCGCCGTGAGACATGATGGGTTTTTTTGTCGGCATTGTCCGACTCGGCGACAAATGGGCAACAACGCTCGTTTTTCTTCTCACCATAACATAACGCTTCCTTCACGTTCTTCAACGCCAGATCATCGTTAACATGGCTCTATTCAACTATGAGGCTATCGATGTGGGCTGCGCTGACCACGAGTCAGCTCGTCACCGTGGCGATTCGCACTTACTCTTCTCCGGTTGAATATAGGTCTCGCTATGGCTTTACATCTCCACTTATGGCTCCGAACTTGCTCCCGACGGGTGATGCTTTCGGCGAGCCCTGCTCTATGCTCTCTGTTGTAATCATGAGAGCTTGAATATGGTGTCTTTGTTACTCGATCTTTCGTCATTGTCGCATCGCTTCCCTCGCATCATCGAGCAATTGGAAGGCAAGAATTGACCAGTGCTCCGCTTGTACTCTGCTGCTCCGCGCTTTATTCTTCATTCTTTCTTTCGAAGTAGAATCGTTGATGTAGCGCCGCGAAGGCAACACGTTTCCATTACAAACGCATCGCTTCAAATTTTTCGTCATCATTGCCCCACTGGCCATTGTTGTGGAAATGCGGCGACTGTTTGTCATACGACCACTGCAGAGCAGAATGTTGTAATTCCTTCGCGATATACGTGAACGTGGCCGGATTTTCTGTCTCATCGAAGCCACCCACAAGGATTACCTCGGTATAGCCCAAGGTTAGCTCCATCGCCAGCGTTGCTGATTTCTAATCATTGCGGCCTGTACCATTTGTCAACTCCGAGTTGAATTTCATGATTTGCTCTATCCCCCTGGACGCATAATGGTGCCACGCTCGAATTATAAAAGCAGACATGATGAGCGTTGGAAAATACTAAGCATCTGCTCGACTTCTCTTCTTAAACAACTTCCTTAACTTTCCAAAACTTCTTCAATATGCCTTCCTGGTTGATCACTGGCGCTAACAGGGGTATCGGTCTCTCCACCGTCGAGAACCTGGTAAGCACGCAAGCCATTCAAACATCCTAAGCATCAATCTTACCTTCCATCCTTATCACTTCTAGCTCAAAGACGAGGCCAACTTCGTCATTGCTACCGCCCGCGACATTAGCACCCCCGAGCTCCAAGCTCTCCTCGCCAAGAACTCCCGCGTCAAGGCCATTGCCCTTGACATCACCAGCCAGGAAAGCGTCGACGCTGCTGTTGCCGCTGCCACCCCTCTCCTCCCCAACGGTCTCGACTACCTCGTCAACAACGCTGGCAAGAACCCCCAGCCCACCACCAGCTTCGAGGCCCTGTGCGTGCCTGCTTTTGCGTTGACAGCTCGAACATCATGGACTGACCGTACCTTGTTTTCTCTAGTGACCTCGAGGAGTTCGCCGACGAGATGACCTTCAGCACCGTTGCCCCCCTCCGCGTCTCCCGCGCCTTCCTCCCTCTCATCAAGAAGTCCGAGTTGAAGAGGATCATCTTCATCTCCTCCGTCCTCGCCTCCTCCCACATCACCTTCTTGATGGCTGGTCAATTCAACGCGTACTCGGTCGCCAAGGCTGCTCTTAACATGTGAGTTCTTACCCATCTTCGATTTCTGATGCTGAATAATAACAATTTCATTCTCCAAGGCTCGCGCACAAGTGGGCTGCCACCCTCAAGTACGACGGCGTCACCACCGCCGCCATTCACCCCGGTAAGTTCTCTATCCACCCATCAACCCACCCTTCATTTCTGATGCCTATTCGGATATGCAGGCTGGTCCCAGACCTCCCTCGGCGAGGGCATCAACGAGTGGATGGCCAAGTACGCGCCGCAGGTGCCCCACTTCCCCCCGGAGGCCGCTGCCGACAACGTCATCAAGATCTCCAAGGCGCTCACCCTCGAGAACACCGGCGCCTTCTGGCACTTCGACGGCACCAATCTTCCCTGGTAAATGCGTCGCTGGGGTGTTTGTAGAACTGGATATCGGATATCGTGTGATAGAGATGTATAATATTACTGTGTTCTGTGATAGGACGATTGCAATTTATATGTTGCGACCGTACTTCTTTGAGATGAAGTCTTGATCTGACACCACACATCATATTTATTTGAATGAGTTCTGTAACTATATTCGACATATCACAGGCGCTCTATTCGCAAGGGAAGATGTGTTTTGCCATTGCCATCCATGGGCACTACGGTGATAGCACTTGCTGGCTGTATGGAGACGTTCTCTGGGAGAGAGAACGAAAACTGCCTTACCAGGTGTGAAACGACCACTTGTATTTCGAGTGTTCTGTACAGAATTCAAGAGGTCAGTACGATGTCAAGCTCGGCGCTAACAATTCACATACGCAAATCTCCAGCTAAGAACGATTTAAATGAATAGTCAGCGATAGGAAGAGAACACCGGGTGTTATGTCGACGCACCCGATACAAGTACGAGGCCCACCGATGAATGTTAGCCTATAGCCACAGTTCGTCATTATACTTCGATGTGCGATATATCTAGTTAAGAGGCTTACAGATTCGCATATGGGCCAATTGACGCCCCCGTCATCACTTCTCTTCCGTCGAGCCATCGGTAGGGATTGAGTTCTTCAGCGTCGTCTCCCCAAAGACTGGCCAGCCTGATGCCGCAACACAAATTAGACGATCCCCACTGTACTGGTGTTACATCGAAGAGTGAGATACTTGCCTGTTATAACCAGTTATACTGATGACCGCAGTTCGTCCTCGTTTCATCCGAATTTCTGTAAGCGTTTTACCAGAAGACGTTTTGATTGGTGTCGAGAGAGGAACAATAGCATCTGCAGCTGCCACGCGTTCTGTAAAGGAAGCTGCTGTATAGAAGCGCAAGACCTCCTAAAATTCAGCGCAGTGAATTAGTGTTATTCCAGCGACTTCATCATGAGTTCGACTGCCAAGGATCGCGAACGCTCACTTTGATGACGGCATTGAGAAAAGGAAGTCGGTCATATTCTATCTCCTGTCCGTTCTTCTCCGCATGTGCTGCAGTAATTTCTTTGCGAAGCGTCTCTTGCCATTCAGTATTGCAAGCCAGACTGTATAGTACCCAGACCAGGGAATTAGCCTGTGAGTAGATATATCGTTTAGGAAATCAGCTCTTGACGACCATGAATATTATGGAGAGGCGTGCGCACCGTGGTATCCTCACCAGCAACGGTAATCATCCCAAATTGAGAATTTATCTCGTCTTCGCTCATTTTTATCTTCACCTTCTCGTTGTTCCGTACTAACAAAGCAAGATCAATATATCAGAGTCAGTTCAACATGTCTTAAGACTTATTCACCTAACGTGGTAAACAGGTCTGTCTCTTGCTCTTCACCAGCGCGCAGTGCAGCCATGCGGTTATTCATGAGCGTTTCCGATATCTTGCGCGCCATGAAGCGATGGTCCAAGAGCTTCTTGAGGTCCGAGGGTGGATATTTCTCCAGGATCCCAATTGCCGATTCGGGAAACAAGGAGACAATGGCGTCGGTGAGGATTCCTGCCTTCGACCGTTGAGAGACGGATAACCTGTAGGAGAAAGAGAGTGTAAGTGATATCGTTCAAAACTGTCATGTATACTATGCTCACAGTAGGTCTTCGTACACAGAAGTATATTCCTTGTCGCTAGTAGTATCATAGCCCATTACAGCTGAAAAAATGTCGGTAAAACTAGTAGGACTACTCTAAAGAAGAAATCTCGCGCACCTTCGGTAATAGCGTACAATGTAGTTTGATGCAAGGCACGATAAGCATCGACTGTCTTCCCGGAACTCGGAGTCCACTCATCGCAAAGCTTTAGAAATAATTTGAAAATGGTTAAAATTAGAATTAGTCAACACAATCTATCTTCGTTTTTGTTCATTGACCCTTACATTCTGTGCAATCTTTTCTAGCGTGGGTGTTACAGCTCGTACACTCGCGGCCGAGAACACAGGATTCATAACTGCACGAACACGTTGGTGGATATCGCCTACATGGTAAATTCAGAGGGAGAGTCAGTGAGATCTTATATATGTAAGACGTACCATGGGCATAAACCAGACTACCCTCTCCAAATGCTAGACGATTGATGAGCTGAAATTTTGAACTCTTCACGAAAAGCTGAGTATTTTGCATGATGTATCTGATAGCAGCAGGGTCTGATATCATCAAGCGTTCTTCCTATAGCAAATGGTAACAAGAAATTGGTCTTCCCAAAGAACAATCGAAGAGCAATGGTATAGGCGACATACTCCGAAGCAAGCATGGAACTTTAGCATGTTGCCATACTTTGCGAACCAGCCGATCTCCGTCCTGCCAGCCGGGAGCCCTAGAACAAATTCAACCATGTTTCCTAAGTATATGAAATCAGCATCGAAGATTGAACAGTATCAAACGCAGAAATAAAAGGTAAGATGATAATGCATTACCGTAAAGCCATGAGCGAGACCGCGGTCCTTGGAGAGTCGAAACGTCATCCAACTTTGATGACGTCGCCCGTTTGCAAATAAGAAAAGATAACAAAAGACAGATTGCCAGGACTATTGAAGCAACATAGGTGTCCATGAGCGTGCAAGCAATGTAGCATGTAACGTTATGAAGTCTTTGAAGGTGCGTTGGATGGGGTGAGTGGTCGAAGTTGCCAGCAAGCAGCTTTACCTGTCAAACTTATTTATTTAAGTAGACATTAGAAGGTCGACAACGGAGCCGTTACGTGCGGCCGTATAAAGTTTACTCAGCGAGCGCTCGAGCCGGAGTTGAGCGTAAGTAATTATAAGCTCAGACGAACAACACTTTTCCCCCTTGGCTTTAGCCGCCCGATAGATTGCTTACAATCTCGAGGCACCAAATATATGTCATACACATCCTGCTCATGCTCATATTAAACAAATTGAAGGAAAAAAATACGGAACCGCACGACCGAATATAACCCCCTGGCATGATCATCTCCACAGCATCTTCTCCACTCTTGGAACCGTCCCTCAAAAGACGCTGCCGTACATCTAGATCCCTTGCAGTACGCGTCAGAAGGACATGTAGTGGGATATCACAGGCATTCTATCCGCAAAGGAAGGTGCATCTTGCCATCGCCATCTATCGGCACGAGAGTAATAGCATTCGCTGGATGTATAGAGACATTCTCTGGAAGGGAGAACGAAAATTGCCTCATGAGGTGTGAAATAACTATTTGCATTTCGAGTATTCTAGCGGGATCAAAAATGTCGGTGAGGTGTGTGGTAAAGCTTTGACGCGCAGTTTTAAGATAGGACATACGCAAATCTCCAGCTAAAAATGTATGTAGATATTCAGCTTTAGAACGAGAGTAATCTATAGCAAGAAAACTAACCCAAGACATGTACGGGGCCCGCCAAGGAATGAGAGCCTAAAATTATACTATATGATACCATTCCAGCGACAATGACTGGGAAAAGGCTTACAGATTCGCATACGGTCCAATTGACGCCTTCACTTCTCTTCCATCGAGCCACCGGTAGGGATTGAATTCGCCAGCGTCATCTCCCCAAACACTGGGAAGCCTGATAGCCTTTGTAAATCAAACCGTTCGCAATATATTTGGACAGAATGCAATGATATTCACCTGTTATACCCAGTGATGCTAATGACGACAGTTCGTCCTCGATTCACCCGAACTTCAGTCAGTGTCTTCCCAGATGATGTTACAATTGGCGTTGACAAAGGGAGTATTGTATCTTGAGTAACTGCGCGTTCCGTGAACGGTCCGACTCCATAAAAGCGTAGGACTTCCTGTAAATAATTGTGGGCAAAGAGTTGCACCAATATCCCGTTGAACCCTCACTTTGATAAGGGCGTTGAGAAACGGCAGTTTGTCATAGTCCATCTCCGATCCATTCTCAGAATATGCTTGAGTGATTTCTTTGCGAAGCGTCTCTTGCCACTCTTTATGGCAGGCTAATACATATAATACCCATACTAAAGAATTGGCCTGTGTATGATGTCATTCATGGAGTCAGTCGCCTTAACATAAACTGCGCACCGTCGTATCTTCACCAGCAAGCGTAATTAATCCGAACTGGGAATTTACCTCGTCATCGCTCAACTTCGTCTTCATTTTCTCATTGTTTCTGACTAATGAAATAGGATTAACATAGGGATATTATTCAAGGCGAGGCGAGGAGGCATGTCACATGCCTAGCGTAGAGAATAAGTCCGCCTCTTGATCTTCCCCAGCTCTCAAAGAAGCCAGGCGGCTGCGCTGAAGTCTTTCCGATATCCTGCGGGCCACGATACGATGGTCCGATAGCTTTTTCATGTCGGGAGGTGGATATTTCTGCAGGAACTTGATCGCCGATTTAGGGAGCATGGAAGCTATGGCGTCCAGAAGAATTCCGGTCTTTGACCGCCGGGAGACGGACACACTTCAAAACAAGAAATATGTATAACATTTAGAAAATAAATTCAAAGGCACAAACAGGAGGTCTTCATAGACTGAAGTATATTCTTTATCAATGGTAGAATCATAGCCCATAATAACTAGAATTATCACCGTTTAGTATACTAAGTACTCCGGAGAAGAAAATCTAGCGCACCTTCAGTGATGGCATACAATGTAGTCTGATGCAAAGGTCGGAAGACATCAACTATCGTCCCCGATCTCGAAGTCCATTCATCACAAAGCTTTTGTAGAAGTTAGATAATAGCCTGTTTCCATTATAACGCATAAGCCATCTTACATTCTGTGCGATCTTTTCCAACATGGATGTTGAAGATCGTACACTGGCAGCTGAGAACATAGGGTTCATGACCGCTCGCATACGCTGGTGGGTATCGCCTAAGTAATTGTTCTTGTTCAGTCAAACTCTGAGAAGGGTCAAGGTATAATTACTACCTTGAGCACGAAATAGACTGCCTTCTCCGAAGCCAACAATAGTGATGAGTTCGAACTTCGAGCCCCTGACGAAAATGTCAGCATTCTGCAGGATGTATCTGTTGGCAGCAGGGTCTGAAATTATCAAGCGCTCTTCCTATCGTCAACGTCCGAATTAGACATCTCAGAGAATAAGTAAACGAAGAACAGACATACCCCAAAGCATGCATAAAACTTTAGGATGTCACCGTATTTCGTGAACCAGCCCTGTTCCGTCCTACCAGCGGGAAGCCCCAAAATAAATTCAACCATGTTTCCTGTGTACATGTGGAGATCAGTGCACGTTGCAGAATAAAGGCAATCAAATGATTAAATGCGAAAGTGCATGTCAAGGCGACCTTACCGTAGAGCCATGAGCGAGAGGGTGGTCCTTGCAAAACCGAAACATCATCGAACGACCTGGTTGCGCGCACGTGGAAAAGAATAGATAAAGAAACAGAAATCGTAAGAAGTAGTAGAGCGGTATTGGTATCCATGGGAGAATAGACCTTCAGCATTGGCAGTGTCACATATTTAAACCAGACAAGATGGTTCTTGAGTGCGTGTTCGAAGTTCATTCTTCTATTGCAATTCAACGTTTTGCGGAACGTTCGATGAACGTCGATGACCGTAACTATATTGAACTTCTTTGCGAGAACATCGGCGAAGACATTATGTGCTATCCACGAATGAAGCAGTACACGCACTATTCATAACTTATAAGTAGGTAGAATGTTGAAACCAGGTATCTTATCATGGATTAAGCGGAAATGAAATTCCTAAAACTGGTAGGTTAAAGAGGCTGAAAGCCAAAAGGGATTTCAGAAGGCACTCACTACCGCCAACAACTTTCCACGTTTATTCATCTCTTTTTTTCTTGGCATTCTCTTCCTCCTCTCTCTTTACCTCACTTTCCATGACCATCTTGATCATCTCCGCACCGAGCTTCCCAGCCTCTTAGACCGGCCTCACAGAACGCCGCAGCTCTATGCCACGTGTCGAAGAGAGAAGAATGAATAAACGCGGAGAGAAGCGCTGGGGACAGCAAAAGATGCTCCGCCATGCCAAGGAAGAGCCTGAAGATAGGCATTGCAGCTGAGAAGAGGTGAATGTGGGGGTTGATGCCAAGATGTGCCCAGCAGTCTACCATGGCAAGGAGCGACAGGTGGGAGTTGGGGCACCATTTCGGCGGCGGATGGATCTGGCCATATCCCTGTCCCTCGCCGTCAACGGATGAGCTGCACCCCGAGGAGGGCGCACTGAAGAGCGTCTTGGGAGGAGCCTTGGGTGTGGGCATCCCGCCGAGACTAAATCGGTCGAGGAACAAAATGAGAACTCATTAACTGGTTAACAAAAAGTTATTAACATTTTTACACTTACATGGGCCGAGCCCTGCGACGACTTTGTCGATAAATTCGGCTTCAACTAAATACACGACGAAGTCCGACGCCCGCGAAACGCCATGGCCGTTGCTCATCACGCGAACACTGGGTTTATCTACGACATAAAAATCAAAAAGTGCCTTGCAAATGGCGAGGATACGTACCAATGTAATCCTTTTGAAGTTATTCAAACCGTTCGGGTCGGTCGCAGACATGAATACTGTGACCCATGCCTCTGTAAACATCCTCCTCGATAGACCCGCCAGTGAGTCTCGTTGCACAGAGCTTGTGCGTACATTCGCCCCATAACGCCCATGCCAATCAGGCCAATTGTTGGCTGATCATCTATGGAGGACGACGGTGATATGTTTGGGCTCACATTGCCAGTGATGGGTATCGAGTTGTAGGCCAAGCTGCGGTCGATTTCTGGAGAATTTTGAATTGACATGCTGGTACTAGACATTGACGAGGTGGATATTGAAGCTTGAAGTACTGAAGTACTGTTTACTGTTTGAACGATGGACCAGGTGAGAAGGGAAACAAGTATGACATTGACATTAACCATGTTTGTTGAAAAGTCAAGCTTGCTACCATCCCTGATAGTCACGTATGTTATGTGACATCGTGACTAGTCCATGACCATGACCAGCCATGACCTCTTAACAGAAAAACTTGAGAAAAACCGACCTTGAACCAACCCTAGGTCTTTTTTTTTTTGGTACATAACGAACCAGCTGCATACTTATACATTTAGAATTACACTTGCTAGTGGGTGACTTTCCATAACGCTAACTTGAATTATTTAGAATATCTAACTCTAAACACGGTCCTTCGCCGAGTTGCCGATGATGATATAACCACCGAACTGTCAACTTGAATATCAGTTGACAGGTCTAAACCTCAAATCTAGAGGAGGCCCCCCACCCCCCTCTTCCAAATTTTGAGACGTTGCGAGCTGTCATTTTTGACAAATCCGGACCCTGCCGCGCGTTAGAATTGCCTATTCTGTCATGCTTGGCAGGCGGCACTTCGGCATCATTACAATCATCGCACTGAGTTCTTCAAGGCTCTTCGTCATCGACGCGATTGTTCTGCTCAGTGACTACATTGCCTGTAATCTACTCTTTTCCTAATTTCTCGCTGCATTTCTTCGTTTACTATGCGTGGTTCTGCTTTGTTTGACTGAAGCTTTCCTTACTCGCAGTGCTCTCTATTCACTATTCTCTACTAGCGCTCAACTAGTGCTGATAAAGTTAAGTATCTGGGCCTCATTTCCTCTTCGTCCAATCTTTGTCCTCTATCTCGGTACCATGCAGATTGAAAACAGAGCGGGATTCTTGAGTAAACGAGGGTTAGATATTGGTTAGATATGGTGTTGATATGGCTCATCAGATTGAACATTAATTCAAGATATTGATCTCAAATCAGCAATTTTGGGCGTTGTGGAAATGTAAATATTCGTGCTCAAACTCCGACTGACATCGCTTAGCTTTCAAGTTCTAAATAATTCAAGTTATCGTTATGGAAAGTCACCCAGTTATACATGCATATATACGAAATCTAAATAAAGAAAAGAGTGAACGTTTGAACCATTGTCAATTTGTCGTCATGTGGAATACCAAAATTATAATCGTATCATACTTCAAAATCAAATCCAATACAAGACCACTCAGCTGCGGATTCCGGGTAAATATTACAGAATTCTCTGACTCTCCACTTCGACAAGCTCATGAACTCTTGATTAAACAATGCACGATTCCCCCAAGGCTGAGAGAAGCGCAAGGACACAACATGCTCCAATTTGAGCAATTCCTGAACGTCCGCTGCATCTGTTTCATGCTTTACAAACTTATAGGGTTCTTTCATATGCATATGATCA
Organism: Pholiota molesta; assembly: GCA_014925825.1. Taxonomy (NCBI): domain Eukaryota; kingdom Fungi; phylum Basidiomycota; class Agaricomycetes; order Agaricales; family Strophariaceae; genus Pholiota; species Pholiota molesta. The sequence goes on from JACGCK010000050.1 coordinate 98,923, forward strand.
TCCCATCCTTGCAGCTTCTGCAGGAGGAGGACGGGGAAGGGAATAACGGGGAGACCACCGCGCCATTTGATGTTGCTCCCAGACAGGGATGGGAGGTGCAGGAGCCCTGGAACAAGGACATCGATCTTACACCGGTTTTTATGGAACGTGTTCGCAGGGGACAATCCCTGATCAACGATGAAATAGAGTATTCGATACGTGGCTGTAGGATCCTTTGGCGCTCCTAGACAGAAATGAATAGGGTCGCGCTCGGCGATGAGTTGTTTTAGCCGTTCCGCGTCCATTGGTTCTTGAGAGGCCAAAAAGGCTATGAGGTCTACGTCCTATAATCCAAAAGAAAAAAGTTGATAAACATGGTTCATCTTCAAACGAGGATGCTCTTACGTTCGGAGACCGTGTATTCCCATATAAATAGCACGCCAGACTCCCGAACAAAGCGCATTCCACGCCTGTCTCGCGCACGATATCCACGACTGTTTTTGCAATCAAACATACAACCTCAGTTCGCAATGGGGCGCAAGGTGCTTTTCTGCTTGGTGGCGACGGGAGTCGATGCGACACGTCTGGAGCACTTTCCGCCAACGGGCTGCTCGTTTCTGATAAGTCGGAATGTCGGCCATGGTTAAGATCAATATTGATGGGTACCGACGTTGCCGGAGCTCTTGTAATGAACAAGGGAGCTTTCACCCGGATGCGAGCCATAGACGATGCTGTTCGACATTCGTGGACCAATATTGATAGTTGAGTGGACAGTGTCGGGAAGGTCAACGACGCCTGAACAAGGTATTGGAGGGCTTCCTGGCGAAGTGATTCATGCCCATGGGTCCAATTAATGTATGATCGAAGATATTTAGGAAGTTTGGAGGGTTTGGAGTTGGAAGTATTACGGGGATTGGGTGGGTATAAAGGCAACGTGCGTAGTTTATCCACGATGAGTGGCAGCATTGAACCCACTGGTAAGCCGTCGACGCGAATAACGTGATCCACCATATATTCCGGAGGAGGTGGGTTACAGATACTGATGAGTTCGATCGAACACCCTGGCTTGCTCGCATGGTCGAGGTAAGAGAGGACGAATTGTCCATCCTTCTTGTGGTTGATACGAAACTTCGTTGGCTCAGCTTCAAAAAGCATCACTGCTACCTGCTCCTTAGATAAATCGCCCTCATAAGAAGGTATGATAACAACTTGGACATCCTAAAACGGATGAGATGGGTGTGTGGAGCCATTGAACGGTAAGATTCGCACCTTTGGTTTGAATTTTCCACCCAGTAGGTATGCCGCTACTTCAGAAATGAGAATGCAAGTGATGTTTAGCTGCTCAAGACGCTTTACAGTTGTATGAGCAGCTTTCACGACGAGTTCACTGTGTTTGCGGCCCATTTGAATGGGACTAGGACAAGATGGTGGTAAGATAAGAGGCGCTCACGCTCAACTTCATACTATGATTCTGCGAATCATGTGGAGTACCGGAACTGACCGACTCAAGCATGAGGCCTTGAGGCGTCATATAATTATGGATCACCTAAATGTAGAACAAAAGCCTCGAAAAGACCTGGGCGCTAATCAACGAGATCCCATGCATGGCTCAACCAGGGCTGCATGTCCATCCTAAGAATACAAAGCACCAATCTATTTCACTTCGCCGTCTAGGTGGTAAACGTGTCATCAGATAGCGAACAATAACATCCCAGAAGATCGTACCTTCGAGCTGCCAGCATTTCTATAGAGTTTACGAAAAATGGTATGATGTAACAGGCGGACTGCCTTCGCGAGCTCTTTTGAGCTGATGGCACATGACAGGCTCGTTCCCGTTCCCGGACCGATTATATTGACACGAATACCGCCTTGCGTCAAGGTGGAGACAACATGACCTGAGATCCCACCGTTCTGCGGCATTTGGTTGCCTATGAGAGTGAGTATGGACATGCCATACTGAACGAGTACCTAGATATATGAAAATTACCAAATATGAGTAATGAGTATGCGCATGCGGGAGTTTTTTTTTTTGGAAGAGGCGAATGGAAGAACGTACAATCCCGTATTGACCCAAATCATCAGCCAATGCTCCGATATCCCCTTGATATTTATCCTCATCAACTACTAGAGCGATGTGCATCTGTGCGCAGCTAATCATATCAGGATCCACGTTGGGGTTTTGTAGGACGCGGAACACATTGCTCGTGAATGTAACAGAGCCAGAAAGTGCTGTCGCAGTGATTTTGATTATAACCGCCGATTCTTTGACTATGACTGTCGCTGGCCGGCGATTGGTTATCTGCGATTTGGATGACGAGAGCCTAAGAGGCTCTGTCGGCATCGTGCTCGGGGTAGGAGTATGCGGAGTAAACGATTTTGAAGGAGTCCGTATTACGGTACTTCTAAGGTTATCGTCGTTCGTGTCGCCCAATTTAACAGAAATGTCTTTCGCAGTTATCTAGAATGTGCAAGAGATTATTAGATCATAGTAGCATACAGAAATAAGACTTGAACTGACCTGATCAAGAATTGCAGGGCTGGCACATGGTCGGCCATGTTGAGCCATCTCAATCGCCTCTGTAGACGATACAGAGTGAACGAATCGAGCAGTAGATACCCTGCGGGAGTCCGCGGTGATAACCCCATTTCCTGCATCCCATAGTTGCAGTTCGGAGGCCTGTAAGCTGATCGCCAACAAAATGGATAAAGGTTCCGAGAAACCTCTTTCTTGCGATCTTGGGAACTCTGGAAAGGTTACCATTCCTAAACCACGACATTGTTGAGAGACACGTATTATACTAGATGGCCGAGGCTTACCAGTGAGGATTGGGATTTTCGGATACGAAGCATAAACTTTTTCTGCCAGCGCAGACAAGAAATGTTCAATTACGTCGCCTTGTGAATATTTTTGGCGAACAGTCGTTTCAATATCTTCAGCGAAGATGACTTCCGTTTGAAATCCCTGTACGACGTCAAGTTCAGTATAATTGAAGCCACTGAATGGAGCACTGACTCGGTCAAGAAGGATGTGACTGAGCAGGAAAGATGATATTGTTTCGCTCGTTAGCAACATCACATCTTCAATTTCGGCTGTCTTCACATCCTAGAAAATGCATATTCAATGGATAAGAGAAGAGGGAAGAAAAATGGCTTAACATAACCTGAAACCGTTGATATATTGTGTAAGCGATCGCACTCTTTGTCGATTATCATACGCATGCTCTCGATTAGCAAAGGGTTACGTATGACCTCCTGCACGAGGCTCGAGTATTCGAATCGAAATAATTCGGCGCAGAACGCGAATTTGGAATCTGGCCCTTCTTTTGCGGACTGGGTATCGCTGAAAACGCCTCGATGTCGATGTCTATGGGCCTTTGAGGCTGCTTGTAACAATAGCTGGGAAGTCGACGGAGACATGTTTGTTACACATGCTGAGCAGATGATCGCTACGTGGCAGTGACTGAGATAGCGTCTAGAAGTTTGGTGAGTTGAAATACATTGTCCAAAGAGTGTATCGCTCACGGAACTATATCACATACTATCCTGGACGCCGACGTTTTTATACTATCTCCGCTGAACGATTGGATTACCCACTCTATGTACATGTCGGTATTCCGACTTTTCGACGCCACTGGCATCCTCAGAGCTGAAGCAAGCCACAATAACGAGGAATGTGTAGAAGCCAGGCCCTCAACATAGCATTACGGGACTTTGGGCACATTTATATGGGACGCAGTGGTTATGTCCGCAAGTTTGAGAGGTTGTAAAAACTGTTGCGAAGTTAGCTAGGTGTTTAGACATATTGCAGCGCACAATTGCAAAAAAAAAAAAAAACCAATAGAGACTTACATCGTGGCATCCATAGGTAAAACACAGCCTTCTAAGATATGGACAGAGGGGCCGATGGCGGTGAAGTGTGAAATTTGGAACGCGTCGAAGTGGTGTAGCTAATAGTAGGCGGTTGTTCCAGACCGGGTTTAAACATGTAACAGAGTGACTTCTATTTCCTTTATCTTATCTTATCTTCGTCACACTCTCCTTATGTTTTCTTCAAGTTTTCTTTGATTTTCTTTTTCTTCGCCTCTCATTTAGATTTGTTAATATTTCCTTTTATTTTCCAAGACTCTTTACTCGTAGACTATATAAGCTGTAGCTACTCGTAAATAGTCCCCAGTGAATTCTAAGTCGTTATTCCCGTCTTTTTTGTTCGCTACCCCTCCCACTGCTGTCGCTTCACAGTCACAGTTGTCGCTTTCGTCACAAAACATTACGCTGGTTGTCTGACGCATGCGTAGCCGCAGTCAGTCTTTACAATCGACCACTACAATCACGATTCCACGATATGTTTATGCCTTCCAAAGTTCCTGAATATTCAACTATCGTCCTCAGCTCAACAAGAGAAAACATTCATCTCGAGTACACACCAAGCCAACTACCACCTAAGCCCTCTGACGAATGGACGCGCTTTGTCTGCATCAGCGATACCCATGCCCATGCCTTTGAGGTTCCAGATGGAGATGTTCTTCTGCACAGTGGGGATTTAACCAATACGGGGACGTTGAGGGAATTTGAGAAGACTATGGATTGGTTGTACAGTCTGCCACACAGGATCAAGATGTAAGTCTTCCAAAGTGGCGAACATGGCCCCAATGTGTTGTATCGGAGCTCACTTGAGACTTCTTCCCGTTGCCGGTTAGCATCATCGCTGGAAACCATGATTTGGTTCTCCATACAGAGTGGTATGAACAGACACATATGCAGCAGCATCGAGAGAAGCAGGCAAGTCGATTTACTCGGTATTGACCTGCGAGATCTTAAATATTTTCCTCGTACCATATAGCCAGTAGAACGCATTTTGACGATGATGAAGGGCCCTCGAGCAGATGAAGCCGGATAATTTATTTAAGGGACGAAGAATACGAATTCCAAACTAAAGATGGTGGCAGGATTTGGAGCGTTTATGGGTCGCCGGTACGCTGTGTCTCTTTATATTCAATCCCTTTTACGAAACGTTCCGTGTTCTGTTTACTATCAAGTGGTCTCCAGAATTTTGTGACTGGGCCTTCAACTATCCACGAGAGGAAGGGGAAAGTAAGTCTATTCTATACCGGCTTCATGTCATTCCTAAAGTCGAATGGTCGCTTCAGAGCTTGTTGCGAAATTCCCAAAGACAGATATTTTGTGAGCACCTCCCTACCGAATCCACACCAACATCCACCTGAAGTAAACCTTCGAGACTAACTCACGGACCTCCATATGAAATCCTGGACCGAACGAACGGCGGACAAGACGTCGGGTGCGAAGCTCTCCGCGCGCGACTGCCGGACCTTCGCCCGCGTCTGCATCTCTTCGGGCACATCCACGAAGCGCACGGTGCCTACATCCACACATGGGATCCAGCTCTCGACAACGCCCCGCCAACCGTTCAGAACACTGACCCGTCAACTATGTCAAGTGAGCGGGCCGGAGCGCCAGATGCGGCGCCTTCGACGGAGCCGCTCGACACCACAGTGTTTGTGAACGCTGCGAACTATCCTACGGGAAGAAAGGCGTACCGTCCCGGTGTGCGGCCGCTGTTTGGTGGCCCGGGCTTCCAAGCGGTTGTTGTTGACCTAATGGATTAAGTGTGTGGCATGTTTTAGTACGTCCTGTCGCTTATCATCAATAAATAGCACTGATCATTCTTAGCCATTCCCACAGATATGTAAACATCTTATAATATTTCTAGATCTGTACTGTGTACAGCGAGGGGAAATCTCGCTCACGTGAACGATTTACAGTGTACTTTTACTTCGCTTTCATGAATCGTCTTCCTTCGAATTCGAATCCTAACGAGACAAATTGCGCAGAAGAACCACCTCAACAATAGTCATGCATCTTCAAAATCCCGATTTTCTCGAAAGAACCCCTGCCAGCGTGCTCGCTGCCCAGATGACCTGTTTTTTCGCTTCGTATGACCCAAAGAAGTTCATTGATCATGCTTCTTCCTAGTCGATTTGCAACTTCTTCCTGGCCAGCTTCGTGGGCCTTTATATAAGAAAGCTCTGAAGCCTTCGGACCTCAAATTGACGCGCCCGAAAATGAAATTATCTCCAAGGGCAGCTCTTAGTTTAGCGGCTACCATTGCATCGGGCTGGTCAATGCCCAAAGTGCAGTGTACGTTCCTTGTTTGATCTTTGGTGGGATACACATTCATTACTCGGCATAGGGTCAGCGCCAATTCGTCTCCAGCCGCGGCTAGCGGGACGCCATCCATCCAGCGGCCACCCAGCATACCCAGGATCACAGACCCTGCCAGCCTCGTCAACGCCTTCATCGGGACGACCAACGGCGGCCATGTATTTCCCGGTAAGATAAATAACCGTTTCGTTTCTACTCTTTCAGCAAGACTCTGAATGAAATGTGTATGTTATGCTCCAGGTGCGACACTTCCGCATGGAATGATAAAGGTTGGAATGGACACGGATTCTCCTGGAAACGTACGTCGTGTGCCCAGAATGTCGATATAAGTACGCTGACATCACGTTGATTTTTTGATCCAGCATGCAGGATATGATGGAGATCCTACTTTCAACGTCACAGGGTTTTCGCAGCTGCATGACGATGGCACGGGCGGGGTAAGCCGCTTCTATGCCCGCGGATGGCCTCACCATACTGATTTCATATGTTGTGTGGTCATGGATAGGCCGTTCCGCTGTCCAACTTCAAGCTGTTCCCGTTCCTCGAGTGTTCGACTTTCGAAAAATGTCCAACGACCATGGCGAACCGGAAGCTCCTCCGCAGAGTTCTCCCAAATGGTATCCCACACCGTTCCGGCTAACGATGACCATGCCTGATTTTTTCGTGTGATTCTAGGACTTCCGGATGACGCCGCATCTCCTGGATACTTCTCCACCAATCTCGTTCGTATAAATCGTTCTCTATCTTCCAGCCTTCTTCTCAAGCAATATTATCATAGTCGAACTCGATCCGCGTTGAGCTCACAGCGACACGGCGTACCGCCCTCCATCGCTACACCTTCCCGGCCGGCACCACAAATCCTCGTTTACTGGTCGATCTAACCAACGACGGCCAGAAAAGCAGCACCAACCCAGAAATGACACTCGACCCTGCTTCCGCGAGAGTGATGGGCGGCGCCTCGTTTTCGGGGTCGTTCGGACCAGGTAGCTATTACGACTGCTCCTTGTCAATGTTTGTGCGAAGCTAAACGAGATGGTGTTTGAAGGCCGGTACAACGCCTTCACGTGTGTGGACTTCAGAGCGGAGGGGTATACCCTTGGCGCGCCGACGGAATACGGAGTGTGGCTCTCCAACTTCCCTGTTCGAGGCTCCACCAACCTCCTACAGACATATTATGGTGCGTAGCTTTGGGTTACTTCTTGTCGATTTCTAATGCACTTTCTGAACATAGGCTTCGTCTCGGAAATGGGCGCATTGTTTACCTTCAACCCGGCGCCGGGCGGAAAAGCAACAAGCATCCTCGCTCGTGTCGGCGTGTCGTTTATATCCAGTGCCCAGGCATGCGCTAATGCGGAAGAGGAGATTCCGACCTTCGACTTCGATGGCGTCCATGCTGCGAATCGAGCACAGTGGAACGACTTGTTAAGTAGGGTGCAAGTTGACACCACGGGCGTCGATGCGGAGACTACGGAGTTGTTTTATTCCTCGGTATATAATACTCCCCGTATTTGATTGACGTCTTAACTGACTCATTCTACTCTGAAGTTATATAGAACCCACATCTCTCCGGCAGATTGTGAGTATCACTCCGTCCATTTTTTCCGTCGTCCTAACTAGCAAACCCCCAGATACCGGCGAGAATCCGAAATGGAACTCTACTGAGCCGTACTACGATTCGCTGTATTGCAACGTGAGTCAACGGTTATCCACATAGTGCCCTTCGAAGCGCTGACTCCTAGACTCCGCCAGTGGGACACTTACCGAACTCTATATCCGTTGATGTCACTTCATGACCCAGCCACGTTTTCCAGGATCGTTCGCGGGATGATCGACATTCAGAAACACGAAGGTTAGCATTCTTTGAGACGAAAAACGGGTTGAGTGATGAAGTAATGCATTAGGTTGGCTTCCTGAGTGTCGCGGGGCTACTGTGCAGCATTTCATTCAAGGAGGAACCAGTAAGCTCCTACGTTATCTTCTTTGTAACATTTCTGAAGCCGATTTTTTTTTCAGATGGTGATCCAATCCTAGGGGAATTCTTCGTGAAGTAAGTATCGGATCCGGTTCTTTACTTCTACGCTCCGTAATAAAGACTGTTTATAGATTCCATCAACAAGCCCAAGCCTTAAATGTATCCGCTACCGACCTTTACAATGCCCTCTTGGCAGATGCTGAAATACAATCGCCGAATTGGAACTTGCAAGGTCGGCAGGCAGATCTCTGGAAACAGCTAGGTCAGATACCCGTTATCTCGAGAAAGTCATGACCTGATGGTATTTCTCGCAGGATATATCCCGCAAGATATGTTTGATGCTGGAGGGGCGAATACTAAGCAAGTATCTCGGACGCTTGAGGTAGCTATTCTTTCGTATCTCTTCTATTTGAGAATGCTGATCAAGGGATCTTTACCCAGCACTCCTTCAACGATTTTGCCATCTCACAAGTTGCCAAGACTCTCGGGAAGACGTCTGATGCTGAAAAGGTATGATCCTTCTCCAAGGAATCTTACCTTCACTTATTGATCCTCTATCGCGACAAAACCCGACAGTACTTGGAACGTGCTGGCAATTTCTTCAACGTCTGGAATCCCAACGTCACTTTCCCCGGTAATGCCAATATTGTGGGGATGATGCAGGTTAGTGAACGAAAATAGCGATGTTTCTCATCATGCGAAATGATGTACTACTTCGTTAGCCTCGATTTGCGAACGGCACCTTCAACTTTACAGATCCTAGGCATTGTAGTATTCATGATCCAGCGAAGGCTACCTGCTTTCTGAACGCTGCTAACCGCGATGGATTCTATGAAGGTCTGCACTGAAGCCTCTGATTCTACTTATTCTGATATGTCTCTCTTTCCAGGATCTCCGATTACTGTGCGTGAATCACTGGTGTTTCTGAGTCCGTAATACTACTAAGGAAGGATTATAATATACTTGGATATAGTACTCTCAAGTAAGTAATCTTTAACGCTCTCATCATATTCGCTTCGTCTTATATCCGTTCATCAGTATGTCCCTCAAGATACCGCGAAGCTTATTGAGCTTCAAGGAGGCGTCGAGAGCTTTATCACTCGCTTGAATTTTATCTTCAACCAGAGTTACTTTGATTCGACCGATGAACCTTCTCAGCAGATACCGTTCATGTATCATTACGCAAACCGTCCTGGTCTTAGCACTCAGCGGTCCAGGCAAGTGATTGCCCAATTTTTCAATACGTCAAGAAATGGGCTGCCTGGGAATGATGGTGCGTCCGTCACTTGCTGAATGATGCATGTTACTGATGTTGTTTTACCTCCTCTGAAGACTCCGGTAAATCTTCAGCAGCAAAGTGCTCAATTTGATTTTGACTTATGCTTCGATAGGCGCTATGGGAAGTTATGTTGCTTGGTACCTTCTCGGGATGTATCCACTTCCCGCAACGAACCAGATTCTCCTCTCATCGCCTTACTTCCCACAAGTATCGTTCTTCAATCCCGTCTTGAACACTACCACCACGATCATCTCGAAAGGTTTCACCGGTAATCCTCCCGATGAGACAGGCGGCAACGTCTTCGTAAAGGTAATGAATGACCTTAGCTGCTCTCATCATTGATAGAATGCACGTTGATCAACTTGCGAATCTAATACAGAGCGTAACTGTCGATGGTCAACAATTCAAATCTAGTTGTTATCTCGATTGGGATGTCTTCACCAGGGATCGGTGGTGGAGTTGACGTTGACAAGTGATATCACGAAACTTGCGGTACCGGAAATGCTGCGCTACCGCCATCTATTTCTACTGGTGGTTATCACTAGTTCTTTTGGACATGTATGTGAATCTTTGATCGAAGGCTGAATTGAATTATGACTGCAAAGCGCAACAGATCAAATATCCTACGTTCTCAGACTCTATATCTCAATTTACAAACGCAACTCGTTTATATTTGGACGCGAGACCTCTACTACACGTCTTTGAGAGTGATGATGAACAATGTTTGATTTTGATACAGCTGACACTAGAAAAACCTCTCTATCGCAGTAATGCGTCAGCTTAATATCAAAGTTGGCCTGGACACTATTGTTTTGATGGACGATCAAGAGAACTAGTTTGTGGCCCAGTTTGGTATGTGATCTTCCTAATTTGGAGCTTTTGTGTCCTTGCGTTGATATGTTTCGAGTATTATTTGAAATATGGACTGCATTTGATCTATGCGTCTGTGTCATACATATGCCGTATTGATTAAAGTGCTAAAACACGCTACCACTACATAAAGTACTTATGCAACGGGGATTATAATCAGATATGTAAGGAGTCATGCGCAAACAGCGAAGAACCGGCTCGCTGTTCAGTCAATAACAGAAGTAGGGGCGGTAGAATCCAGCGCCGAAACTTCCTAACTAAATAACGTCAGAATCAAGGAATCTTCCAAACGAAGAGAGGCCATCATCGTTTCTTCTCATTCCCTCGTAGGACAGAAGAATAAGACCTCCGGGTATCGAGCTCTTCCTCATCGAAGACCTTCTCCCACTCGTCGTCATGCTGGAAGGTCCTGTCGTTCTCTTCAGGCAGAGCAATCACGTTGCGCACGTTGCGCACGACTTCGAACTCTCTCGCAATGCCTTTGCCCTTGGCTTTCCGGCGATCTTGAGGATGGACACCGTCATATCCGTTCGCCGGGGTGCAAACGAAACCTCAGAGTGTGTTTCCTCGCTGCGTTCGACCATGGAGTGGTCGGGTCGCTCAACGTGAGGCGTCTTGGCAAGGCGCTGGTTGAGACCTTTACGATTCTTAATTTCGCGGTCGGCAGACGTTCATTTGGTCGAAGTCTGGGTATGTAGCTCCCCTGAAATAACATCCAGGCGTCAGGTAAAGCGCTGAGATAAGTGACGAAAGAGAATGCGTACCCTGCCGTTTTCGTTGAGTGCAACGCTTTGAAGCGCGTCTACAAAGAGGGTTCCTTCTCGGTGAGCCTTTGCTCGTATGTACTGAAATAAATCAGGACACTGTTAATCAAATAGATATTGTCATGGTGGGTTTAAGTAAGTACCTTCGTGAGTGCTTCACGGCGAGGAATAGGTTTGTGTGCGGACTTCATTGTGTTGGGGGGGGAAGGGGTTTAAGTCGCGGATTTAGAGTTGTTTTGGTAGTCTTGTTGTGGTAAAGGCTGCCTGGGTGGAAGACCAGTGGGGGTGTCGCCTGGGTGGTATGAGTTGTATTGAACGCTTCAAGGAGGCTGTATTTATACGCTACTTTGATCAGCATTGCTATACTTACATTCAGAATGAGTCAGTGGCTATGGCGTATCCGCTACAGGATATAAGTCAACTTGAGTCATGATGGGCATAGCGACCGTGGAGGAAGCGGCACCGGTAGGTGACGAAGCTGTGTGTTTGAATGGGACCGGCAATTATGACAAATGCCGGGTCTGCTAAGACGAAAACCTCGGACATACTTACTTCTACTCAGTGCAGCTCAGTGCTTGCCGCCTGGTTGAAGTGTCTATTGCCATTGCCTTTGAACAGCCTTCCTGTTTACAATCGACAGCTACTCCAGCGGGGGTGTTGCTCAGGTGTTGCTAATGGCTGTCCTTTCGTCGTTAGGATATGGGAACGCGTTATAACTATTGGATTCCTGTACCCTTCCTCTAGAAATGGCATGACATGGAAGTTAGTAAGCATCCCTCAAACGAGGAAGAAGGAATGGCCAGCTTCTTTGCTGAAGTTTTGAGGACTTGTCAGATGTCTGATCGACTGACATAAAATAGTAGACTCAATTATGTCGATTCAGAAATGTGCATCAGAACATATTCCATTCATCGAAATTGCATCAAAATTACAAACGTTTAATAAGTAAAAGTTCACCATATACGTCAGGTCAAAGCGCTATAGCGTATACCGGAAGTCAGGTGCCCTGTCTCCCATCTCCCTCAACTGCTTATCAGTGTATTTGTTCTTCTCTCCGTTCTCTAAAGCTTCCCTCTGAGCGGCGTCCCGCTGCTTGTTGATTCTGATATACAAAAGGACAACAGCAGGAGTGGCAATGAAGCCGATTCCGACAAACATCAACTCCACACCGTCTATAAAAACGAAATTGAACATTATCACTAAGGGATTAGAGGATGGTTGTGCTTACGACCAATTATAAACCGGGGCGAGTCTTGTGCACGATAGATGTTGGCTGCGATGGCCCCGGAAAATTGCCGATACCGATGTGAATCGCCATTCCGATTCCGCGCTTGTACTGGCCTGCGAGATTGTTGCCCAGCCTTTAAAGAAATAGGTCAGTTCAAAAACATTATTTGCACAAAAGAGGGATAAAAATCACCATGCGACAACTCCAGGGAAGGTCGCGTAACTTCCTCCAACGACGAAGAAGGTCCCGAAATATTTGACGCCACTCGGCGCTTCGGAAATGTTGATCGCGAAACCAATCAACATCAGAGTGAGCCCGATGAGAATGAATGGCGAGCGCATCTTCATCTTATCCGATGCGACTGCGAAGACGTATAACAGGATGGCTAGTATGAGAGGCTCAGTGAGGTACGAACGAATAAAAAAACAAGATTCAGCTTACTAGCGAAGACGTAGGGCGGGACGGTAAGCAATTGGCTGATCGTAGTGGTGTGGCCGAAGTCTTTGATGATGGTTCTGCAGGTTACATTCAGACACTTGTCGCGAGTATGCGAATTCGTAAAAGCAGAAGCCTGCCACGTACGGAAGGAAAAGCGTAATTCCATATACTACCATAGCATGAGATGAGAACGGACGCCTGTCAAATGCATAGGACTGCTTACGAGGTGCAATAACCGACATGTAAACCAAAATGTGTAAATAGACCTGTATCAACGATTCAGTCATCGAAACCTGCAGAGAAACATAGGCGAGAAACCTACCTGCCAATCCGTAACAGCAGCCCAGAAATGACGAGGAGAGAAATCTTCCTCTTCTCCAACGCTGGAATTGTCGTATTCTGTTCGCATTTCAATATCAAACACGTAGACATCATCTTAGGATTTAAACTCACTCTTCTTGTGTACGATAAACGCCCTTTCCTCAGGTGTCAAAAACTTGGCAGTAGCTGGGAAATCGACAAGCACAAAAAAGGCAAGGGTTCCGACTGCAACGGTGGCGATTCCTTCCAAAATCTAGCCAAGAAAAACGGTCATGAGGATTTTTCCACACATCCAGTCCTTAACACTCACAAAAATCCAAGACCATCCCAGTAAACCTTGCGTTCCGCTCATGAAACTAATTCCAAAGGCCAGCAGTCCTGAGAAAGCACCAGCAAGAGATGCGGCGCCGAAGAACAGCCCAATACGGAATTGCAGATGGTGGCGAGGATACCATAGTGTCAGGCTACAGTGCGTTCATCTTTCTGCGTCATCAAACATTTAATAGAAAACTTACTAGTAGACAACTCCAGGAAACAAGCCAGCTTCTGCGATACCGAGAGCGATACGAGCGCCAACTAACTGAGGATAGCTATTTTTAGCGAAAAGTCAGTTCGTCGAAAACGCAATAGGTATCATTTTAGAACCGACTTTTTGACCAGACCCATCAACGTCCTACACCCGCGATATGTCAGCTTTGTGAAAATCTGTCTCCATTAAAAGAGATATTACGAACATTATTATTCCCCAAGTGACCTCGATTGCGATAACAGAATTAGTTGTGAACGGGAGGCGAGTAAAAGAATAGTCTCACTGTGATGGCTGGTAGCCACCTAAACACAGTTTTAGGGGTCACCGGTCAGCGCACAGTTCGAGATAAGAGTGGTGGGATGGTAGAGCCGACCTCGATGGACGAAATTTCTTGAGTACAAGACTTGTATACATGATGAGCAACAAGAAAGATTTAAGAAATATCAGACATACTTGGCGGGGCATTCGAATAAGCAATAGGGCTGAAGACATCATGAGAAGGCGAACGAAGCTAGATGAATCTGAGCTCACAATAAAGTACATTGTCTACGAGATGGCGATATTGAGAGGTTGCATAGGCATGAGCAAAAAATCGACGACATACCAGGGCGATGTTATATTTGTTTCCTGTGAGATGGAGCTGAGTTGTAAGACCCTGCAATTTCGCGTTTCCTGAATCCACATGAACGTCTACTCCACGACATAGCATGTAGAAAGTTACCAATGTTGCCTAAACAAAGCGTCAAGGTCACTGAGAAACACGTTCAAGAGTAATGCTTACCTCGGTCCAGGAATGACAGCAGGTACATCAACGAGAGAATAGGCATAAGACGGAGGTCAACCTTGCGCCATAGCTTCCGTTCTTGCTCTTCTGTCAGAGTAGGCGGAGGCGGTAGACTTGATTCTCCTCCAAAATCAACGCTGTCTTCCTCGGAAGAACTTGTTCGCTCCTTCCTCTCCTCGATTTCTTTGATGAACTCTTCTCGATAGACATGGTGGGGAAGACTAAGAAGCTCGAAAGAACCGCCCGTGTTAGGAGCCTTTTTCAGTGGTAAGATAGTGATATCCGATGGAGTTGTCATCATATCCACGAACTGACAAGTAATGCATGGAGGATAATAGGATGCCCTATATTTGCTCCGCTTCTGAAGTCACAGGAACAGATCGAGAATATCCCAACACCAATTGCGGGACAGTTTGTGGGGAAGTTTTGATGAAATGCGGAGTACATGTTATTCACACAGCGCAATGTGGGGGAATTAAGGCGACATCGGTCACGCTGTTGCCGATCTGCAGCCAGCGGCGCAGGCGGCGCAGCGCCAAGGCTAGGGGTTAGGATATTCTGCGCACAGTGGGAAATTGAACTGCAGTCAATAGTCACAAGTGCTACTTATTGAATGCAGATCGGGTCCAGGGACGAGAGATTATTACTATTGATAAGATCATATGACCATGGAATGCTTCCACAGCGAAGTCTGAATTGCTTTTAAACAGATCGATTTTGGGAATAATTGACGCAATGGTATGTTGTCTTCTATCGTGTAGAATGATACCTTTTCTTGCGCAATAATTCACTTCGGTCGAAGGTGCCAAACTTTCAGCTAGATCTTTGCTTCAAGTTTGCTCTTCCAGGGTTCTGCGGGCCCGGGTTATTCGACATACAAAATCTTGGCGAAATGATCGAGTATTGAGAGCCTTTATAGTGAACTTCAGGCGCTGTAATAGTGTATGGTATAAATGATAAATTAATTGCGATTATTTAATTGTACACAATGAATGTCCGATATATGTGGGTAGTCCGATATGAAAAAAATACAATGGAAGGAGCATAGGTGCATGTTGAACAACAATGTTTATGTAGCAATGACGAGGCTGAAAATGGGCGTTGCAAATTAAATTAATGATGATGAGCATCTGTTCGGCGGATACGATCGGTGTTAAGTACGAGGTAAAGGATCGAGGAGACATGAAGGAAGAAAGGGTCATGTGGATGGTGTCGAAATACGATTGACGTTCATGCGAACGAATAGCGTCGAGAAGAGGTATTGAGACATTGCGAGTCATGCAGCGGAAGGTGTCGATACCTTAAGCAATCACCGATCCACAATCAGATTTCTTTCTACACCGAAAGTAAGCACCACTCACCCTGCTGCAAGCTCCCCAACGGCGCACAATACACCGCCAGAGGCTCGTCCGAGTCCTTCACCTCCTGCCTGACCACGAACCGTACGAACACCAGATCCATCATGTCGCCCACGCAGTCGAACGGAGACCCAGTCGTCTTCCCACACAGGGTTGAACCCGTTCTTCTTCACGGTAGATGTCCGCTTCGACACGGAGTAGCCGGGGTCGAAGCCGTCGCCGTGCCCGTCGTGGTCGGGTGGCCGTTTCCAAGCCGCCGCGGTCGTCCTTGGCTAATTTGTTCTTGCCCTTGTCTTTCTTGACTCGGAGACCACAGGCCAATCGGGCACATAGAGCGTCACTTCCACGTACGGGTCGACGATGGGCTTGTCGCCGATCTCATGCCAAGCGCATCCTTGGACGCGGAAGCTGCTGGCCTGATATCACCTTGACGTCGAATGTGTACGATGCGCGTTTCGCGAGCACGTCTTCTGCGCGAGCCGGATCGCATCGGGCTTGAGCACGTACCCCGAGCGCCCGTTGCGCTGGAACATCGCGTAGTTGATCATATAGCCTAGTCTACCGCGCCGAAAACATCAGAAAACCGCCGCGCGCATTCAAAAACACGCATAACCACCCACCGAAGGTCTGCCAATTCAGCGCCACCAGCTGCGTGCCCGCCGCCCAGAAGCGGTGCGGCTCGTAGTTCGTCGAGCTCACCCGTGCCCTTCGGGTACGTGCGCACCATGTGCGTCTTCGTGTGCTTGATCAGGTCCCACATCCCGAACCGCAGCATCTTGTGCGCCGTCTTCTCCGAGAGCGAGAACATGTGCTCCGGCGCGTACTCCTCCTTCTTGTTGAGCCCGCGGCACTTGACGCCGACGGTGTACACCAGCAGCGCCAGGAGGTGCGGCGACATCTTCGGCTTGCCCGCGGGGCGCCCGCCGCCGTCGACGTCCGAGGGCCGGCGGCTGGTGGCGGAGACGGAGCCGGGCTTGAGGGCGGCGGAGCGAGGCGGGACGGCGAACAGGGACGGCGGAGATCTGGCGAGCACCGTCTCAGGAGACGGCGCGGGATAACCATCTGCGGACTGGATGCGGCGCGGGACGATAACGGAGGGTGCTGGGATAGTGATGGGCGCAGGCATCGGTATGGCGGCGGATTTATTCGTGCGGAGGCGCTGGAAGAGAGTGAGCGGCTTCGGAGGGGGCGAGGGCAGACTGGCATTGGCATCAGCGGAGGACGTGCTGGTTTCCGAGACGAGGCTAGGGGCATCGGACGCAGAAGATGAAGAGCCTCTGAGGCTGCGCCGTGCCCGTTGGAAAACCCTTCTGTTTGCGCAGGAAATGGAGAGGTCGGTGTTTTGGTTTCCGAAGCATTCATGGTTGGCGGCGATTGACTGAGAGTCCCATCTTTCGGCAAGGAAGTCGACCTGTTGCCTACGCTCTTAACGCGTTCGAGGATACTGGTCGTTGCCTTCGAGATCGGCCCTATGCCTACGCTTGATTAGCCACGAAATCAGAGTAACAGAGAAAATGCTAACCCTTCACGATCGGTTCTGGCTGCCTGATAAGCACTGGGTCGGCTGATGCATCTCGTGGTATATCGAAGAATGCATCTGAATCGGATGCAGAGGACGACATCTCAGACATGAATGGGTCGCCATCAATGGAATCCGCCTTGGCGAGATCCTGGTTCTTGGCCTGCAGCAAACACTCTCAACATTCCATCCCAGAATACCCTCGTGATAATCCACAAACGCACCTTCAGCAGTATCTTGCCCTTTAGATCCTCAGGGCTAGGCAGCACCTCGATCCTTCCCAGCCCCTCCACGGGCATCCGCACCAGGCGTCGCCGAACTCCTCGACCATGATCACGCGATATGATCTTGCTGCGGCACCGAGCAGTGCACTTCCGCAGAGATGATGATGGGGTATGGGGAGGTGCTGAAGCCGTACTTCATGATGGCCTTGCAGACTTCGCGGAGCGATACCTTGGTCGTAGCGTCTTGCCGTGGAAGATCATAGGTTCCGTTTCGCCGTCGTAGATATCGACTACAGCCGCAAAAAATCAGGCTCTTGGAATCTAACAGAGTAAGGAGGGAAAAACACACCTTCGACACTGCGACACCCATGCAGTAGAGCCCTGATGTATCCTTCGACGGAACTGGTTCCTACGATCTGGTGTCCAAGAAGGTAGGTATTGTGCGATGATGAGATGAAGTATTCGGAAAGCGGACGCGTCATGGGCTGTGAGACATCTCGATATTGATCGACAAAAGCGAATTATCTGGAGATAGAAGGAAAGACGTGAAGCCTTCCAAGGTCATCACCGAAAAACGGGAATATCGGGCGTCGTAGGTATGGGTTTGGCATTGGCGAGGTGATCGAGAGACGGTGTAGGAGCTGAGAATTTGTTGAACAGAGCTTGTAATTCGCCTTGGGTCAATGTTGACTTGTTCTCCGTCAGTTCGTAACCCAGAGATGTTAATATTGACGGCACCTTCTGTTCGACCTTCATAAATCCCTCGAAGACTCTAAAATCGAATATCCCGTTGTTCTCGCTCGGAGCTTCTTGTACAATCTGTCTATCTCTGGGCGCGCTTCAGCAGCTTCACGAAGCGGCGGAAGTCATCGAAGTCGAGGTAGTTCGCTTTTGACTGTCTGCTTGCTACGAAACATACAAGTTAGTCAGTAAGAGATCGAGTATAAGAACGCACCGTAAACAATCTCAAGAGATCTTCGCGACTCGATTGATGTTCAACTTCCGGCAGAGACTCTCGATCTCGCTGAACGACAGCTTGTGGTCAGGTTCCTCGTCTGCAGCTTCCAGTATTGTTTCTCCCAAATCGCCTGGCGCATTCCCAATTGCCAAGGCCCCGCATAAGCTCCTTCCTGATGTTGTACAAATCTCGGAGAGTGCGATCCCACATCTGAAAGTTTCACGGTCGGGGGCGATGAGATTGAGCGTTTTGTAGTTGCCGTCGAGGATGTAGATGATGGACAGCCAGCGATCTTCGTATTCTTTCGCTAGGTGAGTTGCTCGCGCGTGTACCGTGTATCTTCTCCCGACCGAATTTCCTTGATGGTTTCAATTGGAACTGCGGACATCTTATGAGCGCTGCGGATACCTGGATAGAAAACGCGACTCACTGATCTTGTGTTTCTTGACACCCACACGATTTGACCCAGGTCAGGCTCGAGGCGAAACAGACACACTTTATGCTTCTTTGCAGATACTTTCGTTAGGAAGGTACCTCCGTGCAGTTTTCGTAAGGTTTGACGTCGCTCAACACAGGCGATGGCGATCCTGATGCGGGCGTGTGGGGATACGTGGTCGGATGGCTTGCCCTCCGCAACAACGAGAGCACTGGCCCCCGTGGGCCGTGGCTGAGCGGAAACCTCTTCAACCTGGGCGGTGTAGGGGTCGGGACGCTGGCCAACATCGGAGGGATGACCGACACGTCCGTGAGCGACCGCGAGAGGCCTCTGGCTCTGAGCGATGCCAGGGAGTCGTCGTCGGCGTCGTTCGATGAGGTCTTGTGTGCGCTCAACGACCTTGAGCGGCCCAACGCCATTGAGCGGTCCTTGAGACCTTGGATCGTCCGTCTGAACGACTTGGGCCGTGGCCCGCGCGCGCCGTCCCGATCGTGACCAACATAACCGGCCAGATCGTCGTTGCCTAATATGGGAGTCGCTCGGCGCAGAGCGCGGCTTACGCCTGGGTCATCGCAAGGGCGTTGGGTCGACATAGAAGATGGAACGAAAAACGAAGTGGGCGCTCATGAGCATCTTGGCGCGGCTTAGCGCGCCTGCGGAGGCTAGTCCCTTATATAATTAGTGTTGGGATTGGAGAAGAACGTGGCAACCAAGCGGCGAAATTATCCCGTTATCTTGGGTCATCAAATCCATCCATGGACTCAGCAATTGAAACCCTTGAACGTTTGAACGTCAAGTACTCTATTTATTGAGTTAATAGCCAGTATTTTATCAATGTACATTGTATACACTACACGAATAAATGTAAACGTTATCCAGGTTGTTTGCCCACTCTTTCGTGCGCCTCTAACAAATGTGGCGTATCCACGACACACAGAAGATGGAGATATGGTGGCTCAGCAGGTCAACAAGAATTCGCGGTTTCTCACTGTACTTATCTTGAAAATTGATTCATCCCAAGTTATTATTGATAAGTAGAAGCGGTACTACAATAATATGTGCTAGATTTAGCTGATTGATAACAACGGCCCGCACACTCCAAGACATTCAGAGTCATTATTGGTGTACCATACTATGCTCACAAGTCACTATGTATAGCTACAGAACATGGAAGGGCAGGGAGCCGATCACTAACAATAGAAAATTATCATTTAGTTGCTTATTATTCAAGGTACAAGCAGGAACTAGTATGTAGTGACTAAATATTGGATAGTGGCCAGTAGGGCAGGCATTGAATGGTGTAAAGTTGAAATGTTAAATGGTTTTAAACAATGATGATATTGATAAGCAGTGATGATTCCGATGAAAATATGAAGTATGAAGAAATGTGGGTTGATAGCATGGACAGCATGGAAACACGAACAACAAGAGTGAAAGCAGCATGCAGAGCGAATATTGCAACAGAACAGAAGAAGGAAAGGAAACGAAAGGAAGAGACATTACATCAATGCTTTCGCGATCGTCTCAGATTCTTCGGGTGCTCGTTGACATACTTGCACGTAAAAGACCGGCGCGCGCATTGACTGAATGCACCGTCAGCACACAGACATCTTCAAGAAAAACCAAATAAGCTGCACGTACTTGCAAGTAGGATCCGCGCTCCCCTCCGGCGGACGCCCGCACGCAATCTTGCGCTCCCGACAGAACGTGCACGCCAGACTGGGCTTCTTCGGCTCCTTCGTATTGCGCGCCGGCGCGCCCGAGTGCATCACAAACGCCGCGTCCGCAGGCGGCGAGGGCGTCTGCGCCGCGTCCACGAACGTGAGCTTCGTAGGCAGCCACAGATCGGGGCTCGACGGCACGTCCGCGCTGAGGTGCACGCCGCGGTACGTCGTCGTCCCCGCCGGCACCGTGACGCCCTCCGCGCGCGCAGAGACGGGCAGGAGCTGGCGCTCGTGCCTTCGACTGGAGCCCGCGCTGGGGAGGGACGTCGCGGGGCTCGGCGCGGCCGCGATGCTGGGCAGGGGGGTCGAGGTGGATATGGCGGGCAGGCTCTGGCGCCTGTGCGCGGCTGCGGCGCGCTCTTCGCGCTCGAGCCTCTCCATGAACGGGAGGTTCACGGAGAGCTCGGAGTACGCGGAGTGCTGAGATGGCGGTATGGGTTGATGCTGCAGCCCAAGGCGGAACATTATAGCCACAAATCATATGGATAACATAAGAAAGAAGAGACTCACCGCAACGTGTGCGAAGTGCGTAAAGTTAGATGTGATAGCGATGGGCCTCGTCATTGGCTCAGTTAGAGAGGACTGATTAGCCGAGTTCGGCTATAGAGAAGGAAGGGGTCAGTGAACGCAACATTGACAGCACCGTATTGGCACCATATGTATTGAAATAGTTAGAGTTACCGACTTACCATAAGAAAATGATGATCATGCCCATGATAGGCACTGGAGGTCACCGGGCTTCCAAACGTCGTTAGATGAGTGTCCAGCTGTCCAGAGGACTCCCGGGCCACTCCCACAGAGGTAGATTGTGCCGGCACCCACTCTGAGCTCGTCGACCACACAGGCGCTTCAGGCGCCGCACTCTGCTGCTGCTTGTACTGCGTACTGCCCTCCCTTTCCCAGGGGCTGTCGTAGTGGTAAGTCGGCCGCGCGGTGCTGTCGAAATACCCATCGTGGGTATAGATCCGAGGTTGAGGCTAACTCAAACTATAAATAAGGCGGTTACGGTATGGAAGACGACATTAGGAAAACACACCTGTTGCACATATTCTTGCTTCTGTATGGTCGTGTACACACCAGTTGGTCCGAAGCTGCCCTGCATCGTCGAGCTTCTTGCGGATGATGGATACGGTAAGATATGCTCGACCTGATTGGGGCTGGCGGACCAGCGAACGTTGAACGTGTCTGGTAAGAGCGGCGAAGGCTGCGCGAGCGGAGGCAGCTGCGTTTGCTGCGAGAATCGCTCGTATGCCGTCATAGCTGTGAAATGCACGTTAGCCGCAAGGAAACGTTAACGTTTCTATAAGCATTTCGCGCTTACCTTCAGATCAAGAGCAAGTTACAGATAAACGCGATATTAATGCGAGAATCGGCGCTGGGCGTATCAAGTCAACGAAGACAGGCCAAAAGGGATTCGCGATGTCGTCCGATCAGCTGAAAGAACGCAGCAGATGAGACGTGCGTCTGAAGTAAGTGGAAAGTGGGGTAAAAGGAGGGGAAAATATAAATGAATAAATCGTACCGTCACCCGCTGGGGCTTATGTACGTACTCGCCCACTTTTTGAATTAGCGTTTGTTGCCCACACTTGTCAATATTTACCATCCAATCAAGCTTAATCAAGTATTGCTACCGGTGTTTTTTATACCTAAACGATCCAAACAGGCTATTTCACGCGAGGGACCCCTTCGGAACTTCATCCGGAATTTCGTGGAGCCTCAACCTCAGAATGCGCTTCAGGATTTCGTCTGATGAATTTTCAATTTGCCTGAAGCGCGAGCTATAAGGTGCAGAGCAACTCTCCAGAAGGTTTGGATGTGGTAGATAAAGTTTGGACAAAGCACACAAGGATGTGTTCAGGATTTTCAGACGGCCGCCGCGGGTCCAGGGACAGCCTATTATATCCTAGTGGACTTGGCCACGAGGCTAAGGAAACAGTAATCTGGCGCCAATTAACAACACTGATCTGCATCCGGATCTCTGAAACAAGCTTGTTATCACCTCCTCAAATCGCAAAAGTCGTAAGAAAGAAATGTCATCATATGGCTTCACCTGAACCTATCCTTAGTCGATGCGAGGTGCATAAGGGTGCATAATACTTGACTTTGTTATCATTCATTAAAGATAATTAAAACGATGCCCTAAATTTTATTGCCTCAATATACTTATGATCTCCGGCTGATCTACGGAATCAGATACGCCTTAGGCTGCATTTTCTAGGGCAGAAATTTGTCGAGAAAGTTTTAAGGTTGAGATCGAACGAAAGTTGTCTCGATTCTAAACAGAACGTGAGGCACGAATGGGACGGTCCACTTGTGGCAAATTGAAGAAAAAGATATGTATTCTTACAATCGATCAGTGACTAGTGCAAATCAAGAAACCGATGGCAACGCAACCACGATCCACAAGATGCTTTGTCCAACATTGTTCACGAGCAGGGTTTTAATATCATCGTCAAGTGCACAATGGTCCATATGCATTTAGTACTACACGTCATCTCTGACATTCACCTGAACGAAGAGAGTCGAGAACAAGTGCTGGCTGAGCTGCGCGTCGTGCAGGGGAAGATGCCGGAAGCCTAGACAGCGAAAGAACCAAGGTCGAGATTCAGAAATCAACAAAAAGACCAACAGAGCATCGATAGCGATCGAAACGAGGATCGCTTTCAATTAAGATGCTTACCTTTCTCCAAACATCCCAACGGGACGCAGTATATGCCGAGCGGTTCGTCGGCCTCCTTCTGCCCCTCCTGCCGCACGACGAACTCCACAAAAATCAGCTCCTTCATGTCGCCAACGCAGTCGAACGGGAGGCACAGCTCCTCCTGCCAGACGGGGTTGAACCCGTTGTCCTTGACCGCGTTCGTTCGGAAGGAGACCGTCCGCGCGGAGGACACAGTCGTCGTTGTGGCGTCTGTCGAGGGCGAGTATCTGGCGCCCGCCGTGGTGGCGGACTCAGGGAGGAAGGGCGAATGCGACCAGTCGGGCATGTGCAGCGACACCTCCACGTAAGGGTCCACGATGGACTTTTCAATAATCTCTTCACCTCGCGCGTCGCGCAGCCGAGGCAGCTGTTGCGCAGAGATTATCTGGGAGGACCAGCGCAAAAAGAGAGAGATTAAGCTTAATCGGCTGGTCTTTATTACACACCCTGATTATCAGCTCACCGTGACGTCAAAGAAGTGCTGTGTCCGCTTAGAGAGCAAGTCCTTCTCCGGGCAGCGCAGCGCTTCGGGCTTCAAGACATAACCGCAGCGCCCATTGCGCTGGAACATCGTCTGATTGATCCTATACCCAAGGTCTGGAGCAAAATAGAGTAATTAGCCATCAGTACCAATATACTGGCGCTATCCAGTATTTGCATCCACGCACCAAAGGTCTGCCAATTGATGGCGGTGACCTGACACCCAGCCGCCCAGTACCGGTGGGGCTCGTAGTTCGTCGAGTTGACCCTCGTGCCCTTCGGGTAGATCCTGACGAGGTGCGTGTGGGTGTGGGTCACCAGATCGCGGACGCTCGCCCGCATGAGGCGGTTCACGGAATTCTCGGAGAGCGAGAAGATGTGCTCCGGCGCGTATTCGATGTCGGGCGCGATGCCGTTGCACTTGACGCCGACGGTGTACACCAGCAGCGAGGTGAGCTTAAACGACATTTTGGGCTTGGGCTTCGGCTTGGGCTTATTTTTCGCGTCGTCCTTGGTGGCGGCTTCGTCGGGGGTCGCCGCGCCACGCAGCTTCTTCCATGTTTTCTTGAGATCGGCGACGCCTTCTTTCAGGAGGACCTCCGCTTCGTTGTCAGACGTCTCGTCGGAGGAGGTCGAGGCGGGGATCGCCGCTACTGGTTTGAGTTCAGCGGCTTTTGCCGCTAGGCGCACTGCCTGGGCAGCCGCGAGCTGTTCGGCGACATACAGATTTTTTGCCTTTTTGTCTGCGCCGTTAGATCGGAAGCGATCATATACCTGCGAAGAAATGCTTACCTTCAGTAAGAATTTACCCGTTAGTTCTGCGGGACTTGGAAGTTTCTCGATCTTGGGACGGCCCTCGAGAGGGGCTTGGACGATCGCGTCCCCGAAGACCTCTGTCATGATGTCCACTAGTATATCCTGCTGCGCAACTCCGCAATGGACTTCCGCCGAGATGAGGACGGGATAAGGCGACGTGACGAACGCGTATTTGGCGATCGCATTGCAGATATCGCGCAAGGCCACCTTCGACGTGAGGGTCTTGCCGTGATAGACCACGGGCTCGTGGTCCCCATCGTAGATGTCCACTGCCATACGCTAAGATCAGTGGGGCTATCACGCCAGCTGCGAGACTACGGACTCACGTTCGACACTTCTGCAGCTGTGCAGGAGCGCCCGGATATAGCCCTCGATCGTGCTGACACCCACGAGCTGATGACCGACCAGATACGTGTTGTGGGAAGACGAGATGTAGTATTCGGAGATGGGCGCGGTCATATTCTGCCAGATTGGTAAGTTTTGCTCGGAGAATGCAGAATTCTCCTTGGAGACAAGGAATGTTGAAAAGCCCTCGAGGCTCAGGATGTCGGCGGGTTCGTTAGGCGATGACGAGCATCCGGCGTATTTGTCAAAGACCGCGCCGAGCTCGGAATCTGTCAATTCCGACTGTAACGTTCGTTAATAAGGTGTTATATATATAATGATGTTAATGATGGTCTGACCTTTTGGTACTGCTTCATGAATTTGACGAAAGCTGCTTTGTCAAATTTGCCTTCGTTTGCGGTACATAGCTTCGCATAGATACTCTCAATATCGGGCGCCTCTTCAGGACTTTGGCGAATTTTTGGAACTGGGCGAAGTCCAGGTATCCTTTATTCAGCGTGTCTGCTTCCTGGAAGCGAATGAGCCCTTGTCCTTTGTGCATTTATGGAAGAAGAAACCTACCGTAAACAATTTCTTCAATTCAACCGTAGTCTTGCTGACGTTCAATCTTTTGCACAGACGCTCGACATCCTCAAAGTCAAGTACTTGATCCCCTTCCTCGTCTGCGCCCTTCCAATACTGCCGCTCCCATACGGATTGCCGCGTTTCGAAATTACCGAGTCCGGACATAAGCCCTTGGCGAATAGCGTACAGTTTCTGAAGAGCCAGGCTCCACTGCTGGAAGACGTCCCGCGTTTCCGCGACGAGGTGGAGCGTCTTGTACGTCCCATCGACGATATAGATGATGGTGATCCATCTGTCCTCGTAATCTTCTGGAGACTTGAACTGGAGACGATAATAGCGCGCATCCGTGCCTAATCTAAGCTCTTTGATACACTCAATGGGAACTATGAAAGAACGGGCTGGAATCATTCAGGTTATTTCAACGAATACTTGAACGCACCTATAACTTCCTTGCTCGACTTGTACAGGATCTGTCCCTCATCCGGATCGATCCTACATACTATGGCCTTCTTCTTCCCATCCGCCATCTTCAGCATCGTCGTTCCTTTCTGCAGCGCGTCGGGGATCATCGTGTCCATGACTATAGGACTATCAGCAAGCGGTGGGGTCAGAACAGGTGGTTCCTTCTCGACAATATGGGGAATGACGCCTTTCACGATCTCTATTGATCGTCGTGCGAGCTGTTTGGCTTCTTTCTGAGCCCATAGTTTAGCGCCGTGTTGCGAGGGCATGGTGGTGGCGAGAAGCTCACCTGGTGGAATTTGATGAACCGGATGAATGTCAGCGCCCGTCAAATTACCCCTATAGTTGCCATCGAGCCTCGAGGACAAATTGAGATCTTAACTGATAATCAATAGGGCAACAGGTGTTGGGGATCGATGGTAGCCTTTGGTAGGTTAGGGTTTGATAGATCCAATCCGAGTCCAGAGTTGGTGGGCAAGGCAAATTTGCCAGCTATTTAACCTGTATTCAACTTGTCTATGAATTATCTTGCAGACTTATTTTGTCGTTAAACTGAGCTTGTGGACCAGAATATGGAGGAAAGGGGGATCGTGGAGACGGCCTATGCAGGAGATGGAGTGGTCAATTGACGGTTGTCGACAACCAAGAGGAGATCCCGGGCCGGATATTACTTTCGATTGCACGTGATGCATTTTTTTCTAAACGCGTTCATCGTCAAGTCGTCTTCAGTCCTGGACTAGAACGTCCAACTTGCCATCCAAACTCTAACGAACTCCCTCTCTCGAATATGGCTTCAAATATGGCCTCCCAGCCAGTGGTGTTTACCACACAAACCCAATACCCTCTGCCATCCCAGAAATTTATGATCCCTACATCATGGAAGCGATACCAACTCTCACAACTTGTTAACAAGGCGCTATCGCTCGAGAGACCCGTTCCTTTCGATTTTCTGGTTAGAGGAGAGCTGCTCCATACGACTCTGAGCGAATGGTGTTCAGAAAATGGCGTCGGGGAGGAAGAGACACTCGAGATCGAGTATATCGAGTCGATTATGCCCCCGCAAAAGATGTCCGACTTCCCACATGAGGACTGGGTCTCATCTGTATCATGCCAGGTCCAAGAGTGCGTCGCAAACTACTTTAACAGCTCTGAAGTTACATTCTAACGCTCTGCTTCAGTCACTTCCTAACAGCTTCGTACGATGGCCACATACGCGCTTTCGATTATTCAAAAAACCTCGTCTCGACGACAATGGCACACACAGCGCCCATAACCTCCCTCTCCGTCGTCTCCGCAGACGAATCGACCTACACCGTCGCCAGCTCGTCGCACGACCTCACCGCCCAAATCACACAAATCACCCTCGGCGCCTCGCCCTCCTCGAAGGTGCTCTCCTCGCTCCACCTGCACACCGCCCCCGTCTCGTCCGTCAGCGCCAACGCCGCTGGCACCCACCTGCTCACGTCCTCCTGGGACGGGCTCATCGGGTTCTGGGACACCACCGTGCCGACGGCGGACGAGGTGCCCGAGCCGATGCTGAACGAGCGGGACCGCAAGAAACGGCGCAGGATCGAGGCGGCGGCGAAGCCGCTGCGCAAGGCGCCGCTGCTGGTGCTCAAATCGCATACGGCGCGCGTGTCGAAGGTGCGCTTCGCGCACGACGAGACGAAGGCGGTGAGCTGTGGGTTCGATTCCACGGTGCGGATGTGGAACACGGAATACGGCGTGTGCGAGCACACCATCGTACGTCCATTATGTTCTCACACTAAATTCTCAATCTAATCCAAACTTGTATTTATTACGACAGAACGCGGCGGAAAAACCCTTCCTCGACCTCGCCCTCACCCGCGACGGCACCAGCGCCCTCGCCGTCTCCACCGACCGCAGCATGACGCTCTACGACCTGCGCGCCTCGCCCACCGCCCTCGCCGTGGCCGCGGCCACCTTCCAGCACCCGTCCACGCCCGCGTGCGTCGCCGCGTCCGAGCGCAACGGCCACCAGGTGGTGACGGGCGCGTACGACGGCGTCGTGCGCGTGTGGGACGTGCGCAGCACGAAGGGCGCGGTGGCGAGCTTCGGGGTGTGGGCGGGCGCGAAGAAGGTGCTGGGCGTGGACTGGCGGCGGGGCGTGGTGGGCGTGGGCGGGGAGGGCGGGCTGGAGGTGTGGCGGGTGGGCGAGGAGGCGGTGGCGAAGGCTTGATCTCTTTTTGTTGTTTTTGTTTTTGTTTTTAGTGGAGAATTCCTTTCGCTTGCACGTTTTTGGCTGATGGAACGTTCGTGCTAGATTCCTTGGATTAGGTTTCCGGGTCGCATGTGCGAGGGTTACTTTGAGGTTCAAAGATTGTTGAGAGCTGAGCATTCCTATTTCATCTGAAGCGACTCATCTGAGCTTGAAAGAGACTTGGCGGCTTGTTATCTGCTATTTCGCAATCCAAATTCAGGATTGAGAATTTGAGATAGACGCTACTCGGATATAGTCCCGGGATCTGCAACTGCCTACTTATGTTGCATACCCGGTACCGAGCCTACTTTATCATCGAGCATTGGCCGCCTGCACATGTACACCAGTCGCACATGAGACAAAAATATACTTCATTTAAATTGTCACCAACTTGTGGCCCTTTCGCGATCTGCATGCAAACTCCTCAAAACTCCTAGGATCTCCCACTCGCCTCCGAAACCACTTCTATTCACCAGATGATTAACATCCAATCTTTCGCTTAGCATCAAATACCGTAGCAACAAGAAAATCATGCGTGTTTTGACAGGACCCAATGATGTGCGTAGACCAGGTGAGCGCTTCTGTCGTTCCTGCCATGTGCAACGATGCAACATTGTCATTCGCAGCCTGCCAGCCGTCGGTGCTGAAGTGTATCATTCAAAAATTGCAATTCAAATAGTATTGTATGGTGATTAACTATGCATGAATGTTGAGGCAGCTGAGGAGAGTGAGGCTTCGCACACTATCATGATCATTTATCTTTCCATACGATGCACAACAGGCCATATGGAAGGTATAAAAGGACCCATTCCTCTGTTCCTCGTTTATCAAGTTGCGAAGACTTGCATCCCATTATCAGCTACTAACCCAGCTCGCTCGCCATGTATCTCTTCAAAGCCCTCACCCTCCTCCCCTTCTTCGCCGCCTCCTCGTACGGTCTACTGCACGCCGTAGACTCCTCCTCCCTCGTCTCCACCGCGACCTACACCAAAGCCTTCGGCGAGGGCTTCACCAAGGCCATCATCCGCGGGTACTCCGAGGCGTGCGGCGTCGGAGGCCAGGTCGACCCCAACTTCGTCGCGTCGTACAAGAACGCCCGGGCGGCGGGGTACACGAACATCGACATGTACTGGTTCCCGTGCAACGGCTCCGGGAACAGCTGCAAGTCGTACGCGACGCAGGTGGCGGCCATCGCGAGCACGTTCTCCGCGAACGCGATGAAGATCGGCACCGTCTGGGTCGATATCGAGAAGGACGCCGCGGTTTGCAACAACGTGGGTCCATCTTTCTGTTATGTGTCCACTGCCCGTTTGGGAAGGAGGATATGCGATAGATCATAGAACGTACTGGAGCTGATGGTGCCTATCTCCCTTTCCTTGCAGTGGAACTACGGCACCGCCGGGAACCTTTCTCAGGCCAAAGCGCTCATCGCTGCTATCAAGGCCAGTGGCTTGAAATTCGGCATCTACAGCAGTCCCGGGGTACGTGACTTGGCTATTTATGGTCCAGTTTATCGTCTTCGTGCTCACGTACTTACTTGTGCATGGATAGGAATGGAGCACTGTCTTCGGCTCGTATGGCGTCGTGGTCGACAACACCGTCCCCCTCTGGTTCGCTGATTACAACAACGTTGAGAGCTTGTCCATTCCCATACTGTTCGGCGGGTGAGTGGCGGTTCACGCTCGTTATCAGCTTATCTACTAGATCTGGTGCTGATTTGATTTTTCGCTGTGCAGATGGACCTCTGCTGTTGGTCACCAGTATACCGACGTCTCTGCCTCTGGGCAATTCGACCTCAACGTCTTCTCCAGCTAGAGCTCTGTACCTACTCTGGATCCGTGGAAGGAAGGAATTGTAACCTTTGTATTTGATGTATATTTAAAATAACAATGCGTTACAAATGTGTTGAGATAATGAAGAATCCACTGCGAAGTATGAATCCGGTCCCCGAAGACCGTGATAGTCAAACATGGGTGATCTTGGCGCACATGAATTTCAAGCATTATCCATCTGACTGGCCGGCGGCTGCTGCCAGCTGCTGCCCCATGATCACGGCCGGGCCGCTCTTACTATCTTCGAGTCATATATAAATAGAGTATGTCGGATTTCACTTCCTACGGCCTCGACGGACTGCTTCCAAAATCTGCCTTATCGCACTCGAGTATAACCCTTCTTGACCGTACAATGACAACCCCCAAACAGCCTCTTCACCCATCGGTCATCCCACGACTCGACCCCGAATACGTCGAATTCCACACCAAGCACATCCTCAATCTGGTAGCGCCCCATACTCTACCATGGTCCCCGGAGATCCGTAACGGACCTGCAGTCCCTGGGTCGTCGGCGCCGCTCAGCGTAGCGAAGACACAGGACTATGACTTACCGAACACCAAATTCCGCGCGTTCACTCCGGAGGGCGCACCACCTGCGGGGGGATGGCCACTGTTTATCTTCTTTCATGGAGGTCTGTTATCGCACCTAAATAACTGTCAAAACCCATCTGATAAGGAATTCCATGTAGGAGGCTGGACGTTGGGAAACATTGGGAGCGAGACTTCATTTTGCACCAACATGAGCGTTCGTGCGTACGCTCTTCTAAAGTTCAGCATTTCCAGAACCTGAATGTCCAATTTCCATGCGTTGACAGGGGCGGAGTGTGTAGTGATCTCAGTGGACTATCGATTGGCGCCCGAGCACCCATACCCTGCCGCTGTCGAGGATGCAGTTGATTCTCTGAATTGGGTGGTGAAGAATGGCGTAAAAGAATTGGGAATCAATCTAGCCAACGTCGCTGTTGGTGGTTCTTCAAGGTCTGTCTTTTATCTAGTCTTTTGCATTCATGAAAAGCCACTAACGACATTTATCAAGCGGCGGAAACTTAGCGACCATCCTTGCCCTTAAAGCTGTCGATCTCAGCATTCCGATCTCATTGGTCTTCCAGCTCTTGGTGGTTCCAGTAACGGACAACACTGCGACTGTCGCCACTTCATGGGCCGAGAACGCGCTGACCCCATGGCTCACGCCTGACCGGATGAATTGGTTCAAGGGAAACTACCTTCCGAACGAGGCGGACTGGACCAAGTGGGATGCTTCGCCACTCTTTGCACCCGATGATCTCGTCGCCAAGCTACCTCCTGCGTGGGTGGGTGTGGCCGAGCTCGACATCCTGAAAGAAGAGGGCGTGCAATATGCGGAGAAGCTGCGAAAGGCGGGAGTCACCGTGGAGGTGGCAGTGTTTAAAGGCGCTCCGCACCCTGTAATGGCTATGGACGGTGAGTCTTGTTGTAAAGTTTCAATTTCAGGCGCGGCCTGCGCGTCTATCAGAAAAAATAGTTTGCTTATCAAGTTGTACTCCGGTGGAATATTCTTTTAGGGTGAGTTAATATCAGTTCACAGATATAGATAACATACTGAAAGAAATGCGACATCTAGTGCCTTGACCATTGGAAGAAAGCTCGTCAGCGATGCCGCGGCCGCATTGAAGAAAGCATTACACCCCTGAATAATGTGCTGAGATGTAGACGATATTTTTAGATCGTATCGGTGTTCTATTTTTGTACACCATCTTGACGCTCCAAGCCCCTTTGAATAACCATCCACTAGTATCTTCTAGTATCTTTATTCCAAACGTGTATCCAGCTCCAAGAGACAATGGATCCAGCTCACCCAAGCGTTCAACCCACCTTTGTCGTAATAAGAGCCACAGACAATTGCCGTGCTAAAGTTCGATTCATACCTTAAACTTGTCTCACCACTTCCGTCTGCACTTTACTCCCACTCTTACGCAGTCCTCTACTTTCTCTTCAACCATGTCTGTCGCCACCGAAATATCACCAAGCGCTATCGAGCTCCTGACGAGAGACTGGCAGGACGTCACGCGTCATGCAAAGGGGATGCAGCTGGCGATTAATCGGTGCGTCTCAACTGTGTCTCTTGCAATATCTTGATGCTAATCCTCGCATATGTGGTACTCCTACACACACAGATTCACTGATAACATGGAACTCGCAGTTAACGAAGGGCACGACAGTCGCTCTGCAGTCGCTCAGGATGTAGCGCTCTATGGGGTGCGTTCTTCAATCACGCTTGGTCTTAGGACGGTGGAAGGCGGCATTTCGTCTCTGACATCATACCTCTGGGTCTTTGTTACATACTTAGGATCAACTCAGCAGTGTAGGCGATCAAACGCTTGCGTTCGCAGAAAGCATTGAGAAGGGCGTCGAGCCGCTTGCGATGGCGCTCGTCACAGAGCCATCGGATGAGGGTGCTTCGTTAATGACTAATGTGCGTTGCTGTGTCGAATTAACTGGGATCATCCTGTGCGAATCTTCGAATGTGGAAGGGGTGATTAACGATGGCATTTGCCTCTTTTTGTTTCGTTTTTGTTTCGCATTTAATCCAGGTTCATATAACGTGGCTAACATGGAACTGCGTTCATTCCAGACGCTCGGCACTGCGCAGGCATCGGCGATCCGTGCTCTCGGGACTGCTGTCCTCGACATAGCCGAGGGTAGTTCGAAGCCCGAGGCATCCTCAACGACTTCTACAACAGTAACATCCCAAATTAATACTGGTACGTATGTGCGTCTTATGTGCCGCACCGATCCCGAGTAGCTAACGCACACCTTTTCCACATATCCATACTATCTGATTGGCCCCTTCCTTACGGCGTCTGCATAATGTTTGGATGACTTCTAACCTGATATTCGGTGTTCGAATTCGCTTCCATTCCACTCCCCAACCGCATTTCCCGGATGGAATCCCTTTCTTCCGAAATTTGTCCCCATCAGCAGTAGAGGACCAGACCACCACTGACGCCTTAAACATGAGCGGCTACACCTTCGCCCCGGATGCCGACGACCTGGTAACGAACCCCGCATCGTTAATGGTGGACGTAAGCTCTGGCGAGTCCGCGCCGATGATTGTCCCGGTCGACGACGCCGCGAGCCTGGGGATGCAGGAGACGATGAACGTCCAGGGCCAGAGCCCAAGCGCGCCTATTGACGTCGATTTATTGTGAGCGCGTGCGGTGCTGCGTACGGTTTCATGGCTGGCGGCAGGGTGCTAATCTGTTTCTGCGCCTCGACCCAGTCTCGACTCTTAATTAATTTATGTTTAGAATATTGAATGATGAATCTGTACATGCGTGGTGGCACGGTGGCGGGGAGTCGGGCCGCAATTGTACTTGCTTTTTAATTGATGTCCGAGGATGCTTTCGATGTCCGAGGGAAGGATTTCAAATGTAAGCTTCGAGGATGAGCCAGAGATGCAAGCGAATAGCGAGCAATCGAGGAGGGTCATAATTTGCCTTCGATATTTGAAGAATTGTTTCCAGATGCAGATATATTTTTGTGGCTCGGAGTTGCTTTAGAGCTCAGCGTGCACGGCGGTGCATGGGGAAGAGCGCTGGCGGCTAAGCCAAGCGCTTAATCAATCAACCACGCGACCGGGTTGTGAATTCTAAGTTGTGTGTCCGTGTGTAGATGCGTGGGCAGCACATAATGGGACTCGGAGATGGACCCTGAAGCTATGAAGGCGGCCGCCTGACGGACCGCGATAAGAATCAAAAGATTTTGATTTTTGGGGTGCAAGCTGGTGCAAGCGAGGAGAAGATGGCAAGGCGCCACACTGCCGCCCAGGCGCAAAATTGAAAAGAGCATTGAGGCGACGCATGTGCAGTGCATGGGGCTGAGGAAGGTCAATTAGGATTATTACTGACAGATCCTCGATTCCCAAGTTTCAGAGCTGGTTTCGATGCCCTTCAGGAATCTGGGCCAAGCTCTGGCCGATACATATTGGGCTCTAGGTCCAGAGCGCAATATTGGCGCAATATAGGCGGAGGACAAGCTGTGTAAGTATGTATTCATGAATTTCGTGCATGTCATCGAATCCTTCTCAGATTGCCAGCGTCAAATATTCACGATGAACAGACCAGGAATATTCATATATTGGAGTAGATTTGATCATTGAATTGTACGACTATTTACTACTACCAGACCATAGATCGTTGTGTTGGTTTTTGTCGTCCTCATGTTCATGACTACGTGCGCACGCGCGTACATGAACATGCACGAGGAGATAAGTGAGCGCGAGGTACGCAACCCTTGATGAAAACACAAAATGAAACAGTAAAAAAAAGCAATCCAAACATAGGGTATTATTAAAAGGCTGTACAGATAGGTATCAATCAAGAAATGGCGGCCGAAAAAGATATCGTAAATGAAAGCATTTCGTAAAACCAAGAAATTCGAGACAAGGAAGACGGGAGAAATAAGGGGGAAAAAAAAAGATAAACCAGCTGAGACATGATAATGCGTAGATGAGGAAAGGGAAGCAGGACAGCAGCGGGATAGCATGGTACAGGACTTAATAGGTGATAAATACGCAAGAAAAGAAGATTGCAGTGGAATGCTGGGATCGGTGGCGCAGAGATGGATATGGTGCAGATGGATATGAGACAGATGCGTCGACGGATGGATAGATGAGTAGAAAGAGAGAGGAGAAAGAGAATCGTGGATGGAGGGAAAAAGAAAATACAGAAGTAAAAGAAAAAAGAGATCAGAGGAAATATGCAGGAAAGTACAGATACTGCTTCTCTATAGAGGCGCTCGCGCCTCCGTGCAGTATCATGCGTTAGAGATCATGCGTAGATATGTGATGCTGGATGGATTATATCCAAGGTTGAACTTGTTTCGTCGTGTCCGTGCGGTGAGGAGGAAGGAAGGAAAAAAGAAAAGAAAAAGAGGCCAGTCCATGTAGGATACTTATGACCCCCTCACTGGAGCTCGTTCCACCTCACAAGCAGGTCGCCCAAGATACGCTCAACAACCGCTGCGCCGTCCTTGACCATATCGCGCTCCTCCAGATCGGGGATGCGCGCCAGGTACTTGAGCTCGAACCGATCGGGGTTCCACCGGCGGATCAAATTCTTGAGGCGATCCTTCACCAAGTTACGATCGTGGTGAAGATGCATCGGTGCGAAGATGTACTTGGCGACGCCCTCGAGCGTGAGATCCTCAACGCGCGTCGGGCTGGAGAAGCTGAGCAGCGGCCATGGGAAGTCGACCCAGTGGATGTGCGGGACCGTGAGCATCCACGTCCATTGTTGGTCGTGGTACGTCATGAGATTACGCACGTCCGCTTCGGACATCGGGTTCTCGGCTTTGGAGACGGCCTCTGAGGGAGCTGGAGCGTCATCCGAAGAGGTGGAGGTGGTGGACGACGACGAGGAGATGGGCTCCGGCGCAGGAACAGGTGAGCGGTGTCGCAGCTTGTGCTTGCGCTGGAGGATGGCTTCAGCGCGCCGGCGGAACTCTTCCTGCTGCTGGTCGTGTTTTGTTGCGCGGAACTGCGGCTGCGGGTCGGTGAAGGGGTTCATCGGCGCGTAGAACGAGGTCGGCGACGACGCATTGGAGTACGGGTCGATAGTGCGCGGCTGGTACGGGTCAGGGGAAGAGGCGCCGCTGATGGAGGTGGCCTCCGTTGACGAGTACCCGTGCGCGTACGCGCCGCGGTGCGGGTCAGGGGACGCCACACGGGAAGACATGGCCGAGGAGGTCGTGGAGGCGTATTCGTGGATGTACTGCTCCCGGGCGGTCCGATAGGCATCGGGCGACCGGGTTTTGATGTGGTTGAGGATGGCGAGCTGCTCCTCGATGAGCGCCTGCGTCGGGTCCGGATTTTTGAGCCACGGCTGCTGATTCAGCTGTTGCTCCTCGGAATGCCACTTGCGCTCGAGCTCCTCGCGGGCGAGCTCGTTTTTGAGGTGCTCGTCGGCGGTCGTCTGGAGGTTGAGGACGTCGCGGTTGTACTCGTGCTGGAAGCGGTAGAGGACTTCCATGGGGGCGGAGGCGTTGTCCGCAATTTTGCGCTGGTAGGCTTCAGCGGTGTTCTGGAGCTGGTCGTCGAGATCTTTCATGATGTTGTCCCGGAGTTTGGCCTTCCAGGCGGCGTCATATTCTCCTTCGAGGACGAGTGGCATGGTGAATGAGGTGGAAAGCGAGGATACTTTTTTGGGTGTGGACTGTCAATGCATATGGTCAGTTTTGTTGGCTTGAAAAAATTATCTCGCAACTCGAGATCACCGGGGGCACGGACACAAACTATTTCTCAAAGAAATTGCGGAAAGAAAAATTCTGCGAATAGTCGTGATGACTGTGAGGTTCAAATCCTCACAACACTAGCCACGTTCTCACGAAGCCTTTCGTCTGCGGCCAGACGTAAGAGAAGGCTCTACCAGATAAAATAAAAAGAAAGAAAGAACAGGCGTTATAGCGCCCAATACGGCCTTTCCAAATAATGTGAGCTTTGCTCCCTTGCGAAGAGTACCTCACTAAGGGAGGCCATCAACAATTCGATGGGGCAGAGGCATCGATCCACTCGCTAGAATACCCAAGGAGAATACCCCAAGATGACCACCATGCCCCTCTATGCCACCCAATAGTTGAACAAAAAAACCGCACGACGCACGACGCGTGCAGGGAAGGGCTCGTTTTCAGAAAAACCACTCGCTAAAACTGCCATCCACCAAGATGCCCAATATGCCACCCAATAGTCCAATAGAAAAACCGCACGACGCACACCACCTCTTTTCATAAGAAATGGCCAAAGAATTTGTCCAAAAGAAATGTTGTGATAGTTGTCTCCAATATGCCCGTGCCAGGGGGAAATAGCGACGCCCAGTTGAATCGTCCTCACCTTTGTTCTGTGGTTGTATGGTGAAAATTTTACAGCCTATTGCCTGTTTGGAAACTACGATCCAGGCTGGGGTCAGTACGATCGATCTGATAGTTAGTTTATAGAGATACGCACACTTCGGTGGTGATATTTGCGAGGGATACTAAGCATAACGATGTGGTTGAGAGCAAGGGGTGACGCAGGTAAGTGACTCACTGTGGGTTGGGCATTAGGGTTTTTGCGCTTGTTCGTGTTTGGCTGCATGTGGCCGACGCCGACGGCGATACTTAGCGCGAGGGCCACGAGGACGCTCGTTTTCCCAAGGTTTCGATCTAATCAGGTGGCCAGCACTCGTCTCCCCTTCAGTCCCTCTCTCGCGAGCTGTTTCCGTTTCCATCCCATTTTGCCCGCCCCGTTCCCTTGTTCCGTCTCCGTTCCGCACGTCGCCGTCCGCATCCACTGCCCGTCCCCAGCGCGTTAGATTATCCCGCGTTCTCGAGCCCTAGCGCCATGCGACGGTGTCCTGCGCCCGTGTGCGAGGCCCACGCGCTTCAAGTGCCCAAGGCCGTGCCATCCGCGCGGTAACACCCTTGCATAGACAGAGACGGCCATCTCGCACCGCGCACGACATCCCCCAGCGCCAGAGATCGTGTACGACGCGTGGCATTGAGCCTTGGCTGATGGTAAGTACGTGCCTTTTCTTCGTGTTATCTCTACTCACAGCATCTCGTCAGAATCAGCCGGCGTCACCCTCTCCTCGACACCGAACATCTACATCCATCCGCCACGCGTCGCCATCAAAGCCGTGCTCTGCGTACGCGATGGCGCAGAGACGATGACGACGGCGCCATGGCGCGGCGCGTGCTGCCTACCTACGGACAAGAGACATCGCCACCTACGTACAAGAGACATCGAAGGAATACGGCGCCTACGGACAAGGAACATCCAATGGACACGGTAGGGTCTATATGTACTCAGTTCGAGCGCTATCACTCATTTCCAGCCCAGGAACCCCATTTCATCGCGTTGGTCCGCGACCATCTCACCCCAACCACTGAGAAAACCAACACAAAGCACCCCGGCCATCACCAAAGCCTATCCACCTACACCTTCGATCGTGCACGATAGGCAGCACCCGCGACGACGACGATCCCGCCTTGTACGGTGCGCCAGCGCGGCGCGCAATCGCAACAAAGCCCAATGCCTCCCAGATCCGGCGCTTGGGCATCGACGACGAAGGAGCGCCCTGCAAGCGCCATGGGCGACGACGACGAGTTCCGTTCGACACCAGGCCCAGTACTCGGCGGCGCGCGAGGCGTAGTGGGCTGCGGGCAGACGAGATCAACGTGAGTCGTTCGTTTTCTTTCGTTCTGAACCGATCGATGTCTTACCTCGGCCATCGCAGCGCTTCGCCACGCACCATCCTCAATTCCTCGGTCCCGCATGGCAACTATTCGCAAGACCAGGACACCCGACGACGACGCCGGTGCCCGCCGAAACCATACCCGCCCTGTGCCCTCGTCCTGGACGACCCTCCTCCATCACGACGGCATCCATGGCAGGC
Organism: Pholiota molesta; assembly: GCA_014925825.1. Taxonomy (NCBI): domain Eukaryota; kingdom Fungi; phylum Basidiomycota; class Agaricomycetes; order Agaricales; family Strophariaceae; genus Pholiota; species Pholiota molesta. Next base: position 137,315 of record JACGCK010000050.1, read on the forward strand.
GCTGGGCACGGAGCCAGTCCGTCGACGGCCGGGTGGAATGTCGACGAGTGCGACGTACGAGGCGGCGCGACAGCAGGGCGCGGAACGAACGCCGGTGTGTGGACCTGTCTGGTGCGGTGTGCGGAACAAGCTGACGACGGGATGGTCAGCGTGTATGGCGCCACGAACGCGATGTCGCCTCTTACCGCCCGCGCCGAGTTAGCGCCCTGCCCCCTGCGTCGTGCGTCCTGGCCGGCGGCGTGCCCTGCGGGAGGGACAAATGGAGAATCGGGTCAGCGGCGCTCGGCGGTACGGATCCGTTGGGACGTACCGGACGCACATTGCGCACGAGGAGTGCAGATCGCTCGCTGCGCTGTGTAGGATTAGGCGTGGGCGGGCTGCGATGGCGGAAACGACGGCGGCGGCGAACCGCGGACGATCAGCAACGCCTACCCGCGACGACGGTCTCGCCGCCCACACATACCGCCACCCACAGCCGTGCACGCCAGACCGCGCCCGCGCCCACGACGTCTGCGCCTTCCACCCGCCACGGCTCGATCGCGCACGAGTCCCGTCCCTGCTCGGATCCGATGCCTGACCATCCGCGTTTGGCGGCCCGGGGTGTAGTTGGCTGAGGGCAAACGATAGCTGAGGGCACACGATATCGGCAGGTGCTGCCTGAATCCACGCTGACCTCGGCCGTGCCATGCGCTGCAGCAAGAACCACCCTCGCCACGCATCGCCCTCCCATGTCGGCGGCCTTTGCGCCGTCCGAGCCCCGCGACCGTGCATGGCGACACCGGTTCCGGGCGCTAGGGGCGGAGCACAGCGACCGCGATGCTGAATCGGCATCTGCAGAGTTGCAGGCGCTAACACGGCACAAGTCGGTCGTGGGTAGTGTGGACGCAGTGGGACTTGCGAGGCGGCAGCGGGCTCGACACGGCGAGAGGTGCGTCTCAGCTCATGCGTGCAAGTAGTAAAGCTGACAAAAGGGTTGTGAGTGTGTGCCACGCCGCCGCCAACGTTCTTTCGCCACTTACCACTTACCAGTCTGCACCCCCACCATGCCGCATCGGCCGCCGACGGGCACCCGCCCTCCTCGGAGCCCACCCTACAGCGTAGCTCTTCCTGGATGGCGGCGTAGATCGCGTCAGTGGAGGGCGGCGGTACAGATCCGTTGGAACGTACCAGGCAGATCGCCGCGTTGGGCGGTTGGGCACGACCTGCGCAAAAGCCGGATGGCGCTGCGGGCGTCGCCGCTGCGCAAGACGATGGCGATCGGGTGCGGATGGGCTGCGAAGGCGATAGGGGGTCGGTCAGAGGTGCGGACGAGCGAGGACACCTGTTGCAGGGAGGACGCTGCCATCGCCTCGCGGATCACTCACCAACGAGCGGCGTGTTCTGACTGGCGTTGTCCTCTTCAGCCTCGGTGTCGTACTGCGCAGCGACCCCGCCTCTGCAACCTCGTCAGCGCGCTGTTCAGACGACGTCAACAACCTGGACGACTTACCCAACGAAGGCAACCTCGTGCTCAAGATCCCGCGGCGCCGTCGCCCGCCGGCTCAAGGTAGGCATCTAAAGGGGAACGAACATCAGAGGACTAGCGAGGAAAGGAACGAGAACGGAAGGCGCGCTGCGGGCTGTCGATGGCGGAGGCGATGAGAGATGAGGAGGAGAGGAGGAGAGATGAGGAGGTGGGGGATGAGGATTCGACGGTAAGCTAGGTACTCCTTATATACATCTGCACATCATGTACGTAGCAGCATGAAATAAATGGGTTTGGGATAGAAACGGATGCGAGTCAGGGACAGATACCGGGATCGCCGAATTAACCGAACAAGTCCCATTCGCGCCATCCCACCGCGCCCCCTTCTTCTGCTCGCGATATCGACCTCTCGGCCTGTATATTGTGCTCCTGTATCTACCTTCTGTGTACCCTACACCATTCTACTGTATTTAGAGACTCAATAAATAAGTTTTTGTTGTTTTATTGCAGTATCACAAACCGTCTGCATTTACAATAACTTCAAAGATCTCGCGAACACATCCTCAGTGCAATCCCCACCGCACACGCTCAGAGCGGACATCTCACCAGAGCCGACCCTATCGAATCTCTGTCCGCGCCTACGGCCGTATCTCCCTGAGCGAAATACCTAAGAAGTGCGGAAACGGTGTTTCTAGCGCATTCCGTGCACTACCACGTCCCCCTGCACCGAATCGTCCACTGCAAGCGCAGAAATTAGCAGGGGCTTAGGCTGAAACGCGTGCTTAATGCATCCGTGATCGGACGTAATGTACGTGGCTTTTCCAGGTCCCCGCGGCTGCGCTGCTTCTTCGAATGTGTTTGCGAGATGGGGGTCCAGACACAGGATGCCATTGGGTGGCATGGAGTGCCGACGGTCGTAATTTACTTGTCCACATCTGAAATTTTGGGAATAGGTAGTCAGTAGTGTCTTCTAACGTGCTTCAAAACAATGGACAATATAATTAAGAATTGCAAGAGAAATGCGCAATTCATGTCGGAGACTCTACAGGGAGCGGCACTCAATCCTCCGCCCACTTGGCGGCGCATGCGCACTGCGCGCACTATTCTAGGTGCCACGTAGACTAGCCGCGGCAATCAGGGTCCTAATATCAAGGGAAAAGAAGGGCTTATTAGTGGCTTTTGAAATGGCGTATTGGGTGAGGAGGCGGACATGCCGTGGTATTGATTGGGATCTACGTTCCGCGGTTCGTCCTTCTGACGCCGTATTTAATTCAGGAAGCAATGTACAAATTTTCATATCTCCAATCGAATGCCACTCTAGTCCTGGCGCTTTCGTTGCGGTAATCTATTGGTTAGCGCTCGAAGACGTAGTGATATGACTTTTGCCGCACATTCTGTACTTCGTTTCACTTGAACATTCCTTCATGCCGCTGCTTTTCGAATCTATCATTTAACCGTAGATAATATCTACTTCTGTCTTTAGCTACAGATTGCACGGCATGTGTGTAGTGGTAATGTCAGATCTCGAGTTGACGCGGCACCGCCGCATGCAGATCATACGGATCGCACACAATCTATTCCTGTTCTCTTGTTATCGCGATCTCTGATATTTTCACATTGGCCATAGTACATTGAGTAAATCTATTCTAATCAGCTCAAAGCAATGGTTATTTACACAATGTCGTCGTTGGGAGTTATCCAGGGCGTTCAACGGGCGCTAAAGCATGTTCTTACGGGTCCAGACAACTTCAATACATATAAATCAAGTGTTGAGGGGCTTGATAGCATTGCAGAACGATGAACAACTATATATCTTAATTCCTGGAGATTAGCACTGGCGGCGAAGCTCGCAAAGTGCGCTTTACACCGAAATATGGGCGCTAAATTATAATACCGCCTACGCGGAATCGATGTGCAGCTCTAAAGCAAGAAAACTGCAGTGATGAATTATGGTGCGACCTTGGATTAATACATGTATACACGTAAGGAGATGGAAACAAGGGGCGCTGGCGCACACAGACATTGTACAGCTGGCACAGAGGGATAGCGACGGCGGATCAAAATGTAGGTGTTCCTCGACTTTAGCTTCAGCGACCGTGATTCTGCATCACAAAATAGAAGGAACTGCGTGGAATCGAAATTATGTTTAGTGGATCTTTGGTAACTAGATCTATGCCAGTATATTTTTCCGAATCTCGGACTCAGTTTCGTGATACAGCCGGAACTGTGAATAGTTGTTGTTTCTAATATTTTACTGGACTCTATCTGATTAATTCTACCACCTTTGAATGGTTATTTCATAGAAAGCTGTTTGTGTAAGAGAGAACTGTGATAAATTTTTTGACAGGACAGAAGTCTAGCAAGTGTCGGAGGGTAATGCCCGACGCCCGTTTGAGTAATCTAAATTAGCTCTCAGGAGACGGACTTCCGAGTACACATCAACTTACGGATGCGAAGGGAAGCAGTTGCGAAATGATACTCCCGGGACTAAGATTCAGGAGACAATGGTTCTAATCCTAATCTACCCTGAGGCATGAACATCATATTCTGGCAAGCTGTACTTGCTGGCAGCTTGCTGGCAAGGTCGAAACTTTAGCTCCGCTCACACGTCTAGATCCTGCAAGGGCGGGGAGGAGTTGTGCGCGTCGGCCCTGCCAGCAGATAATATAAAAAGGTAGCAATTTTGAACGTGCTTCCAAACCCGCCTTTCCCTCTATGCCGTTATTATGCTAGTCTCCAGTCCCGTTTTCTTTCATATTGGACGATGCTATTGGTACGTCTTCCACTGCTCCCATATGTATGAGCTGTGCTAATGTACATTCAAATTTACTGACATCTTTTATCATCTTCCATGATCCTCGATCCAACAAAGGTATGCTATTTCCCTTATTATCCGACACAAACCCAGTTTTAACTCTTTATATTCTACTCCTGGTCGTACTCTTGAGTCATTTTGACGAAGGGTTGACTAGTGGAGAGTCTAGGGTCGTTATAGACCCCAACAATGGAGAGGAAGCGGACCAGGAGGATAGGAAAGATAGATCTATCCTTCTATCTTGGAGGATAAATTGGATGGCAAAAGCGACGCGGAAGGTATCGATACAACCAGGGCATTGAGGAAAACCATCCAGGAGGCTCCAGCTCGATTAGAACTGCTTCGGCAGCTTCCAATATCCAGTCTGTCATCAGATCGACATCCGACGCCTCTAGCGCTCGAACGAGCCAACCAATCCTCAATCGGATTTCAGATTCGAATTCTACAGCCTCGAAAACGGGTATACACACCTCGACGACAGCTACGGACACAGCGGATCCTACACAAATCTCCACCACTTCATCTCCTCCTCCTCTCCCTGAACTTTGTCATTCTACTCGCCCTCACCTCACGCCGGTCCGAGACAGCGATGATCGCTTCGGTACAATGTCATACACCTGTAGGCAGCATTCGCAACCCACCAACATGAAGGTTGAAAAGGCTAGCTCATGTTATTATCCAATACTCACTAACATTATCTTTAGATGTTCTGACATGATATATGGGCTTCCGGCGACCTCCTATATTGCCTTCTGTGGTCCTCAAATGTATGTTATGCCCCTTCTTATACTCATGATATTCTGACACTATATATGAGCTTCCGGCAAGTCGCGACATCCTTCCATAATCTTTGATCAAACAGAAGTATGTTATCTTCCATATCTAAAACGATACTGATTCTATTTCCAGATACTTATCATGACACCATATTAAGTTCCGGCGAGCTGCGACGCGATGATCTGAATAGAGGTATGTCATCTTCCTTATTTGATAAAGTATTGATTCTATTTGGATTGTATCTCTAGATGTTCCGACACCATATTTCGAAATCCGGCGGACTGCATCGCGTGGTGAGTGGAATAATACTCAAACACTATTTTTGGACATCCGCCGACCAAACTCTGGCTATGCGAAAAGCATTCGATTCTGATCTCTGATATAAGCGCCCATAACACGACCTTCCACATTTCCATGGACTACGTGGTATTGTCTCAAGGTATATGATTTAAGATTGTTGTGCTCACATGTCCATGGACTACGCTGGTATGTTCCGGTTATCTTGCATGAATGATATACTGATAGCCTGTCCTTGTCAAACTAGGACTTTCTTTGCTCGGAAATCGATGGTGGTCAGAGTAGGTCAGTTATATGCCCGTGTTCTCATTTACATGCTAAAGCAATTTTTAGGTTTCTTTGTAAAAGTGCATATGCGCTGTATTCCTGCCTTTCTGTAATCTCCGTCGCGTTGAAAATTTAGCAACTGCAATTCAGCATTTCGTGTGAATCTCAATCCGTCGCCTCGCTGTGTTCTTGGGCGTTCTGTGCGTAAAACCAATTTATTCACTATCTACTGATGACTTTGCCTGCAGGTGCTGCAATCTTTTGGATCAAGCTCTGAATTTGCCGCGTGAAGATCACTCCGTCGAATTCTGACGGAATCCGACCCATCGCGACTTGGTGCGTGATGCCGTTTTCCCCGAGTATTGAGCTTTCCGTTTGGTGCGTAAACCTATTTTTTAACTTTCTACTGACGACTTGGCCTCCAGCCGCTGCATTCGAACTTTCCGCGCGAGTATTACTTGGTGCGTTATTTAGCCTCCAGCCGCCGCATTCGAACTTTCCGCGCAAGTATTACTTGGTGCGTAAACCTGTTTATTCACTATGGACTGACTATTACATTTTAGACTATCTACGTTAGCCTGCCCTTCGGGGTGGGCTAACCTCTGCTCCTACGATCTCCCAACACGCAAAAAAAGGTCAGTTACTTACCACTTTTCGCGTTTTCACGCCGTATGGTAATTCCCGCCATCAATCCCGCCCTCATCCCGTGACCCACCCGCCTCGAGCGCAGATCCTCAGCAGCCAGTGCATCCACGTCCAGGTACGTCATGAGATTACGCACGTCCGCCTCGGACATCGGGTTCTCGGCTTTGGAGGCGCTGGGGCGTCATCTGAAGAGGTGGAGGTGGTGGACGACGACGAGGAGATGGGCTCGGGCGCAGGAACAGGCGAGCGGTGGCGCAGCTTGTGCTTGCGCTGGAGGATGGCTTCAGCGCGCCGGCGGAACTCTTCCTGCTGCTGGTCGTGTTTTGTTGCGCGGAACTGAGGCTGCGGGTCGGTGAAGGGGTTCATCGGCGCGTAGAACGAGGTCGGCGACGAGGCATTGGAATACGGGTCGATAGTGCGCGGCTGGTACGGGTCAGGCGAAGAGGCGCCGCTGATGGAGGTGGCCTCCGTTGACGAGTACCCGTGGGCGTACGCGCCGCGGTGCGGGTCGGGGGACGCCACACGGGAAGACATGGCCGAGGAGGTCGTGGAGGCGTATTCGTGGATGTACTGTTCCCGAGCGGTCCGATAGGCATCGGGGGACCGGGTTTTGATGTGGTTGAGGATGGCGAGCTGCTCCTCGATGAGCGCCTGCGTCGGGTCCGGATTTTTGAGCCACGGCTGCTGATTCAGCTGTTGCTCCTCGGAATGCCACTTGCGCTCGAGCTCCTCGCGGGCGAGCTCGTTTTTGAGGTGCTCGTCGGCGGTCGTCTGGAGGTTGAGGACGTCCCGGTTGTATTCGTGCTGGAAGCGGTAGAGGACTTCCATGGGGGCGGAGGCGTTGTCCGCAATTTTGCGCTGGTAGGCTTCAGCGGTGTTCTGGAGCTGGTCGTCGAGATCTTTCATGATGTTGTCCCGGAGTTTGGCCTTCCAGGCGGCGTCGTATTCTCCTTCGAGGACGAGTGGCATACTGAATGAGGTGGAAAGCGTGGCGAATTTTTGGATGTGGACTGTGAATTTATACTGTCAGTTTTGTTGCCTCGAAAAAGTTATGAGGTCATCGATATTTCGATGGTGGCACGGACACAAGCTATTTCTAAATATTTCGATAACGCTTCGATGGAGCACAGGGAAGATACCCAATAAAGCCACCATCACCCTCCATGCCACCTAACGATGAAACGCAAAAACAGCATGACGCGCGGCGCGCAAGGGGAAGAGCTTGTTTCAAAGAAACCACTGGCTAGAATACCCCAGGGAAGATACGCCAACATGGCCATCATCCCTTCCATGCCACCCAATAGTCGAACGCAAAAATCGCAAGGTGCACCATGCGCGGGGGGAATAGCCCGTTTCAAAAGAAAAGACCAAAGAATTTGTTCAGCTACCGGAGACCATCATCCGTCGATGGGGCGTAGGCAACTGCCATCCACTCGCTAGAATACCCAAGGAAGATACCCCAAGATGCGCACCATGCCACCCAATAGTCACAAAGAAAAACCGCACGACGCACACCACCTCGTTCTAAAAGAAATGGCGAAAGAGTTTGTCCAAAAGAACAGTTGTGATAGTTGTCTCCAATATGCCCGTGCCAGGGGGAAATAGCGACGCCCAATTGAATAGTCCTCACCTTTGTTCTGTGGGTTTATGGTGAGAATTTACAGTCTATTGCCTGTTTGGAAACTACGAGCCAGTCAGTACGATCTATCTGATGACTGAATTTAAGAAATACGCACACTTCGGTGGTGATATTTACGAGGGATACTAAGCATAACGATGTGGACAGTAGAAGAGAGGTGACGAGGACGAAAGATGACTCGAGCTTGGGCATTAGGGTTTTTGCGCTTGTTCGTGTTTGGTTGCATGCGGCCGACGCCGACGGCGATACTTAGCGCGAGGGCCACGAGGACGCTCGTTTTCCCAAGGTTTCGATCCGACGCGTATCCATAATCAGGTGGCCAGCACTCGTCTCCCCTTCAGTCCCTCTCTCGCGAGCTGTTTCCGTTTCCATCCCATTTTGCCCGCCCCCGTTCCCTTGTTCCGTCTCCGTTCCGCACGTCGCCGTCCGCATCCACTGCCCGTCCCCAGCGCGTTAGATTATCCCGCGTTCTCGAGCCCTAGCGCCATGCGGCGGTGTCCTGCGCCCGTGTGCGACGTCCCTCAAGAGCGCAAGGCCGTGCCATCCGCGCGGTAATACCCTTGCAGAGACAGAGACGGCCATCTCGCACCGCGCACGACATCCCCCAGCGCCAGAGATCGTGTACGACGCGTGGCATTGAGCCTTGCCTGATGGTAAGTACGTGCCATTTCTTCGTGTTATCTCTACTCACAGCATCTCGTCAGAATTCAGCCGCCGTCACCCTCTCCTCGACACCGAACATCTACATTCATCCGCCACGCGTCGCCATCAAAGCCGTGCTCTGCGTACGCGATGGCGCAGAGACGATGACGACGGCGCCATGGCGCGGCGCGTGCTGCCTACCTACGGACAAGAGACATCGCCACCTACGTACAAAAGACATCGAAGGAATACGGCGCCTACGGACAAGGAACATCCAATGGACACGGTAGGGTCTATATGTACTCAGTTCGAGCGCTATCACTCATTTCCAGCCCAGGAACCCCATCTCATCGCGTTGGTCCGCGACCATCTCACCCCAACCACTGAGAAAACCAACACAAAGCACCCCGGCCATCACCAAAGCCTATCCACCTACACCTTCAATCGTGCACGATAGGCAGCACCGGCGACGACGACGATCCCGCCTTGTACGGTGCGCCAGCGCGGCGCGCAATCGCAACAAAGCCCAATGCCTCCCAGATCCGGCGGTTGGGCATCGACGACGAAGGAGCGCCCTGTAAGCGCCATGGCCGACGACGACGAGTTCCGTTCGACACCAGGCCCAGTACTCGGCGGCGCCGCGCGAGGCGTGGTTGGGTGCGGGCAGACGACATCACCGTGAGTCGTTTCCTCTCGTTCTCCGCCGATGTCTTACCTCGGCCATCGCAGACCATCCCCCAAACCCCCTCGGCCGCGCGTGGCAACGATTCGCCAGACCAGGAACCGCCGACGACGAGATCGACGAAGCCGTACCCGCCGGAGCCATACCCGCCCTGTGCCCTCGTCCTGGACGACTCTCCTCCATCACGACGGCATCCATGGCAGGCGCTGGGCGCGGAGCCAGTCAGTCGACGGCCGGGTGGAATGTCGACGGGGACAGCAGGCGCGGAACGAACGCGAGTGCGTGGACGTGTCTGGTGCGGTGTGCGGAACAAGCTAACGACGGGATGGTCAGCGTGTATGGCGCCACGAACGCGATGTCGCCTCTTACCGCCCGCGCCGACGAGCACCCGTAGTCAGCGTCCTGCCCACTGCGTCGCGCGTCCTGGCCGGCGGCGTGCCCTGCGGGAGGGACAAATGGAGGGGTCAGTGGCGCTCGGCGGTACGGATCCGTTGGGACGTACATACCGGACACACATTGCGCACGAGCGGAGTGCAGATCGCTCGCTGCGCTGTGTAGGATTAGGCGTGGGCGTGCTGCGATGGCGAAGACGACGGCGGCGGCGAGCCGCGGACGATCAGCGACACCTACCCGCGACGACGATCTCGCCGTGCACGCCAGACCGCGCCCACGCCCACGACGTCTGCGCCTTCCACCCACCACGGCTCGATCGCGCACGAGTCCCATCCCTGCTCGGATCCGACGCCTGACCATCCGCGACGACGGCACGGTGTAGTTAGCTGAGGGCACACGATATCGGCAGGTGCTGTCTGAATCCACGCTGACCTCGGCCGTGCCATGCGCTGCAGCAAGAACCACCCTCGCCACGCATCGCCCTCCCATGTCGGCGGCTTTCGCGCCATCCGAGCCCCGTGGCCGTGCATGGCGACAGCGGTTCCAGGCGCTAGGGACGGAGCACAGGGCCTCGCCAGCGACCGCGATGCTGAATCGGCGACAGTCGCCATCTGCAGAGGTTGCAGGCGCTAACACGGCACAAGTCGGTCGTGGGTAGTGTGGACGCAGTGGGACTTGCGAGGCGGCAGCGGGCTCGACACGGCGAGAGGTGCGTCTCAGCTCATGCGTGCAAGTAGTAAAGCTGACAAAAGGGTTGTTAGTGTGTGCCACGCCGCCGCCAACGTTCTTTCGCCACTTGCCAGTCTGCGCCCTCGCTCAGAGCCCCTCCCTGCAGTGCAGTTCTGTTCTTCCTGGATGGCGGCGTAGATCTGTATACAGATCCGTTGCAACGTACCAGGCACGTTTGCGCAGATCGCCGCGTTGGGCACGACCTGCTCAACGCCGGATGGCGCTGCGGGCGTCGCCGCTGCGCAAGACGATGGCGATCGGGTGCGGATGAGCTGCGAAGGCGATAGGGGGTTGGTCAGAGGTGCGGACGCGCGAGGACACCTGTTGCAGGGAGGACGCTGCCATCGCCTCGCGGATCACTCACCGAGTTCTGGCTGGCGTTGTCTTCTTCAGCCTCGCCGTCGGACTGCGCAGCGACCCCGCCTCTAGAACCTCGTCAGCGCGCTGTTCAGACGACATCGACAACCTGGATGACTTGCCCAACGAAGGCAACCTCGTGCTCAAGATCCCGCGGCGCCGTCGCCCGCCGGCTCAAGGTAGGCATCTAAAGGGGAACGAACATCAGAGGCCATGACAAGCGAGGAAAGGAACGAGAACGGAAGGCGCGCTGCGGGCTGTCGATGGCGGAGGCGATGAGAGATGAAGAGGAGAGGAGAGGAGAGATGAGGAGGTGGGGGATGAGGATTCGACGGTAAGCTAGGTACTCCTTATATACATCTGCACATCATGTACGTAGCAGCATGAAATAAATGGGTTTGGGATAGAAACGGATGCGAGTCAGGGACAGATACCGGGATCGCCGACTTAAGCGAACAAGTCCCATTCGCGCCATCCCTCCGCGCCCCCTTCTTCTGCTCGCGATATCGACCTCTCGGCCTGTATATTATGCTCCTGTATCTACCTTCTGTGTACCCTACACCATTCTACTGTATTTAGAGACTCAATAAATAAGTTTTTGTTGTTTTATTGCAGTATCACAAACCGTCTGCATTTACAATAACTTCAAAGATCTCGCAAACACATCCTCAGTGCATTCCCCACCGCACACGCTCAGAGCGGACATCTCACCAGAGTTGACCCTACCGAAGCTCTATCCGCGCCTACGGCCGTATCTCCCTGAGCGAAATACCTAAGAAGTGCGGAAACGGTGTTTCTAGCGCATTCCGTGCACTACCACGTCCCCCTGCACCGAATCGTCCACTGCAAGCGCAGAAATTAGCAGGGGCTTAGGCTGAAACGCGCGCTTAGTGCGTCCGTGATCGGACGTAATATACGTGTTCTTTCTAGGTCCCCGCGGTTGCGCTGCTTCTTCGAATGAGTTTGCGAGACGAGGGCCAGACAGGGCGCCGTCGGGTGGCATGGAGTGCCGACGGTCGTAATCTACTCGTCCACCTCTGAGATTTTGGAAATAGGTAGTCAATAATGTTTCCTAACGTGCTCCAAAACAATGTACAATATAATTAAGAATTGCAAGAGAAATGCGCAATTCATGTCGGAGACTCTGCAGGGAGTGGCACTCAATCCTCCGCCCACTTGGCGGTGCATGCGCACTGCGCGCACTATTTTAGGTGCCACGTAGACTAGCCGCGGCAATCAGGGTCCTAATAACAAGGGAAAAGAAGGGCTTATTAGTGGCTTTTGGAATGGCGTATTGGGTGAGGAGGCGGACATGCCGTGTATTGATTGGGATCTACGTTCCGCGGTTCGTCCTTCTGACGCCGTAGTTGATTCGGAAAACAATGTACAGATCTATATATCTCCATTCGAATGCCACTCTTATTCTGGCGCTTTCTTTGCGCTATTTTATTGGTTAGCGCTCGAAGACGTAGTGATATGACTTTTGCCGCACATTCTGTACTTCGTTTCACTTGAACATTCCTTTATGCCGCTGCTTTTCGAATGTATCATTCAACCGTAGATAATATCTACTTCTGTCTTTAGCTACAGATTGCACGGCATGTGTGTAGTGGTAATGGCAGATCTCGAGTTGACGCGGCACCGCCGCATGCAGATCATACGGATCGCACACGATCTATTTCTGTTCTCTTGTTATCGCAATCTCTGATATTTTCACATTGGCCATAGTAAATCTATTCTAATCAGCTCAAAGCAATGGTTATTTACAAAATGTCGTCGTTGGGAGTTATCCCGGGCGATAAAGCATTTTCGTACGGATTCGGACAACTTCAATACATATAAATCAAGTGTTGACGGGCTTGATAGCATTGCAAAACGATGAACAACTATATATCTTAATTCCTGGAGATTAGGACTGGTGGCGAAGCTCGCAAAGTGCGCTTTACACCGAAATATGGGCGCTAAATTATAATACCGCCTACGCGGAATCGATGTGCAGCTCTAAAGCAAGAAAACTGCAGTGATGAATTATGGTGCGACCTTGGATTAATACATGTATACACGTAAGGAGATGGAAACAAGGGGCGCCGGCGCACACAGACATTGTACAGCTGGCACAGAGGGATAGCGACGGCGGATCAAAATGTAGGTGTTCCTCGACTTTAGCTTCAGCGACCGTGATTCTGCATCACAAAATAGAAGGAACTGCGTGGAATCGAAATTATGTTTAGTGGATCTTTGGTAACTAGATCTATGCCAGTATATTTTTCCGAATCTCGGACTCAGTTTCGTGATGCAGCCGGAACTGTGAACAGTTGTTGTTTATAATATTTAACTAGACTCTGTCTGATTAATTCTACCACCGTTGAACGGTTATTTTATAGCAAGCTGTTTGTGTATTAAGAGAGATCTGTAATAGATTTTTTTCGACAGGACAGAAGTCTAGCAAGTGTCGGAGGGTAATGCCCGTTTGAGTAATTTAAATTACCTCTCAGGAGACGGACTTCCGAGTACACGTCGACTTACGGATGCGAAGGGAAGCAGTTGCGAGATGATACTACCGGGACTAAGATTCAGGAGACAATGGTTCTAATCCTAATCTACCCTGAGGCATGAACATCATATTCTGGCAAGCTGTACTTGCTGGCAGGGAGCTTGCTGGCAAGGTCGAATCTTTACCTCCGCTTACACGTCTAGATCCTGCAAGGGCGGGGAGGAGTTGTGCGCGTCGGCCCTGCCAGCAGATAATATAAAAAGGTAGCAATTTTGAACGTGCTTCCAAACCCGCCTTTCCCTCTATGCCGTTATTATGCTAGTCTCCAGTCCCGTTTTCTTTCATATCGGACGATGCTATTGGTACGTCTTCCACTGTTCCCGTATGTATGAGCTGTGCTAATGTACATTCAAAGTTACTGACATCTTTTATCATCTTCCGTGATCCTCGATGCATCAAAGGTATGCTATTTCCCTTATTATCTGACACAAACCTAGTTTTAACTCTTTATATTCTACTCTGGTCGTTGGGATGTTTACTTCGACGAAGGGTTGCCAAGTCAACAGTCTAGGGCTATTATAGACGCCTCAGAACACTGGACAGGAAGCGGACCAGGAGGATAGGAAAGATAGATCTATCCTTCTATCTTGGAGGATAAATCGAACAGCAAAAGCGACGCGGAAGGTATTGATACAGTCCAGGGCATCGAGGAAAACCATCCGGGAGGCTCCAGGTCGAGTAGAACTGCTTCGGCAGCTTCCAATATCCAGTCTGTCATCTGATCGACCTCCAACGCCTCTAGCGCTCGAACGAGCCAACCAATCCTCAATCAAACTTCAGATTCGAATTCTACAGCCTCGAAAACGGGTATGTGCACCTCGACGACAGCTACGAACACAGCGGATCCTACACAGATCTCCGCCACTTCATCTCCTCCTCCTCTCCCTGAACTTTGTCATTCTACTCGCCCTCGCCTCACGCCGGTCCGAGACAACGATGATCGCTTCAGTACGACGTCATACACCTGTAGACAGCATTTGCAACCCGCCAACATGAATGTTGAAAAGGCTAGCTCATGTTATTATCCAATACACACTAACATTATCTCTAGATGTTCTGATACGATATATGGGCTTCCGGCGACCTCCTATATTGCCTTCTGTGGTCCTCAAAGGTATGTTATTCTCCTCCTTATACTCATGATATTCTGACACTATATATGAGCTTCCGGCGAGTCGCGACATCCTTCCATGATCTTTGATCAAACAGAAGTATGTTATCTTCCATATCTAAAACGATACTGATTCTATTTCCAGATACTTATTATGACACCATATTTCAAGTTCCGGCGAGCTGCGACGCGATGATCTGAATAGAGGTATGTCATCTTCCTTATTTGATAAAGTATTGATTCTATTTGGATTGTATCTCTAGATGTTCCGACACCATATTTCGAATTCCGGCGGACTGCATTGCGTGGTGAGTGGAATAATACTCAAACACTATTTTTGGACATCCGCCAACCAAACTCTGGCTATGCGAAAAGCATTCGATTCTGATCTCTGATATAAGCGCCCATAACACGACCTTCCACATGTCCATGGACTACGTGGTATTGTCTTAAGGTATATGATTTAAGATTTAAATGCTTCCTGATGATTTAAGATTGTTGCGCTCACATGTCCATGGACTACGCTGGTATGTTCCGGTTATTTCGCTTGAATGATATACTGATAGCCTGTCCTTGTCAAACTAGGACTTTCTTTGCTCGGAAATCGATGGTGGTCAGAGTAGGTCAGTTATATGCCCGTGTTCTCATTTACATGCTAAAGCAATTTCTAGGTTTCTTTGTAAAAGTGCATATGCGCTGTATTCCTGCCTTTCTGTAATCTCCGTCGCGTTGAAAATTTAGCAACTGCAATTCAGCATTTCGTGTGAATATCAATCCGTCGCCTCGCTGCGTTCTTGGGCATTCTGTGCGTAAAACCAATTTATTCACTATCTACTGATGACTTTGCCTGCAGGTGCTGCAATCTTTTGGATCAAGCTCTGAATTTGCCGCGTGAAGATCACTCCGTCGAATTCTGACGGAATCCGACCCATCGCGACTTGGTGCGTGATGCCGTTTTCCCCGAGTATTGAGCTTTCCGTTTGGTGCGTAAACCTATTTTTTAACTTTCTACTGACGACTTAGCCTCCAGCCGCTGCATTCGAATTTTCCGCGCGAGTATTACTTGGTGCGTAAACCTGTTTATTTAGCCTCCAGCCGCCGCATTTGAACTTTCCGCGCAAGTATTACTTGGTGCGTAAACCTGTTTATTCACTATGGACTGACTATTACATTTTAGACTATCTACGTTAGCCTGCCCTTCGGGGTGGGCTAACCTCTGCTCCTACGATCTCCCAACACGCAAAAAAAGGTCAGTTACTTACCACTTTTCGCGTTTTCACGCCGTATGGTAATTCCCGCCATCAATCCCGCCCTCGTCCCGTGACCCACCCGCCTCGACCGGAGATCCTTCCACGTCCAGGTACGTCATGAGATTACGCACGTCCGCTTCGGACATCGGGTTCTCGGCTTTGGAGACGGCCTCTGAGGGCGCTGGGGCGTCGTCTGAGGAGGTGGAGGTGGTGGACGACGACGAGGAGATGGGCTCGGGCGCAGGAACAGGTGAGCGGTGGCGCAGCTTGTGCTTGCGCTGGAGGATGGCTTCAGCGCGCCGGCGGAACTCTTCCTGCTGCTGGTCGTGTTTCGTTGCGCGGAACTGAGGCTGCGGGTCGGTGAAGGGGTTCATCGGCGCGTAGAACGAGGTCGGCGACGAGGCATTGGAGTACGGGTCGATAGTGCGCGGCTGGTACGGGTCAGGCGAAGAGGCGCCGCTGATGGAGGTGGCCTCCGTTGACGAGTACCCGTGGGCGTAGGCACCGCGGTGCGGGTCGGGGGACGCCACACGGGAAGACATGGCCGAGGAGGTCGTGGAGGCGTATTCGTGGATGTACTGCTCCCGGGCGGTCCGATAGGCATCGGGCGACCGGGTTTTGATGTGGTTGAGGATGGCGAGCTGCTCCTCGATGAGCGCCTGCGTCGGGTCCGGATTTTTGAGCCACGGCTGCTGATTCAGCTGTTGCTCCTCGGAATGCCACTTGCGCTCGAGCTCCTCGCGGGCGAGCTCGTTTTTGAGGTGCTCGTCGGCGGTCGTCTGGAGGTTGAGGACGTCGCGGTTGTACTCGTGCTGGAAGCGGTAGAGGACTTCCATGGGGGCGGAGGCGTTGTCCGCAATTTTGCGCTGGTAGGCTTCAGCGGTGTTCTGGAGCTGGTCGTCGAGATCTTTCATGATGTTGTCCCGGAGTTTGGCCTTCCAGGCGGCGTCGTATTCTCCTTCGAGGACGAGTGGCATACTGAATGAGGTGGAAAGCGAGGCGAATTTTTGGATGTGGACTGTGAATTTATACTGTCAGTTTTGTTGCCTCGAAAAAGTTATGAGGTCATCGATATTTCGATGGTGGCACGGACACAAGCTATTTCTAAATATTTCGATAACGCTTCGATGGAGCACAGGGAAGATACCCAATAAAGCCACCATCACCCTCCATGCCACCTAACGATGAAACGCAAAAACAGCATGACGCGCGGCGCGCAAGGGGAAGAGCTTGTTTCAAAGAAACCACTGGCTAGAATACCCCAGGGAAGATACGCCAACATGGCCATCATCCCCTTCCATGCCACCCAATAGTCGAACGCAAAAATCGCAAGGTGCACCATGCGCGGGGGGAATAGCCCGTTTCAAAAGAAAAGACCAAAGAATTTGTTCAGCTACCGGAGACCATCATCCGTCGATGGGGCATAGGCAACTGCCATCCACTCGCTAGAATACCCAAGGAAGATACCCCCAAGATGCGCACCATGCCACCCAATAGTCACAAAGAAAAACCGCACGACGCACACCACCTCGTTCTAAAAGAAATGGCGAAAGAGTTTGTTCAAAAAAAACAGTTGTGATAGTTGTCTCCAATATGCCCGTGCCAGGGGGAAATAGCGACGCCCAATTGAATAGTCCTCACCTTTGTTCTGTGGGTTTATGGTGAAAATTTTACAGTCTATTGCCTGTTTGGGAACTACGATCCAGGCTGGGGGTTAATACGATCGATATGATAACTAGAGCTGAGAGATACGCACACTTCGGTGGTGATATTTGCGAGGGATACTAAGCATAACGATGTGGTTGAGAGCAAGGAGGTGACGGTAAGTGACTCATATTGTGGGTTGGGCATTAGGGTTTTTGCGCTTGTTCGTGTTTGGCTGCATGCGGCCGACGCCGACGGCGATACTTAGCGCGAGGGCCACGAGGACGCTCCGATACTTAGGTTTTCCCAAGGTTTTCCCATTTGAAAAAGAATTTAAGAAAGAAAGCTCGAAGACCACTTGTATAATTACAAATAAGAAAACAAGGGTCTCAAAACTCAGAAATGTCACGAAGGGTAGTTAAGAGTTTTTTCCGTGCGTTGCGGGCTTCGAGGAACTACCCCCGGAAGTGCCAAGCACTAGTGAACATTAGTCCGAAAACAAACAAAAAAAGCTGCACTCACAGAGATTAATTTTTGGAGCTCAAAATCAGATAGGAAAACGTTCATATGTGTTCATTACTGCTACTATTTTTTGCAACACTCAAATCATCATATTGAACCTTTGTATGAGTGCAGAACGACAATTCCCAAAGTGCCACAACCTTAGGAGATGATTTCTATTCAATTTCAATTGGGTTAGAATATTTTTTGGGATTACTTACAACTACCATAAATATCATCATAACCTATTTGGAATGACTTGTATGGACTGTATTTTACACATTTCATCCATCCAATTTTACAGTGTTGCATGGTTCTGTAATATGGCTACAAGGCAGAGAATAAAATTCTTTTGTAAGGTTCTCGAAAGCTTTCCAAGGACTTGTAATTCCAAATTCCTTGCATAGGATTCCAGCTCAACAAACCCTTGGAATGATCACTTTGCATTCTAATGGATTCTATTATAGAACTGCCTTGCAAACGTCAGAAGTGTTCCGAGCATTTTACGGTGTTTTATGACATTGTGATAAACCTCTATTACTCTATGCTTGCGACCAGTGTATGCGAATATAGCAGAACATAGGATTTTTTTCACCTAGTGTCGAGTCTAGAGGGCGCTTTTTTGGCGATGTGCGTCTAAATCATATCACGTGCGACGTCAGATAATAACCCAAACCGATGGGAAAACCCGGGGTTTCCTATCCGCTGGCTTGGGATTAGCGCAGCCATGGCCGACCCGCCCATGCTGCGTGTCAGATGGCGAGCACGCTCACCATGCTCCGACGCACAGAATTACTATTAGTTGCCGTCGGGAATCTTCGACGGCGGGCGCACTACTGATGCGCGTAAGCGAACAGCGGCGTGCGTGCGATGCGCCAAACCGACGGCGCATGGCTAGGAAGTAGGAAGACGGGTGAGCGTTCAGGCGTTTCATATCCTGTACATGTACCAGTTTATCCTGACTTATAAATCTATCTGCCCACATGTAGATTTCTCTCTGGTGATTCCACCATCAATAATTCGAAACAACTGCCGTACTTTGCCTCTAAGCCGTCTTTTCCCGAGGCCCACCATCGAGGACAAGCAGTGCGCGGTGCGCGCCATGTATGATACTGGATACTGGGGCTCTCGTACCTTGGGCCTCTCGTGCTACTCATCACGATCGTTGTACTGGTCCCGAAAGCAGCGATGAGAAGCAGTGAGAAGCTATGTTATCAGTGTCATCTATTTCAGCACAACATCGGCGAGTGCCGGTCCAGAACAATTAACCACTGTCTGCAAGTCTAAACACATCTCCATCACGTGGAAGCATAGTCGAGTTCTGATAGCCCTGATCTGATACCACGAACCTTCCTTTCAGCCTATTTTCCGTATATATAAGCTTGGTTGGAGCAGCGCGCAAGCGAGCGAATGCTGCCAACATACCGACTTTCCACGCTTCCTATCGCCAATTAATCTCTATTGCCCACCCTACGCATTCCATCGCCTACCCCGCGTTACTCAGTATGCCGACCGACACAAAATTCAGCGACGCAAGCAAGTTGCGTCTCAAATTCATCGTTGCTGGTGCCGGCATATCAGGTACGAATACGGAGACTTCTAGGGTTGCGCTCAGATCTGATAGTGTCTCCACCGCCTCCACCGACTCTGATCAGGCCTTGCAGCGGCCGTGACTTTGAGTAAGGCCGGACACGATGTCCTCGTTGTGGAGAAAGGAAACGGAAAAATTAGGGTGCGGCGCACTCTTCCTCTCACGGCGGCCAGAGACAATACTGACACGTTGTACCGCCACTTATACCCGTTATCAGAGCAAAGGCGGCGTCCAGTGAGTAATTTATTCTTAACTGTGGGAGTGAGAGCTCGCTTATAGCCCACGACCCTAGATCTCCACCGAACATGACCAAAGTCCTTCATAAATGGGGACTGGGCCCGTTCTCAAGGAGCGGGCGCACAAATGTGACAGGTTTTTCTTCACGAATGGTAATTCGCCTCCAAAGTGGTCAAGAACAGGCTCTCTAACAACTCCCAAAACCGCAGGAAATACGGGAGATTTAATAGGATGTATGAATATGGGGGAAGGGTTCTCGAAGATCTCTCTGCGGATTTCCTGTTCCTGCAGGTACGCTATTGTCTTGATTCCATTTAGCTTGTCTTGGCCTTTCTCCGTTGCACGGATGATCCGCGAACGAGAACACTGATAATCATTTTGTGTCCAAATGCAGCATCGCGACCTATATGGCATGCTCTACAATCTCGCCGTGAAGGAAGGCGTCGAGTTTCGCTTCAACAGCACCATCGTCGATGCCGACAACGTCAGCGTATCGGTGACGCTCGAGTCAGAGGAGGTGCTCTACGGGGATGTTATCATCGGTGCTGATGGCTTTGACAGCCTCCTCCGCCAAGTCGTGACAGACTCGGGCGACGAGCCGCCCGACGTCACTGACACGCACGTAGTCGTCACCTTCCTGATACCCATCCATCGCATGGAAGAAGACGAAGATCTACGAAAAATGCTGAATGCGCGAAACGTGAGTGAACACCTGTGAGGTTTAATGATTTACCCCTCCCACCTTCTCCTTCCCAACCAACTCTGAAAAAATGACACCTGACACGCCGTTTGCAGTGGCAGATCTGGCTGGGAAACGGATATGTGATGAACGCCAACATGCTGGTATGGACACTTCCCTTTGTTCTTCTTTCGGTGAAGGGCTAGCACTAATGGCTATAAATCCCCATTCTGCTTTATCTACAGGTGGGAGAGAAGGATTTCACAGTAACAATCATCCATCACTACGACGGCCCGAGGTACCCTGGCGACCTAAACTGGACAGAAACCCGCACACTGGAATCGTTGGGCATCCGTCTGGATAACTTCGAACCTATGTGAGTTATATATCATGTTTTGTTATCTGCTACATCCTGTCTGGTCTCGATCAAAGGCTAATTGACCATCTTCATTTCAATCTATTTCTGGCTGTGATAGAACGCAGAAATTGCTGAAGCTCGCTACATCAGTATCTTCGCGGATATTTGTGCGCAGACCGGTCCCTGAAGATTTCGTGTGTGCAAATTCGCGGGTTGTGCTTGTCGGCGAATCGGCCCACCCCATGCTGGTGCGTATTTTTACACTTCTTTTTCTGCTTCTAGCGCTTTAGCGAGGACGCTTTATGTGCATGCGCTATCTGCGATCACTTCGAAGTTTCGGCTCGCAAACTCATCTGATTCTTTCTTTACAGCCTGCAAGCAATCACGGCGTCGCGCTGATCCTCGAAGACGCCCAGACGCTCGGTCTGCTCTTCTCGCGCATCCGCAGCCGCGACCAGATCGCGCAGCTGCTCACCGCATACGAGGAGATCCGGCACGAGTACACCGCGGATGTGTGGCTGTACGACCACGAGCAGCGCCGCGGGATGAAGGTGCCGCCTGGGCCCGAGCAGCAGGTGCGTGACGCGATCTTGCGCCAGACGATGGCCGCGGGCGACTGGGACCATATGGACGACTCGCCCGTGTTCCGGCAGGTGTGGGGGAATGAGCTAAAACTGTGGGCGTACGACCCGACGGATAAGGTGGATGATTGGTGGGGCCAGTATGGTTCGTTCATTGTGAGGAGGTATGAGCGATCGTCTATGGAAGTGACGGTGTCGAAGGGGGATATATCGTTCTCGTAAGTTTCACGCTGAGTTCCTGATTCCGGTGGGTGCACCCCAAACTGACGTGCGCCGTGTTTGTCTGTTTTTTCCGCTTTGGTAGGCAGGTTACCAGTTGAAAAAAAGATACCCTTTTCCCTACCCACGACTCCGAGCGAGTTGATTTCGTTGTATCTGACATGACTATTTGATCTTTTTTACTCTCGCGGCTATGAATAGAGACCCGCTTGTTTTATGTATATCCAATATGTACTACTAAAACCCTAGCGTGGCCATTGCGCTGAGCTCCAAGACTGCTTGCTCTGCTCAGGGCCATTATTTGTTGTTGTACTTATTTCCTTTCTCCGTGCTCCGTGCGCTTACAATCTAATTGAATTTGGATATATGATGTATGTACATGACGGCGATGGGTGTAAGCGAACGTTCCCTCGTGTGTGTACATAAGCAGGCATACCGCTCGTTGCGCTTGCAAGACCCTGTCACCTTGTTCCACCGCTAAATTTTCTCAGCTGGTGTACACAGTCTTATATGGAAGCATTGGAGAAGCATCACCCACCTTCGCACTGTCCTCCGATATCTCGATGGCTCAAAGACTCGGAGACGACACAGCCTGAAGGCCGACAGGCTCAAGCTCCAGGTACGGGATGCGCTGGAAGAGGTTTAATACATTTATCTGTATTCACCAATACCCCCAAGCCTCGTGAGCCGTTGCATCTTTCATGTTGCTTTGATGCGTATCCTCGCCTCCTGGGTGGGAACAGCCTGGGATCTGGATCAGATTCAAGCCAAAAAGATGTTGGTTTTCAAACCACTCGACCCTTGGAAGGAGCCTTCGCCCGTGACGGCATTGATTCCTCGCTTGAGAATTGCCCGCCCTAGCAAGCCCCGCTTTTTTTTTCGTTCTTGATTGACAGGATGCCAAACCAAACTTGTTATTATGATGGTATCGTACAACAAAAGGGTATATATACAAGGCCGTCCGCCCCGTGAAGAAACCAATCCTCCCTGGACCCTCACCTCCTCCGCTGCGCCATAGCTGCACTTCAGATCTAGTACGCTAGTCATTTAAAGTTTTTTCGATGCCGATCTGTACGCCACCGAAGCCGCTTGAGACGGCCGCAGTCGCCCTGAAGGTCGCTATTACGGGCGGCAATATTGGCGGTTAGTTCCTCTTTTTCAATCGCGCAAGTGAGCGCTCATTGTGATGCGCACGTGTTCGGCTGCCGTTTCCTTCTCGCGCGTACTACAGGCTTGGCGGCCGCGTACGCGATGAAGCTCGCAGGTCACGACGTCGTCGCAGTCGTGGAGAAGTCGGACGGGAAGTATCAGGTGCGTAGTCGTCGGCGGCGGCGCCTTTGCCTCGTATGGCGTCATGGGCTTTAGGTTGACCTGGAGGATTGTCGTTATCTCAGAGCCGTGGTAGCTTACAGTAAGTCATCCAGATCGTGATGGTGTATCATTGGAATGTATGGAGCTGACCGTACTCTGCTTAGATCGCCGCCGGGTATGTCGAGGACGCTGCAGCGGTGGGGACTGGAGCAGGAGCTGGAACGGCTAGCGCACAAGTGCACCTTGCTAGTTTTTAGCAATGGTACGTCATCGATTCATCTTTGGGTCGGGAGGAATAACCGGACTCTTGCTCTGGTCTAACTCACTTGTTTTCATTCTAGGTGGGACCAACGAGATAATTGGGGGGATTAGCATGGACAAAGATTTCTTGGAGGACCTCCTTGCGGAGTTCCTTTTTATTCAGGTTCGATCGACGACTGTTTTTTTGCGTAAATTTAATCATATATTTGTAGCATCAATCACTCCGAGATCTCTTGTATGACCTTGTTGTCGAAGCAGGTATTCCCGTCCTCTTCAACACAGAGGTCACCGACGTCCGGATCGCCCCCACGTGCGCGATGGTCATACTTGACAACGGAGAAAAGCTGGAAGTCGACTTCGTCATCGCGGCTGATGGGTACAACAGCACCCTACGGCCAAAAGTGACCAACGTCCCTGACGAGGACGCTAAAAGTCCAGAGGTCAAACACCTTCATTTGACGTTCACAATACCGACGGAAGTCCTGTCGCAAGAAGAGGACCTTCATTTTCCCGTGGAGAAGACTCTCGTAAGTTCGTTTGGCCGTGATGTACTATGTCTATCATTCGCTTATGGGATGAATGTGTTGTTCGTAGTGGCCGTTATGGATGGGCTCTGGATATACGATCCACACGAACGTCTCGGTGGGTTTATTTCCTCACTTTGCCGAATTCATCGGCATTTAACATTGTTCGCTATCGCTTCACGATAGACGGACGGTCAATTCCTATCAGGGACATTAACGTATGATTGGGAGCGTGAGCTGCTCCCTGAGGACAATGACTGGGCGGAGCGTCCAATCGAGTACTACGCGCTGGATATGAAACGATTTGAGGAGACGTATGTATAGTTTCCTTTTTGATGTTTGGTATACCATGTCGCGTGCTAGTTGTTAGGCGCTGACCGCAACTCTACAGTTTACGGAAGCTTCTGGGACTTGTCAAAACCGTGTCCGCACGAATCATCGTTACTCGACCGGCTCCTAGCGACCTTGTTTGTGACGATTCTAGAATCGTGCTGATTGGAGAGGCAGCGCATCCACTCCTGGTGAGTCTATAATTGTGAATTCCATCATTGTGCGGTAATCACTTAAAACATTTAAATTCCAAATCCCACAGCCTGGCGCTAATCACCGCACGTCGCTAGTGATCGAGGATGCCGAGACCCTGCGTTCCATCTTCTCGCGGCTGCAAACACGCGAGCAGCTCTCGCAGTTCCTGACTGCGTACGAGGATATCAGACAGCCACGCTGCAAACACGCTGTCGAGTACGATCAACAGTTCCACCAAATGGTACGCTGCAAAGGTCCCGGACCGGAGATGGAGATGAGGGACGAAATGGTGCGCGAGTCCATGGTCCATGGGGACTGGGATCATATGGATGAGGCCGCTTTCCGACTCGTCTGGGCTGAAGAATTATTGATGTATGCCTTTGATGCAACGGAGCAGGTCGACAGCTACTGGTCGCACTGGGGCAAGGCCATGAGTCGTACGACCAGGGACGACAACGACGCGAGTGGCTCGATGACGCCGACGACGGCGTCGCCAGCGATCATTGCAGGACTGCGTCGGGTATCTGTTTCCTATTAGTCCTCATCCCCCATGTCATGCTTTCTAACACAGGCCCAATAGTTCTTCACAAGACACCCTCCGACAATCTCTTGAATCGTAGCTCCATACGTCGCTCAATCTCTGGTCTATGTTTTCTTCTTTGCTATCATCGTCATTTTCTGTAATCATTATCTACGCATCTGTAATTTCTAATACCATGCCCTCATATCCTCCGAAAGTCGAGTTCAGACAAAGTGTACTTGATTTTTTGTATGTATAATGATCAATCTCACTGTGAAAGTTTGTTTTATTATCATTCACAAGGGGAAGGCTCGCATTTCTCCCTATATACTTTGTTACTATCTTGGTTATCGGCTCTCTAGCAGAGTCCGTGTGTTATCATATTTGTAGGACAAAAGCTCGCCTGGACCATGATTAACGTTCAGCAGAATGAGGTTTACTATGCCCTCTGGGTAATACTATGGTCTAAGATGCAGATTTTTATATTCGATATTGGCATATTGGCATATGTCACGTAGTTTTCTATGAACGACCTATATACAGAAGATTCTATATAAAATCGGATCTATGCAAAGTCTATGTATACCAGTCAGAATCAGAAGTTTATTTATTCGAAGGCTCTCGGTTATCACCGTGGTACTGTATCTGGTTCTATCTGGTCGTCTCGTACACCGTACACCATCTCCACCCACTGCGCACGTCAATTACGACCCCACAAAGAGGATGATATACTAAACTCATGTTGGAAAATATTAGCAAATAAAACAAACCACCGCGTCGTGTAAGTATCTCGAATTTATCTGCCTGTGGAATGTCGAGAATCGAGATTCGACGTGCAGTTGCCAGTGTTCGGTCCGAGACAAGTCCGAGGAACTGGGTCCTACGTGTACTCGTATGACTCTCACCAACTCACACTGCCTTAGGTATGAAGCGACCTTCACTTGACCCAGATTCAGGTGAGTTTAAAGGCATCTCGCGTACGCAAAGTACTGCTCATGTCTCTTCGAACCGGACTCCCAGAATCCCGTCCCCACAAAGCAAATAGCTTCAGATAGTCGACTCCTCCACCTGCACCCCAGCGCATGAGTTCAGATACTCATCTATACTGACGCGATGCTGCCTTTTAGACGAGGACGGCAGAGATGAGTGAGATAACCCAACAATCACTCAATGTCGTGCAGATCTCTATCCGATGGGCGCAACGCAGAAGTGAGTACGCAGCGGTGATGCTCTGCAAACGATTTGTTTCCAACTTCAAATTTAACACTATCTCTATGCCCGTAGTAACCCATCGATTATATACAAAGACCGCCTCAGCCAGACCGCAATTGCTATGAAAAATTCTTAGTGCGCCCCCTCCAGATGTGCGTTGTACCTGTTTCCATCTTCAAAGATCGCTGACAGTTCTATTCACTAACACGTTCTCTCAATTGGACTTAACAGATGCTAGCGCTCATCCATTGACCCATCCCTATTCATCGACGCAAGGCCTTTGCAATTTGCCTGTGATAAAGCGATCGATGTATGATCGCGCTATTGGTGTTGAGATGGATCTCCCAATCGTTCATAAATGAGCGATCCTCTTTTATGGGACACGGAATGTCGATGCATGACCCTATATTCTCTCCTCCTTCTTTCTCATGTCCGCTTTTTACAACGTGCAAAGAGAACTTGTACGGAACAGTGCCTTGATCTAGTCCCCTGCTTTATGTCATGCATGATTTTTTTTTTGCTTGAATGCGTTGATGATAATGTGGGAAATGTTCCTCCCCGCATCGTTGGCATAGATGTTCGCTGTGGAAAGACAACTGTCTCTTTCAAGTTCTCTCTTGTAGAATTTATACAGATCAGCGATGTGCATGGCGATCTTTGGTGGAACGTGGCACTTTTTCTTTTTTTTTCTTTTTCGTCTTCTTTACGCTCCTTCCCATGCTCCCCCCCCACATACATCCCAGTAGCTTCAAAGAATCCGGATTGACCCCGGAGAGAAAGGCTTCGCTGTTGTGCTAATAATCTTTTGGTCGACTGCAAATGTCATCCCGCCTTCGCCTTGCGAATTTGCTACCCACCACTATTTGTTGGCTTAATCCCCATCGTGGATAGGGCCAAATGGTTATCCAGCCGCAGCTTCCAATCTCTCCAAAGTTAATTCACTCCTTACTGTGTTACTGTCGTCCTAGCTCATATGCGTACCAAAGAATAAGTTCTTACGAACACCTACTGATCGACGATCAATTACTAGTATGCAATATATAATACCAAACCTTATGCCCTGATGCACTTCTCCATACCTAATGTGCGTCATTGGCGCTGCAATTTGAATGAACGAGTAATACAAGTTCGATAAAATGATACGTTGTTGGATCTGCCCAAGATACGCATCTCGCCCGAATCCTCAAAATCCTCGAGCTCATGGGATTTATCCGGGCAAAGAACGTCGTACACATCAACTACGGGTTGATCCAGGGAATGAGCACCGAGGGCACTGCAGTGTCCTGACCAGATTATCAAGAAGGCCGGAAACGCGATGTACGAGCAGATGGAGAAGACCGATAACAAGTATGCGGCTATTGATATTGAGGATCCAGAGATGAGGAACCCGAAGATATAGATACAAATCAAATTGGCAAACGCGATTTCGGCGAAATGCGTTCGTGTTATTGTTCAGGGCGGAGAGGACTTGGGAAAAAGCGAAAGCAAATATGTATTTTTAAGACGGTGCGAGGGTGTTACGAACACGGGCTGCTATGCGGTTTTTTATTATCATGCCTTTGGAAAAGATGTAAGACTAGTCGCAAAAAGAAGGGACATAGATAATTAGAATAACATCTGCAGGGGATATCTAGATTTTACGTACTATATCGTACGCGACCTAAGATTGTCCGATTACGAACCAACTTTCAACCACAGCGTCAAATTCCAGCTCGATATCCCAGTTACCTTTCCCAATCCACGTCGTCAGCAAATAGTCATCGAAGAAACCGATTTCGGCCATGTCTTCCGTGAAGCGGAAACCGGCTACCTTTGGGGAGGGTCCGAGGTATTCGTGTCTGTTTTGAACAACGAGATGAATTCGTTGATTGTTCAGAGAGAGGAAGGTTGAGAAGGCACGGACCGTTTAGGTTGAATGACGACGTCAGCGACGAAATTACTTCCTTGGTACGATTCGGGATCCACGATCAGGTCGTCGTAATGCCGGTAGACAAGCAAGTGCAAGTTGTCGCCTGCTCTGAATTTCACCTGTTCAAAAACATTCAGCAATATTTCAAACACCCACATCCGCAACGCAATCAACTCACCTTATCGCAACCAAACACAGATAGATAATGTCGAGGGAGCTCCAGCACACCCGGTTTCAGCGCATGGTACGCCGTCAATGGATATCGGTTCAATGCCCACGCGCCGGATTTCAGTGCGACCTGGGTGCTTTTGAGCATCTCGCCTCGCTGCGCCTGCAAGACCACCTTCTTCTCGCCGGCGCTGAGCGTGTCGAACGGGGGCAGCCCTTGAGATTGCCGCAGCTTTTCCCGCGCGTCTTTGAAGGCGATGATCTCAGCCTGTGTCCAAGTGCGCGTCATGGTGAGTTGTCCCCGCTGTGAGGTTCATCGTGAGTGTAAGTGAGTAAATGTGGGCGAAAAAAAATCGCGGCGGGTATTGGTACACGTGCACCGAACCGGGCCGCGGAGTCCGCGCCGACCACGTGGAATTCTCAGTTCTCAGTTCTCGACAACACTTTGTCCAATTCTTTATCTCCCTGCACTACACAGCTATTGTCTACACGACTAAATCTCTAGAGGACGTCGACGGAGACTAAGCCATCGGGGAACTTCACTACTAAGTAGTTGGAGGGGAAGAACGAGCGGGCGGTGGGCTGTGTGGTGGCGGCTACAAGAGGCTTGGGCTCTGCTTGAGTTCGGATTGGGAAAGGTACTCCAGAAAAGCATATGAGTCCGTGCGAGCGGACGTGTCGAGAGCGAAGGACTATATCACTGCTTATGCTGCCGCCAGTTTTGTTGCGAATCGCGAGCGCACGTCTCCTTGACTGCGACCGAATCGTTCATGGCAGGCTCCGCCGCTCATCGCAGCCCGTTGTTCAATCTCTCGAAATACTCTGATGGCAATCTCTTCTAACCGACTGTCATTCCGCATTCGCATGCCTTATCCTGTCAATAAGGATTGATTCTATCTGCGCTATTTTTCCTGGGTAGATGCACTTGCTCAGACAACATCTTACCAAGTTATGCGTCAGTCTACAGCTTAAATCTATCTAATTACGGGAGTCACGCGGGTATAGGTCTGTCGCCCTACTCTTTCCACTCAGAGTCGTAAATACCCACTGATTTGATGCGTAGGTTTAGCCCTCGTCGACATTGTCCCTTCCAAGAGTCTGCTATCCTCTACGCCGGCGCATACGATCCATCCAACGGGTGCTTCCCAAATTAAAGCGCTGGCGACCAAGTATGCTAGGCGAAACGAGATTGTGAGATATGTTGCAGGAGACAAAGAAGGCAACGATGCGATTGCGAAAGAGATCAAAGGGAAATATGGGCGGGTCGACACTATCATCGCGAACGCCGGTGAGAGTCCCACATGGCTGCCATCTGTAATGATGTCTGACTTCGACCATTCGCGTTATGTTCTTAGGCATTGCGAATTACATGGGGAAGGCGCACGAGACGCTCGTCGACAGATGGCGCTCAAGCTCAGGCGCCAAGATTCACCGCGAGTAGAAAAAGGTTCACAATATATTGTCATCTCACAGGAGGTGAGTGAGGAATGGAAGTAACACAAGGATGTTTTTGCGATTTTATGTAAATTTTTAAAAGAAGAAAGACGTTCGAATAGGAAAAGGGTTTAAGGAGTCTAAAGCTAGATCAAAGGAAAGAAAACTCTGCGGCTGCAGTGAA
This sequence comes from Pholiota molesta, assembly GCA_014925825.1. NCBI lineage: Eukaryota > Fungi > Basidiomycota > Agaricomycetes > Agaricales > Strophariaceae > Pholiota > Pholiota molesta. The sequence continues at coordinate 166,796 of JACGCK010000050.1, forward strand.
ATATATCCACATCGCGCACTAAGTATCTAGCACGAGCCGGCATTGGGATCGATAGTAAGCAAGAAATTTCCGTCCTGCCTGATTCCTCCGTGCCCATCACACCCGTTGTTGGTGACAAGCAAATCCGCCTGGCACACAGCCTTGGAGATAGACATGGAAGTTCCGGAGGTATTCTCAATCTTGAAGTTGCCTATTAGCGCGTTATGGAGGTCAATACAATGTAGGAGGGTAGATATAGAATAGACTAACAGTGATAATTGTTGACGTTGACGCATGAGGTCAACACTTTGTTTCCAGCGATCTATAGGTGGGAAATTTTATGGGATGAGGGAAGGGGGGAAAGTTTATGATACACGTTGAGCTTACAGTGTGGCCATTATTGCAAAAGCCATCAATGGCGCTCGAGCAATCGCCCACTTGTCTAGGATAAGGAAAAAGTGAAACTTAGTGAGGAAAAGTGAAGGAGGAATTTTGTGGACGAGAGTTGACATACCCTCCGCTGAAGCAGCCAACCGCGTTGACATTGCTCGCAAAGGTAGCGAGGAAGACGATAAGAGGGATCATCTTGGCCTTTTGGGAAGAAAACAAAGTTAATGTAGCAGAGGACGATATCTGATGGAAAACAACTGACAAAGGAGTACATATTACAATGAGGCTTGATGCTTTGAAGGACTGCAATGAAAGAGAAAGAAATAACGGTCGGTTTATATTCGTTTTCTGAAGGCAGGAGATATACTTCAGTTTTACTATGTCAAAGTCAGAATCAACGTAAGTTTTAGATAATGATGATAGCAAGATGATGCCTGTCCGACCGACAAAAAAATTGATGCGCGTGTTAACGGGAAAACAAGACTCTACCAGCGCTAAATCTGAAGACCGGGACCCATAGTCAGCTCTATATTTAGCGTAACATTGAGCGGAATGTACACTAATACCTACGTTCAGTACGGACCAATGCAAAAGGATGGCCGTGCCGCGATTGTCGTTAATTCGTATTCTATTATCTAGCCCCTGCCTAGCTGTGTAATAGATGTGTAATCGGACTGAAGAATATCTCTCTCCTTGGCATCGTCATTCCTGGGGCCTTTGGTTTATAATGAGGCGTATTAAGGCAGTGTAATTCGAGTTGAATAAGTCTCTTGCTGACTTCAATGCTGTTACATTAATTCGTCTTCTTAATCGCTAACTAACAGAATATGATTGAACCCATAAAATATGCTTGTCTATGCGATTCATCCAAATTAATCCCTTCGAGATTCACAAACAGGCGATTTCTGAATCCATCTGCTTTCCGATTTTGCTGGAACAAAATTTCAATAGATATTCGTAACAAGACGGATTTTTAACTCACAAGATTCTGCCCACTCTGCGATGAGGATGATTCACAACTATATCATTGACAAAATCAAATCAGTGGAAGGATTAGAAATACCGATCATAGTGTGAATATACGTGACCACCGGATTCTGGATATCGTAGACGCCGGACTGATTGGCAGCGACTATTAGTATTACATTACTTAGAATAGCATGGGCTCTTTACGCCGCGTCTCGTAATTCATGAGCAATTAGAAATAATCATTGGGTCTCTACTTTGTTTTGCATGCTTGTAGTGACTGCGCTTGCTACTATTTTTTTTCCACAAAAGAAATCAATGCGATTTAAATTTGGTCGTAATGTCTACGAAAAATCGACAAATAATTGAGAAAAGGACGCCAAAAAAAAACCAAAATCGTGAAGCCTTGACAGCAGCACCTCGGTAGAAGTCCGGCACATCTTCCGGGCTTCCTGTACCCTTCTCTCTTTCTTCTGTCTCCACTTACACCACCTTCTCATGACCCAAACGCACCGTTCTCTAGGCTTCGCCCTGCGTCACATGCGGACGTGAACTTCCGATGTTTCCGTCATCTCCTCATTCGTCGGCGAGCTGGTGCCACTGGCTCTTCGTGACTTGCGTATTACACCGGCTCCGATGGTGGGCTCGGCAGTGATGGTACCGGGGCGCTTTTGCCGCTTGAATTGTTGAGTCTTCGATAAGGGCTGTAGAACCAAGATCTAACAATAAAATGATTCCCCACATTTTACGAACTTGAACTGAACATAACCAGGTCAATCTTTCTTGCTCCGTTGGGTGTAAGTACCTCTGCTTCAGCTATCGTTCTCTCCGTTTTCATGATCGCTGGGCCTTCCAAGTGATGGCCTTATGCGGTCTGATTCAGAGAGCATGGGATCTGTTGGGACATAGGGCTCCTTGCAAAGTGATAATATCAGGACATATAGGAAACAGTCAACCACGTAAATGGCAATGCTTATGTTCAAGAATTTTATTCCCTCCACACATTTACTACTTTTTTCCTGGCAGCCAAACACGACGCGTGCACGTGCATATGCGCATACGCGTAATCCGTGGAACGGAAATGTTGTCGCGTCTTCGCATTCTGTTCTTGTCGATTTAAAGAATGTAAAGAAAATATTATTCAGAGTCCAATCGACGGGAGTACTTACTACCAATTAAGAAAGTCAAGCGCGATAATTGTTTTCCGTGTATTCAGTATTATTGATATACTTGTATTGATCCATGTATACGCCTCAACAGTTCCAACGCTGATACGCGAAATGCTTGAATGCACTCATGCAAGCAAGTAAGCAAACGTACCGCGATGCCTGACGCGCGCCGTTAGTGAGACGTAGTCGTGCAATGCAATTCTACTTACCTCAAGTGTGCCTACATCTTCGGATTCCCACTTGACCCCACCGAACTAGCCAACACAGACACGTAGCTCAGATGCGCCGCCCAGGAACATGCCATCATCTATCACCGTACACGCAACGCCCACGTACATACGCCCATCTTCAGAAGTGGCGTGACGCAAGCGCATGTCGCACGCATTGTTCCCCACTCATGTCAGATGGAATTTGAAAGCTATAGGTGCACACGCAGAGCGGCGGCTCAGTCATTGGCCGTACGCTCAGTTGCATTGCGTTGAGCACCTGAATAACCGAATGGGTGGGGAGTGTGCGTTGCGAGTGCAACTGACGGCGGGCAAGGACGGGAAGATCATCTCCAGAAGTGGGGTGACGCCAGCGCACGTCGCACGCACTGTTCCCCATCCACGTTGGTTGGGACATCAGGTGCACGCGCAGAGCGACGGCTCAGCCGTTGGCCGCACGCGTTAAACATCTGAATCACCGGATGGGTGGGGAGTGTGCGTTGCGAGTGTCTCTGACGGCGAGCAAGGAAGGGAAGATGGTGGTGGTGGTATCGATGAAGATCAAGATCAGCAGTTCACCTATACACCCAAACAGAAATGTTAAAATTAACGATGTAAATTCGGGTGGGCTTGGCAGACATGAACGACATACTTAAGCCCATGGTATAGAGGCCCGGACACCGTCGACCGCAAAATGGTATTGGCAAATGACTTCGTGGTGTTTGAGCGCGCGGGGGAATCACTGGATGCAGCGCTGGAAGTACTAGAAAGGACGCTCTTGGTACTTTCCACGGCTGCAGCAAGCATCGGTCACAGCGGAATATCGATGCGTGGGCGCTTGAGTGCTCACATGAATGGACGGATCCGTGTCGTTCACGGTGATGTTGTGTTGTTGGAGGGTCTTGGACGTCCGAAGGAAGCGATGTGTCGGAAATAGCATCGGCAGGAGCAACAGCAGGCCACTGAGAACTCCTGGTGGTGCTTAGCAGAGGCGCTCAAAGCAAGGTTCAAAGAGGAGAGTACATTCTCTGTTTGAAGGCGCAAGCACACCGACCGTCATATGCAACCGACGGGGCTCGATGACAACAAATGAATCCAATCCGCCGACGATGGAAGATGTCCTGAGCGGCTGTTTCCTTTGAGAAACAAGACAAGTTCTCTGCAAAATATACGCTGTTCGACATCGATGTGGATGGACAGGCTGCGAACAACGCGTCTTGGTAGGCTCCAACGCGATTGTGGAGCCTTTTGTGCTTGTGCTATGAAAAATAAAACGAGCGGTCGAATGTTCTACATAAAAGAGAGGTCGTGTACAACCTGGACTCCTGGAGAGCAAATTGAGCAAAGAGAAAATATAGATGATGGACAAACGCACAGTGTGCTGGGCGCTAACGAGCATCGGCATTGGCGAGCACAATCTCGACCACGACCTTGCCCACCATAACCCTGTGGCCTCCTCTACCCGCCTCCGTGGCATCGTGACTTTTCCGCCTGTACCATCCTGCCATTTCCCTCTCCGTACCGCGCTGTTTCATTTGCTCCAAGTCTCGTTGATTTCTCAACTGCGTCCGCTAGTTTTCCTCCCTTGGATAGTCGTAGCACAGTCGTACCGGAATATCCAGAAACTTTGGATGTCATTAATGGATGGGTTATGGGCATATCTCTGCTGGAAACTTGAGGAATGGGTATAAATCTGTATAAATCCTGGTGCAGAACATTGGGTGCCGTGGCAGTACGAGTGCGGTAGTGTGTAAAGAGCAAACCATTTGATTCGAGCTCACTGCCGCGCCGTCAATTTCCCACGAGGCATGTCAGAGATTCATCGACGTAATTCAATGTACTTATTTTTCTTGTCTACTACTTACATCTACCTCACTTAATTAATTCTCTTCACTTCTTCATCCGTTTGAATAATTGTACCTATTTTGATTGTGTGCTTAGCAAGGTGCTCACGCTTTAAAGCGTAGTCAGTCATTGCGTACATAGGTGCCCACGTTGGTCTCGTACCCGTAGATGCGATGCAACCATGCGATGAAGCCACCTACACAACTAGCTACGCAGATTTACCACGGGTGTCTCCCGTCATCAATGTTATGGAATTGCCCTCCATCCTTCTCGCGCGTCGAGGCGGCGATGATGTCCACCAATTTACTCGCTGCAGCACTAGGTTTAAGAAAAATGGTGTCCAACATTGCACGCATCTGGTCAACCTTGTCCGCCTCTGCACCTTCAAGTTGTTTTGCTATATTATCATTAACTGAGGTATTAACCGTAAATCGGTGTGTACAATTATACAAAGATGAAACAGCAGGACATACCCATATCAGTGTTCATAGGCCCTGGACACTGCGGGAAAGCGACTGAAAACCACATCAATTATTTTGGGGTATAGGAAACAAGGAAGGGGCATACTCAGCCACTCGTTCTCAAAGTGGATTTTACGGGTGACCCAGTTCAACGCCGCCTTGCTCGCTCCATACGGCGAGGCATCCATTGCACCAAGTTGTGGAATCAGCTCCATACTGCCACTTGCGGAACTGATTGGGACGAAGCGCGGAAGCGGGCTCGCTTTCAGCAACTCGCGCGTCGACTGAAAGAGGACAATAGGGCCGAGCGCGTTGACCTGATGCGGAGCAGTATATAAGTCACTCCACACGTAATTTACGCATAAAACGAAAATCGCGTACGGAAAACTCGTCTGTGAACTTGTCAGCAGGCGTTTCGTGAACCTTTTTTGCCGTGGTAGCGCAGATGGCTATGGACGAAGTGAGCTGGGATGAGTCATACCACAGAGCAAGGAGAGATTGAAATCGCACCAGCGTTAGCAATGACAGTATCTAACCGTCCATGCTCTGCAGCGATCTGTTTTGCAAGCGCATCATTCCCCTCCTTGTCCCCAGCAACGTATTTCACAACCTGAACTCGTCCAGGGTACTTCGCTGCGACTTGGATAAGTTGGGCGGCACCATTGGTCGGATTCCGTGCGCCTGCATAGATAACGGCAGAATGGTCCTTCGTTGCGATATCATCAACAAGGGCTAAGCCTATAAACACAAGTATATCAGTACGCAGCAAATGTCGACATTTAGTAAATATACCAAGGCCCCGCGTTGCTCCAGCTACGAGATAGATTTTGGGCGAGATTTCAGACATAACTTTCTAACCGTGTAGTATGGCAGATGAATGAAGGATAAAGGCGTCAGAAACTGCCTGTACTTATACCAGCTCTGAGTTCCATCAAGTGATCGATATCACTGTAGAACCGACCCGCACGGAATATCAAACGACGAGGGAATCAGATAGATAGACCGTTGTGATCGTAATCATGACTCATGAGAAACCCTGTTCTTGTCAATTCACAGAACGTACAGCTATTATTCACAGTCCAATGAACGAGAGTAATCACTGCCAATCAAGGGATTCTAGCCCGATAATTGTTTTATTATACTTGTATCGTCCATTCATTATGGCGTTTAATCTGTACAAAAAATAAATCCCACACCTATTTTGATATCCCCAGAAACTTAGTGCATTTTTTTGTGTTTTCCCCGGTTTGTGAGGTCACTTCAGGAAGTCAGGTTGGGGCTCAAAGTTGCGGGATTTTGAAGAGTTTCCGCGACTTTCCAACCAAATCCCGCGACTTTCATCCCGCGACTTTTGCACAAGTCAAATATCTCCACTTTTTATAATAAGATACCTCCCCCATATTAAGATTTTAAGCTATGTTTTTTCCGCTACTTTTGAGAGCCTACAGTCCCGCGACTTTCAGACGTTCAGCAATCCCGCGACTTGCGAGACTGGCAGATCTCTAGCCGACGGCGATCAAATCCGGCACATCAAGCCGATACCAGCACTGCCACACAGCGCGTCGCCTTCCACTGTCCACAGCCCGTCGACGATGGACATGCTCTCTTGTGTGTTGCTTGTGTGGTATATTCTTATGTAAACAACAGATAATCTAATGGATGGTAAAGCTGGTCCAAGTTTTGGGTGTAAACCCAGTAAATTGAATTTTAATCGAGTTTAAATATAATATTTACTCAAGTCCAATGGTACCAACCCGGACTCGCAATCGGTCGACACGCGAATCTTTCCCTACGCTGGAATGATCCGTGTAGATGCATACCCGAGTAGATCATATCACTCGCCTCGACGCACTCGTCGCAATTCCTCAGGCTGCGCCGACGCGCTAAGTCGAGGTACTCACATGTGACCCGTCCCTCTTAGACAAGGATTGAGACATAGAGTCGGGAAATTCCTTCTTTCTCAACCATCAGCCTCAATCTAAACTGCAGAGGCCAATCTTTCCGTTTTTATTCATACTATTGAATTTACATTCTATCATTTCACTCAATCTATTTAACACTTCGTCATGAGCAATGCTTCAGCCTCAGGCTCAGGGTTCGCGCGAAACATCCAGGCATCCGAAACCGCTTCTCCATCGGATGGCCAACGCCAAAGCGAAAATACCGAGCCTCCTCCTTCGAATGTCCAATCCGAAGACGTCGAACAACGAGTCAGTTCTGGCACCAGGGGACGTACAGGCAAAGCCGTCGCTCCTCAAACGACTGTCGTTGAAGCCATCGACGAATGTGTCACCGCCTTCCGAGACAACAAGATCTCCAAGCCTCGAGCAATCGCTCTTATCAGCGCGAAGCTGGATTTCAAAGGCGGAGTCAGCATTGACGAGCCGGAAAAGGAAACAGCGCTCATCCAGTACCTCGCTACCCTCGACGCCATTGAACGACTCGAATCCGACGCTGCAGAGCGGGGAGCTCATGCCGCCGCAGGTCTCAGTCAACCACCCGGTCACCAACTCAAACGAAGCGAGCCTGTACCACCGATTGGGGATGAACTCGATAGAAATGTTGCCGAATTCCTCGAGAGCATTGCGTCAGGTTCCAAACGTGGCCACGACGAATTTGCCGAAGAAGACGCTGATGGAGAGGATGGAGAAAGAGGAGTTGATGAAATATCGGCGCGAGGCGGCGCACCAGTTTCAAACAGAAGGCGAAGACTCTATGAACAAGATATGCCTTGGTTCGGTCGAGAAGTCGAAGCTCGACGAAATGCCAACCCGAGTTGCACAAAGACCCGAGAAATCCTGCAACTCTACGGAGAAGACGTCAAAACCGTCAAGAAATGGGTCATGCAATCAACAGCCGCACCTGCTGGATTCCCAAGCTCAGAGTGGGAGAACATCATGCGAGGAGTCTCCATTGACCTCGACAAAGTGTTCTCCTCGTTGCATCTCGTCGCACCTGTTAAAGAGAACGTTGGACGCGTGGGACTCACTACAATCAGTCTCGGAGAAACCGAACCTCGCCGACGGATACAATCCAGTGGGGACTGGATCTCTGCTTGGCTCGAGGCCTCCCAAGCGACGGCGATGCTCTTCCCACACCGCGAAAACGAACTTCGAGCCTACGGCGACCACATCAGTCGTGAATTCTCAGCTAGAGTTACCAGCTCTCATTGGAAAGTCATCTTATTCGATGCTGCTATCAGAAATGCCGTTGGAGGAGGACAAAGCATGTTACTCACCGAATATGATAAGTTCACCCACATTCACTCCGCAATCATGCTTGCCGACGGCATCCAGTCTGACGTCGGCGGAGGAGCATCTGGATCAAAAATGGACATCTGCCGGCGCTTCAATGCGTCTCAATGCCCAGACGGAGAAACCTGTCGTTTCAAGCATATCTGCAGGAAATGCAAGAAACCCGGACATGGTCAAGTCAACCACATCAGCCGAAGAGAGAAGGAAGGAAAGGCTGATACGAGGACTACGTCCTAAATACCTGAGGTATAACTTATGGGGGAATGACATACCTTCCTCCTGGTCCGCTGCCCAGTGGACCGAACATGCACACCCGTTACCTTCCCCATCCCCACATGTACTCAATGACCCAAATGTTACAAAAACTATCTCAGAAAACCCTTCCTTGTTCCAAACGTCTACTCCTATAAATGTAGACCGATTTGAAGATCTCCTCAAGGACCACCCAAATCCATCCTTTATTGCTTCCGTATGTCGCGGCCTTCGCAGGGCTTCTGGCCATGGGCCGATACCCTCAAAGAAGGCTACCCCACAACCCACGACGCTTCCCTGCCTTTCCCATCAGATCCTGCGAAGGCTGAGTTTCTAAAAAGCCAACGCGACATCGAAGTCGACAAAGGCCGTTTTTCCGCAGCCTTCGGACCTGATCTCTTACCGGGAATGTATAGCATGCCCATACATGCTGTTCCTAAACCAAATTCTGACGACCTGCGCATGGTGACAGACCAAAGTGCAGGGAACTTCTCCCTAAACTCTATGATCCCACGAGAGAACATCCACGGCTATCCCCTCGATGGCATGAAGCGCCTCGGAGACATCTTACTCCAAATTCGTCAGACGGAAGGCAATGCCCACCTGGTACTGTTCAAATCAGATGTCGCAGAAGCATACAGACTGCTCCCTGTCCATCCCTACTGGCAAATAAAGCAGATCAACACGTTCGGCTTATCGAGAAACATCGACTGGAGACTGGCTTTTGGGGGACGAGCCTCCCAATGTTTCTGGATTGCATTCATGGCATCCGTCACCTGGATTGCGATCCACGTTAAACTCATTGCGCTCCTGAGTGTCTATTCTGATGATGCCTTCGCTCCTGAACGAAGTGACCGCATGTCTTGGGAGCCAGTTCTACAGAAAGAAATGCCAACAGCACAAGTCCAGCTTCTGAAACTATGGACGGAACTTGGAATTCCTTACAAAGAAAAGAAGCAGGTCTTTGGAGCGCCTCTCACCATAATAGGTATTGAAGTCGACCCAAATGAAATGACGCTCACACTTCCAGCATCTGCAAAGTCAGATCTGCTGAACGTGATTGATGATTTCTGTCGCTTCCCAGCTGGCATGCGTGGAGTAAAACACTGCCTACGCCGCTGGCAACAGCTCGCTGGCTGGATGAACTGGGCATTCAATGTCTTTCCACTCCTCCACCCCTCGCTGAACAACTTATATGCAAAAACAGCAGGCAAAGACGCACCCAACGTCCAAATTTGGACGAACAAAGTTGTACGTGACGACCTCCAGTGGGCCGCAAACCATATGAAAGCTTCCAATGGCGTTCATCTGCTCGAAGCCTCTGACTGGGGTATCTCAGAGGCAAACATTGTTCTCTACTGCGACGCTTGCCTCGATGGAATGGGCTACTGGGAGCCTGACTCAGATCGAGCCTTCTATGCACCAGTGCCACTGGACGTCGACGACGAGTTCATCTCGTTCTACGAATCACTATGCGTACTGTCTGCATTCCAACATTTCGCGTTAGCCACGCCTACTCCTAGCCGTATTCTGATATTCACAGATAATACAAACACTGTGGATATGTTTGCGTCATTGCGAACAACCAACCCGCTCTACAATAGACTGCTGAAGGCCTCCGTCGACCTACGTCTTCAAACTGGCCACCAGCTACGTGTTCTCCATATCCCAGGTGTCAACAACGAAGTGGCTGACGCCGTTTCTCGCCGCGAATTTGCGAAAGTCCTCCTCCTGGCTCCTCACACAGCCATCAATTTCTTTGAACCCCCTCGAGATTTAGCGCTGGGGGACACAAAAAAATGATCACATCCGGCATACGCTCCAGACAACGCAAACACGATGCCTGGACGTATGACAAACTCGTCCGAGAGCGGGCCATAGCACTTGGTCAAGCAATCGATACGAGTACCTGGAAAAACTACGGATCCGCCCTTAACTCCTACCTCAATTTCGTCCGCCTTCACAACTTATCTGTCGACCCAACACCCGACACCCTCTCTTTCTACGTCGTTTGGAAAGCCGCAGAACTCAAACTAGACTCCATCGACACGTATCTGTCAGGTATCTGCCAACAACTCGAACCTTACTTCCCTGACATCCGCAAGAACCGAGGTTCACCCATCGTACACAGAACACTACAAGGCTGTAGGCGGTTGAAAGCTGAGCCCACCATTCGCAAACGCGCCCTATCCATCGATGACCTACACAAAGTCATCGACTTCTACACCTCGAAACGTCGCATCGACTACGACGACCTCCTCTTCATCGCGCTACTCCTAACGGGCTTCTTTGCATTAATGCGCCTAGGAGAATTGACGTACCCAGATAACAAAGCCTTGCACGATCCGAGAAAAGTCATAAAAAGGTCGTCCGTAACCATATCGAACGACAACTACAAGTTTTTCCTGCCTGGCCACAAGGCCGACAGATTCTATGAAGGAAACATTGTCATTATCCCCAGTAACACGTCTAAATCCAACCCTCATTCCGCATTCACAACGTACCTCGCAGCCCGTGACAGCAATTTCCCTTTCAGTTCCCCTCTCTGGCTTACAAAAGCCGGGCAAATCCCAAACCGGAGTTTCTTCATATGCCGTCTTCGCCTCTTCTTCGACAAAGACATCTCTGGTCACTCTATGCGCGCTGGGGGAGCTACATTCATGGCGGAGAATGGATACGCTCCATCGTTGATACAAGCAGCAGGTAGATGGGCATCAGCTGCATTCGAAGTCTACATTCGAAAAAATCCTGTCCTTATACAAGCTTTGCTCTTCGCACGCGAACACGGACATGGGACTTCCATTACTCAGGGTAGCTAAGTATAGCACCATTTTCTCAACGTCCTCCTCACATCATTTTCCATTCATCTCTATCCTCTTTGAATCCTATGTATTTCTATTTCCTTTCTTCCTCATCACGGTATTCTTCACCGTTCAATTTTCCATGCTGAAAAAAAAAAAAAAAAAAAAAGGAATAACGACTACTTCCCCTGGACATCTTTTCTTTCTGCACATACTAGGACTTTTATAGCTGTACCGTACGCTCCGAAAATTCTTAATAAGCGGATGCCTGGCTATATAGCCGACATCTCGCCATTCTTCCCTATAAAGATTCGCCTCTGCGTGAACCCGAGAGTCAAGGTAGCATTGGTCGAGTTTAAATATAATATTTACTCAAGTCCAATGGTACCGACCCGGACTCGCAATCGGTCGACACGCGAATCTTTCTCTACGCTGGAATGATCCGTGTAGATGCATACCCGAGTAGATCATATCACTCGCCTCGACGCACTCGTCGCAATTCCTCAGGCTGCACCGACGCGCTAAGTCGAGGTACTCACATGTGACCCGTCCCTCTTAGACAAGGATTGAGACATAGAGTCGGGAAATTCCTTCTTTCCCAACCATCAGCCTCAATCTAAATTGCAGAGGCCAATCTTTCCGTTTTTATTCACCCGCCCACCTCGCCCTATGGAGACTTGGTAACAGTTATACCCTACTTAACACTAAAGTTTGTGTGTATATAGCTGTACCGTACGCTCCGAAAATTCTTAATAAGCGGATGCCTGGCTATATAGCCGACATCTCGCCATTCTTCCCTATAAAGATTTGCCTCTGCGTGAACCCGAGAGTCAAGGTAGCATTGGACTATATTATTAAAGCACTAAACATACTGTACCATTTCGATCGATTCGGCCAGGGGTGGGACACGGGACACGGTGGACGAAATTTTGATTTCGGCCACCCCGACGAGGCCTTGGGACCAGGTCAAAATTTCGGCCAAAATCTTCGCGCAAGTACAAAATACCTACGAATTTTTCGAGAAAAAAAATGGATTTCAGCTGGGACATGGTCCAGATCTCGGCCATTGTTGTTGGGACACGGGACAAGTGACCGATTTCGGCCATAGACACTTCCCTTGGGACACGGGACGGCCGAATCAATCGAAATGGTACAGTATTAGACTGACGTCGAAGATGATTTTCTTTTATTCAAGTGTGGACCACAATAAACCGGGTCTGTATTAGTATAAATTACAAGATAGCAGTGGTTGAAAGGCCGGTGTACTCTCAGGCCTTACTGAAATCAGACGGAAGTGACAGGACAAAAATGTTTTTATTGCACGTAGTAAGAGGTAATAAGCAAAATACTGATTTGGTCTAAATCAGTAACTTAAAAAGAAATTTTAGACTCTAAAAACATATTATGTGTATGCTGTAGCAAGGACAGGCAGGATGGAGGATGAGGCCTCAAAGATAGTAACGAAGACAGTGGACTTGTCATTGCAATCATGGGTAGCGCTCAACGCTAGTGTGGCAGTGCTGGTATCGGCTTGATGTGCCGGATTTGATCGCCGTCGGCTAGAGATCTGCCAGTCTCGCAAGTCGCGGGATTGCTGAACGTCCGAAAGTCGCGGGACTTGTAGGCTCTCAAAAGTAGCGGAAAAAACATAGCTTAAAATCTTAATATGGGGGAGGTATCTTATTATAAAAAGTGGAGATATTTGACTTGTGCAAAAGTCGCGGGATGAAAGTCGCGGGATTTGGTTGGAAAGTCGCGGAAACTCTTCAAAATCCCGCAACTTTGAGCCCCAACCTGACTTCCTGAAGTGACCTCACAAACCGGGGAAAACACGAAAAAATGCACTAAGTTTCTGGGGATATCAAAATAGGTGTGGGATTTATTTTTTGTACAGATTAAACGCCATAATTCATAGGCCCAACAGCTCCAACACTGATACGCGGAATTCTTGAATACGCACATGCGCAGCCATGAGCATGCAAGCAAACGTACCGCAATGCCTGACGCGTGCCGTTAGTGAGCCGTAGGTCGTGCAGCGCAAATCCACTTACCTCAAGTGTGCCTACAACTCCGGATCCCCCCTTGACCACCCAACGAACTAGCCAACACAGATGTGTAGCTCAAAAGCGCCAAGGAATACTTGCCATCATCTGATCACCGCACACGCAACGCCCGCGTACATACGTCGATCTCCAGAAGTGGCGTAACGCAAACACATGTCGCACGCATTGTCCCCACTCATATCGGATGGAACACGAAAGTTATAGGTGCACACGCAGAGCGGCGGCTCAGTCATTGGCCGCACGCTCAGTTGCATATGCGTTGAGCACCTGAATCACCGAATGGGTGGGGAGTTTTGCGCTGCGAGTGCAACTGACGGCGGGCATGCAAGGGAAGATATCAATTTTAGAAGTGGCGTGACGCTAGCGCATGTCGCACGCACTGTTCCCCATCCACGTTGGCCAGGACATTATTGACAGGTGCACGCGCAGAGCGACGGCTCGGTCGTTGGTCGCACGCTCAGTTGCATTGTGTTGAGCACCTGAATCACCGGATGGGTGGGGAGTGTGCGTTGCGAGTGTGTCTGACGGCGGGAGAGGAAGGGAAGATGATGATGAAGGTGGTGGTATCGATGAAGATCGAGATCAGCAGGCCACGCACCTTCACTATTATAGGAACCACCCCATATATTTTGAGATGTGATCATGCGACATTGCGCCGCGCGCAGAGACGAAGGATCGAGGTCATTCGGGCTTGGATGTACTAGGTAGTGGTCTCAGCGGTTTTGCGAAGTGAGAAAATTCAAAAGACACGAAAAAATCACTGACGCATCCCCAACACAAGGTAAACTGCGAGACGATGGAGACGGATTATGAGTGCGTTACAGAAACAAAATTGCACACTACATACATACCTCACCGTCTTCATTCTACTGTCATGAAGACGATGAGACCACCACACTCCTTGCAATTGCTAAGCCAGGTAAGCATGCCCAACCCCGGCTCCCAGTTAGACGAAAACAGAAAAAGCGCAGGCTGGCAGCCGCCCTGCCAAAAAGCGGCGTGCAGTCTGCTCACTTGCGCAATTCTCTCGCCAGCGGGGGCCGGTGGGCGGGACAGTGGTCACAGCGGCGTAGGCAAGTCCAATGCGGAGAATGAGAGTCGGGGCCGGTGAATAAAGGCGCGGGTGCCAGCGGAAGATGGTGGGTAAAGACGAAAAATAGCGAATGTCGCAACAACCAAGGCAGAAGAAGTAAGAACGGAGGTTTCCTGGAAATGGCACTCGACAACTGGGTATGTGCGCGTGCCACATCCTAGCACAGATGAGCAGATGCATGCGGGTCCCATGCTCTATGCTTAGGCGCGAGGGCGAACAATCTACTACTAAGTAGCTTCTGTGATAGGTGCTATGCGACCTGTGCATGGATTTGCGATTAGCCCAAGCGCGCATCTGGAACCGTTTGGCCCTCCGTCCACTCCCTTGGGAGCTTCACCGCCCTGTGAACCAGCCCAGAAGACATCCATCATGATCGTGCCAACCACAAACACCCCCACGTGCAGTGCATCCCCCTAATCGGACGTAAGTGCGCCTCCAACACCAGCTCCAACACTAGCACCGTTTCTGTGTCTACCATTGCTACATGCCACGTAGAACAAATTTCGACACACTGTCGACATCGAGCGCATCCACCCCGCCTCCTTGGATAATAACATAGAGGAGCAGGCGCCAGCTGTGGCTGCACGTCGTAGCGACCGCTACTGCGCGCATGAGAATTGGATTTGTCGACACTCGCTGATGCAGAGTAGAAAAGGAAAGACGGTGATCGTGATCTGTCAGAGATGCTGGGAGTGTCCAGAATCCAGATAGAGGAGCAGATCGCGCACCTTCACTAAGCACATTTACTTATTTACTTCAGGGGTCCTTGGATCCTCCTCCATCGTTGACCATGGATATCGCTTGACCCAAGCAACTGACTGAATTTCGCTGGAACGGAGATAGAGGGAATAGGCCGTCGGTAGAGGAAGGCGCTATCGAAGTTGTGGCCTTTTCAATAATGCGCGGCAGGGGCTATGTATGAGAGCTCTGAGATCTGAGAAATCGTTGAGGAGGACGACAGTCACGACACACACAGAGAGAAAGAAAAGTCAAGATTCAAGACAAGAGGCGGAAATGTTGTCGTGTATTTGTATTCTGATGGGATGCCGGCTGTTCCGCATTATCTTCCTTTCCTCTCACTACGCTCCTGAATCTCGTCCCCAACGCACATCGCAACCTGGTACTACTCCGGATACGCGTGGCCGCCGCTTGGATGAACGACGACACCTGGAAGTCGCAGATAGAATAGACGGCCAAAACAGTACGTCAACTCATCAAGCCGATGAAATTGCAACGTCAAATCTGATAGTGTTACCTTACCATCTTCCTGTCTTTTATCTTGACAGAATTCAATCGCCTCTTCTATATGCCATTAGAGGGTTTGACTCGATAACCTTTATCATACGGGTACCTACTAAAGGTGTGCGATCTGCCACTGTCTAAACCATCAGCACCACTATCATGATCGCTATCATCTTTCCCACTACCAATTGATGATGGTCGCAGAGGTTGTTCCAAAACTCCGCCTCCCTACTCAGATGTTCAGCGTAAGGGTTCAGAGCATGCTTTCAGCGCGCCAGCTATCGCCTTTACGCTGTTCCTGGTGGAATTTCAAATTATGTAGGGAGGCGCGTTGGACGCCTTTGGCGGCAACAATGTCCCGCGCTCTTCTCCTTGTAGCATGCGGCATGTGGCAGGGGGTGTTTCAAAGGCGCGTCTGTACTGGGAGCATGGCGTCTTGCTCTACGCCGATGTTGCAGGTGCGACAGCGCGTGTTGCGAGTTCGGTGTTGATCTGGTTTGGGATTGCTTGTCCGTTTATCTCATTCATGGATGGTTCACGAGGGTGCTGCAGGCGTATGTATGGCAGTGGCCAGACGTTGAACGTTGGACGCTGGAGCTTGTCGGGAATCGCTCACAGTGTTACGGTATCAGTCCTGCGCACTGTGCATGCATACGATAATGCACGCGATTGGAATATCCACTAAAATCTTCCATGCATTCGTGCCCGGATGTCTATTCTGCCCAGGCCATCTTCTATCTTGCATCGTCACTACCATACCCTTTTTCTTATTACCTTCACTACCGTGCCCCGACATGCTATTGATTTCCTGTTCCTACCCACTGCGGACCACCCGCCGAGACACCTGCCCCGCACCGGCGTTCATTACTTAAGATTGCGCAACAGTACAGACTGCTTACAGCAGTCGGCAGGTTAGCTGCTAGCTTTCTTTGCGCTATCTACCAGATGATTATCCATTCTGCGGGGCAGGATACACTCGCAAGGTTCAGCACACTGAAATCGTTGGGGTGAAGTATATATATATATATATATCACTACCTTCGTTCGACTACGTGCGTCCAAACGCACAGGCAGGTGCATAGAGTAGCGCGGTCCCCATTGTCATCTGGATTGTCGGCGGTGGACCACTCACCTGCTGTGTTCGCACATCCCGCTATACGTATACTTGGAAGGCGCGGTTCGGTTGTCATCTCAGATACCGGCTGGTCGATTGCACAGGTGAGTTCCCTGGCCGGGCTCTCAGTACTCAGTATCACCGACTTTCGTGCGTCATTCATAATACAATTAGGATCCATTTCCTCCTTTCTATTGGATGTACCGCTGATCAGGGCATATCGGCACGTCCAAGGTCATGTATATGCGAGTTATCGATCAATATATTGGAGGTGTGTGCCCTTCGACTCTTCCTCTGTACTTCCCGCACTGCACGCACCATCATCATCAGTCTGCTCCGCATCCGTAACTCCTGAACGATCCCTGCCCACCCCGCGCGCGTTTCCGCACTTGTACCGCGCAGCGCACCAGCACTCTGGCGCCCCCATTCGGCAGTCGGCTATGTACTGTGCGTAGCCCTGTTGGACACTTCCGTGCGGGGAGGGGATGGACGCGGGCGGCGTGCGTTCGTATGTCTCATGAAGCCTATCTATACTATGAAGGCGTGCATCTCTACGAGCGACGCAAACCATCCCAGCGGGCCTGGTGAGCGCCTTTTATGAGGCTCCCGCACCGGCTGCTACCTCGACCCAGCCTCTTAGCATTCGTTGTTAGACTATGCGCAATTGGTTCTGTATGCTGCTACTAAGCCAGCTGCCAGGCCTATGTGCGCTTACTTGTCCTACATGAAACGAGAGGCCGTGAGAGGTGCAGGATGGATATGCGTCCAAGGTCCCGAATGGGGTGGTACGGTTGATCAATTCAGGTGATGCGTATGTATGACCTAATACTTTCGGTTGCATGCGTCTAGGCGACGAGACACGCGTTGACTTGAAGCTTGCACGCTTTTTCACGCAAGGTGAGCAGTGATTAATGTAAGCTGCCATTCTAATTTTCCGCTGTCCTTTCTGTGATCCCGGACTTGTCATGGACGTTTTTGACCTTGTAGCTATTACTATTCCCTGACGTCGTCTCACATATACAAGCAAGTAAAATAAAATAAGTAAATATTTTAACCTAGCTGCAGAGAAAACATTGATGGATCGTGGCAGGAAACTGAGGAGATAACAATATGGAAGATCATGGGCATGGGCGGAAGGAACCTGTTCCTCGACACCCAACAGGAGATTCCGGCAGGCAATTGAGATACGCACTGACGACCAATCGTCAACGCAGAGTCTATCGCGGGCAGCCTACATACCGCACATGTGCCGCTCCCGCAACCGAAACTACGCACACCTGCGCTTGCGTTCGTAGTAAAAAGGTCCAGTACGCGTCTCCAACGTCTAAATCCCACCGTCTATGCGCGTCCACTGTTTCCACCCATGCGTCGCGAATTCAATCCGATGATGACACCGACGACGGACAAGAGACACACAGCACACTCCCCACAGAAATGGCGGCCACCACAGCTGCACGCGTATATCATCATGTCGGCAGTCACTGGTGTCTGTAATAGCCGATGGAAAGAATATAGTAGCTCATGCCCTGAACCTCGTAAGCATACCTCGCCCACAACCGACTTCAAGCTTTTAGCGCATTTGAGGCGGGCACGTAGCGTTCTCGCCACATGCAGTCCATCGCATTGCGCAGTTCTAGCTAGTGATCGTTGGGGCGGGGCAGGGATCTCGGTGGGTAGTATGCTGCTGGAAGGAGCAGAGGGACGCTAACATGGTGGGCTAGAAGAGATGATAGTCGGACAGACCACCCCCCAACGCAGAACAGTCAGAACCCTAGCTCCTGAAGCAATGAGATCTACGAGCGAGAAGCCAGGGTTAGAAGGGAGCGAGGAAGGGAGGAGCAGCCGGCATTCTCCGACGAGAATATAGGTGGATACAAATACACAACAACATTAGCCGCGCCGATTTGCCTCACTTCAGCTAAACCGCACTCTCATTTGCACGTCGGTCTCTGGCAAACGTACGGGACGATGGGCAACAGTCAGTCCATCGAATTCAACTTTTCTATGACCCACGCACAGAACTAGTCAGCAGTTTGCCAGATATCTCCGACTTCCTGAAGGAATCGACCGAACGGCCATGTATGGCCCCGTTATACTTTACTTATTCCATCTCCATGAAATCGCCATGTAGTTGGGGTGCGTGTTGTTCTAGTCCTCAGTTGCACTTAAAATCCTGCTTCCATCATCATTACTCTCCATTTTTTCGGCTCATATCCGCAGTATAGAAAAAGGCGCTATCCATCTTCGCATACATCACTCTGCAGTAAGCTCTACCACGCAGAGCGCCGGCACTTGCGTCCTGTGGGCCAGGCAACTGTTCTATGTGTGTGTGCACTTCCTTGCAAAGAGCCCGAGCGATGGATGCATGCGGACGGTGTGGCCTCACACTGCGATTCAAGTCCAGCTGGCGGACGTATCTATGACATATATCTGATCCCACCCAGATCGCACCTGATAATTCTCTCGTTATTAGAAGCGCGCTTCCACACAAAGACCTCGATCCAGCCTCTCATGATCTGTGCGTAGACTCTGCGCAACGGTTATACTTGTGCGTATGGTTGTTGATATAGTCGCTGGGCTCTCGTGCGCTTTAGCGCTCACTCTCATCGGCCTATTTACATCTCTACAGTAAGTGAGTCATTTACGGAACTCGTGAAGGCTCGTGATCTTGAAGAAAGTGGCATCCGTGCAAGGTGCACTGGGTTCAGAGCGCGTACACAATACGTGGGACATGAAGAAGGAATCTGAGGTATGTAGCCAGTGACATTATGACTCCATCCATGCAGGTCCGTCTATTGATTAGAATCTTTGTTTCGTCAGCCAGGTCATATCTGGTCATATCGACGTTCGGAAGAGGCGATCTCAGCAATTGAACACCATCGATAACGACATCTGGGCAGAATTCTGAGACAAATTCAGGACAAATTGTTTGCTTTCTCATCGTCAATGCTTGGTCAATGCGGTTCTACAGAGATAACGATCTCTCGGTGATCATGGGGCTCAGAGCTGGTATAAATACAGGCAGTTTTCGATGCCTTTATGACTCTTTATTCTCCTACCATACTTCACGTTTAGGAAGCTATGTCTGAAACCTCGCCCAAAATCTATCTCGTAGCTGGAGCGACACGGGGCCTTGGTATGTTTACTCAATGTCGACATTTGCTGCGTACTGATATACTTGTGTTCATAGGTCTAGCTTTTGTTGACGATATCGCAACGAAGGACCAATCTGCCATTATCTACGCAGGCGCACGGGATCCGTCCAATGGTGCCGCCCAACTTATCCAAATCGCAGCGAAGTACCCTGGACGCGTTCAGGTCGTGAAATACGTTGCTGGGGACAAGGAGGGGAACGATGCGCTTGCAAAACAGATCGCTGCAGAGCATGGCCGGTTAGATACTGTCATTGCTAACGCTGGTGCGATTCCAATCTCTCTGAATTCTTGCTCTGTGATATGACTCATCCCAGTTCAATTCGTCCATAGCCATCTGCGCTACCACGGCAAAAAAGGTGCACGAATCGCCTGCTGACAAGTTCACAGACGAGTTTTCCGTACGCGATCCCGTTTTGCTCATCATTACGTGCGCAGTGACTTACTCCCCATCAATGATCAGGTCAACACGCTCGGCCCTATTGTTCTCTTCCAGTCGACGCGCGAGCTGCTGCAAGCGAGCCCGCTTCCGCGCTTCGTCCCCATCAGTTCCGCAGGTGGCAGTATGGATTTCATTCCACAGATGGGTGCCATGGATGCCTCGCCGTATGGAGCGAGCAAGGCGGCGCTGAACTGGGTCACCCGTAAAATCCACTTTGAGAACGAGTGGCTGAGTACGCCCCTCCTTACTTCCTATACCCCAAGATAATTGATGTGGTTTTCAGTCGTTTTCCCGCAGTGCCCCGGGCCTGTGAACACTGACATGGGTGCGTTCTGCTATTTCTTCTTTGTATATTTGCGCACACCGATTTACGGTCAACACCTGTGTTGATGATGATATAGCAAGACTAGCTGCAGAAAAGGACAAGACCGGCCAGATGCGTGCGATGTTGGCCACTATTTTTCTTACACCTGCTGCCGCAGCGAGCAAATTGGTGGACATCATCGTCGCCTCGACGCGCGAGAAGGACGGGGGGCAGTTCCATAACAGCGATGACGGGAGACACCCGTGGTAGATCTGCGCAGCTGGTTATGTAGATGGCTGCATCGCATCTACGGTTTATTCAAACAATAAGACATTAAAAAGGACGGAGAAGTGAAGAAAGTCGATTGACATGAATGATAGTGAGCCCACTTTCACGGGGACTACTATTGCTCAAACATTCAGATTTGCCAGGATGAAGCAACTTGGTTGAAATGATGTAGATGTAGATGTAGCGGATTGGTTAGATACATGCTTGGATCACGAGAGTCGACGAATCGATAAAATCTCTCGTCATGACAAACTTACTGCGCGCGCGTCTGCGTCTTCCTCAACCACTGGCCTACGATATAGACCAGTGTGAGGAGTTAGGGACCCTCAACTTGAGAGCACAGAAAGTGGAGATGGGCATGGTTGTTATCGATGAAATGGGCTCGACATTCATCAATACTGTCATCGGAGTTCTATATAGGTGTCATTGCAGCCATTTGGTAACCCGGTCATCCCCAATGCAGACACCCAGACACTTGAGTATACAGCAGAAACCAACACCACGCCGCCATCGCCATGGACCCTAAAGAGCGCTGATGATATGCAGTGGAGTGCAGGGTAAAGCTACGATACAAGCGAGTCGGTGTGGGGTAGGATGAGGAATGGATCACGAATCATAAAGGTTAAACAGGATAAAGAACAGGATTGAGTAGGATTGGTACAATGAAGAGCGACCGAAAGCAGTGGCAGCGGATTGCACACCTTCAGTAACATGTTTTTTTTACACCTGAATTAAAATTTGAGCGCAGGGCCGTAGCGTGCCCACAGGAATCGTCGTGCATATCCGCGGGCTCTAAGTAATGCAGAGTGGAGTCAAGCTGGAAACTCGCTGGGGGACGAGATCTCCTAGCAGGGAGCTGGGCATATACGGTGGAGAGTCGAGGAAGAGGAGGGAAGAGGAGAAGCCGGTATTTTCCGGTGGGAGCACAAATACGCGACAACATGGCTCCGCCGACCGCCTCGTTCTGCCTCGTTTCAACCTCGTACATACACCATCGTGGGGACGCAGGAAGCAACATATCGCATTCACCGTCTTCTATGCCATATCCCAGAGTGCGCCGTCAGTCGACTGCGAGTAGGGCTGTGCTGGAACCCAAAAGATTCGACAGAGATCCAGTTCGTCCATTATGGTTATATCTTCTCCCTGCTCACTGCGTTATCGCTGATGAATTTACCAGGACACGGACACATACTTGGACATCTCCGCTTCTAAAGTATAGTCTTATTTCTGGGTCGCACCCGCTCTCGATCTGGGTAGTCGTCGAGGGCCACACATATACGGGCCATACATCTGAGGTGCGTGTCCTTCGACTCCGCTACGCTTTCAGCTCTACTCCCGTCATCATCATGTTGTCGTTCCATGTCCAACATCCACAGTATCCGCAACAACGCCACTCAGCAAGCCATCCTGACGCTCTGAAATCCATAACGCATAGCGCACGGAGATGCAGCCCACGGGCCAGTCCTCTGTGTTCTATCCGTGTCCAAAATTTCGGACATAGAAGGATGGCTGCTGGCCGTGGTGTGCGTCCCACCCGGGTCTGTGGGCCAGGACCCAAGCATCCTTGCGACCGAGGGCATCTATGTTCCCCAGTCTGCGTGGCCGTCCACCTCACGACGGGGCGCGCGTAGTAGCGGAGACGCCGGCTCAGCCTCTGTTTTCACGGGCAAACCTCTGCGCAGCGGGATACGCTGCATGCGGTTACACATGCACGCTTCTATCCCTACATGCGTGCGCTGCGTCGGTTGTCGTTGGCAGATGGCAGAGGCTGTCGCAGACGTGTCGGTAATGCTGTCCACGCGGCCACCCCAGCCCCTCGCCGCAGGCGCCGGTACAGAATTGCGCAGCGGAGACGGTGTTTTGGTGGGCGGTGCATGCGGAGTGCATAGCACAGTGCGATTGGGCCTGGGCGTGAGCTGGGTTCACGGACGCTCGTGTGCGCATCTTGATCTCGGTGCTAGGATATGGATCCGGGTCCAAGATTTATTTTTCATCTTCGTTTTCTTACCATTTCATTTTCACTTTCCTGCCCCGACGTCGCGATGTCTCCCATCTCCGTCCTGCAGTGAATCCACCTGCTCTGGCGTTCGCTAGCGGATCGCGCACCAGCGATCAGGTCCGCTGCCAGCCGCCTGTGCGCTCATAGTCCGAGCGGAGCAATTGGAGCGATGGTGCATGTGTTGAATCTTGATATGCGCATCCGGCGTTCGGAGTCCGTTCGCGAGGGATTGTGCCACGGGTGGTTCGTTGGAGGTGCGATGCTGCGTCGTTTGCGCTCCGTAAATCTAGGGGTCGGCGCGATTATGATGGGTATCATGGGATCTAGTCCCTGGATGCGAGTGGGATGGTGTACGAGCGTGGGTTATCGATGCGCGCGAACGGCCCTCTCCGTGGCGAATATGGCGAGTCATTGAGGGTCACCGCGCATGCGGCCGAGTCTTCCCTTCCCGTCTTGATACGTCAGCAGTCTTCCTACACATGTATCGAGACCCTGGCCCAGTCTTCCACCGAATAACTGCGCAGCGGGGAAGCACGCTGTTAGAGCCAGCTGCTATGCCCTCTACGCATTGGATGCGCGGTCCTCCCCGCTATGCGAGTGCTCCGGCCTCTATCGCAGACAACCGCTACAGATCGTTGAATGTGAAGTGTTAGACATGGTGATATCGTGCACCTGTGCGATACCGCCGCATAATCCGTCAATATCGGATGGATGCGTTCGATCCATGCGCGCCCTTCCCTGCCCTGCTCCGACTCTGGTCCAGGACGTGGCGGTGGGAGTCACTGTCTACTGAGGACATGATGTACTGGCCTGCGTATTCCCTTGGACGGGTGCGCATACATCCATCAGGCGAGCCCGCTGTCCAGCCTCTCTGTGCTGAGAGACGATTTGCACAACGGAGTGTACTGTAACCGTGCGACTATTTAGCCTGTCACCAGTTCTGCGTGTGCTCAGCTTCCATTCGACGGTCAGAGAGGCTGTGAGATGCGCAGGATGGAGTCCAAAATCCCGAACTGGGTGCGGGTGACTGCTGATACGTGTATATTCTCTGATACCTTCGGTGGCGTGCATTTGGCCGCCGAATTGTGGATGTGGTGTTCAGTTGGCGCGCGCCTCGCCCGAGTTGCAGTATATAGCTCAGCCGTTTTATGTTTTCTCATATGAATATGCTTGTTTTCTTGGATGCTCCACCGTACGAACGAGAAATATTCAATAGCTTGCTACTCCGTTATTACCGTCTCCTCAGGTCCTGAACAGTCTAATTTGCTTAGGGCACTCCTTTCTTGAATATACATTTCCTCCTTGTTCCTATTACCACTACATTGCATTCGGTACTGTTTTATTTCACTTCCTAAATTGGCCGATAGAATGTAATACAGCAATGGCCACAAGCAAACAAAACAAGCGCAGTAAAAATATGAAGTTTTTGAACGATGAGAAGCGGCGAACAATCAAAACTGTAAAAGTTATATACCATAGCCGTTTATGGGTGGAAAAATTATTACACCCAAATTACATGCGGTACTGATTTGTCTTCCTTTTAAACGACAAACGAGGAAATATCGATACCAAAGATGGTCTATTCATCGATATGAGCGAAGATCAAAATGGGCTCCTCGCTGTTGCCCCTCGTGTTTCTACATGTGGCCTACTTCTCGCGGAGTCGATGCGGCCGTCTCTCAGAGCTCTGCACAAATTCTTTCAGCATGGACACCGCGGCTGACTGCGCCTGTCTCTATCCCAAGGCACCCGGTTTCCTGTTATGGTACGACAGATGCTGAGCGCTGAGCGCTGAATCGCGATGCTTCCTCGTCCGGGTGTCCATGTGTGACTCTGTCTTATTCCCTTATATTGCAGCTGCAATCATCGTATTGTCTACTCCCCCAGCCCCAACACCACTGTTATTCCCTTTCCTCCCCCACGTCAAGGATGTCCGCATACCCGTCCTCCCCGTACTCATCGAGATATCTGTCCGCAATAGTGTGTAAGTGCTGGCTACTTCGTCAGCTATCTCTGCTGTGCGGTGGAGATGCTCTAAAATATAGCTGCGGGGAGCTGAGGTGGAAACATCCGTTGTCGTGCGTGGTACGCCAATCTTGAATCCTCCGCCGAGACGGCGATTGCATGTACCGATGGCACGCGGGTGCTGGAGATGCACATTCGTCGGTATATACTGCTTCGTCTTGTTTGGACTACTACCGACATCCGCACCCGCGTGTACCCTTGGGGGCAGGGGGGTTGGAAATGCCTCACGCTTGCGTATAACATTGCGAGACAAACGCTCGCTAGACGCCCAAGGTGTGCGCTCGAGGGCCGAGGCTGATCACACGTGTACACCTGGTATTCATGCCATGCGCATGGCGGGATGCGTGTAGTTGACGCGACGCTGCCACGCTGGGGCGTTCTCGGAAAATATGTGGGCTAGCTCCTGGTGCACATCCGCGTCGCCTGTCTTATTTATGTGTGGGTTGAGTGTGTTGGGCGTGCCATTACTTACTCATCTGCAGCTTCCGTCGACGCATTGGCGCCCTTGCTCGCTGATTTTCTCGTGACGCGCCTACTCGGAGAGTCCGTAGTTCTGACGGCCTCATCTTGTTCAATTGTGGTGTCCAGACTGGCGTACCGAAAGTGGTTGACGATTTCTACTAACAATTTTCTGTATGTTGGATTTTGGGCAGCTTGGAATTGTGGCGCTCTGCAGAACGGGTGACTGGTGACCTCTGCCCTGCCCAGCAACCTTCACCGGTACAAACTGAGCATCGGGAAAGACTGCGGCCTGTAGCTGCCCGTCCTTCTGTTAGCTCATGCGCTTTTTTGATCTTGCAGGGCACGGTGTATGGCCACAGTTAGTGCGGTTCGGCTGGTCCGTTCTGCGTCGCAGACTGTGCAGTATGTTATGGGACACTATGTCTATGTGGCGGCGCGCCGTGGTAGATGTGATAGCAACCGTTCGAGGCTCCTGGGTCGGCCACTGGCCAGGGATGGTGTACGTCTGTCGCTAGTTCTGCTTCCGCACCACCAATGCCGCTTTTTTGGCGCGTATATTGATGGTTTAGTGAAGCTCAACCCTTTGCTGAAACTGAACAGAACTATCCCTTCTGCCGCATCTTCTGTCGCCGCTCGCGATGCATCGGCGGTATCCTGTACCTTGCTCTACGTGGCATGTTGGGGAGCAAATACTGAAATTGCACGGGCGTTGAAGCTGGTCTCCGTCAGTTTCTTTCGTTTCGTCGCTCGCGCGTGTCTATCGTCGCGCTGATGGTGATGGCCCTGTCTAGTTCGTTGGGTATGCAGAAATGATGCATTACATGAAGCCCTAGATGTTGGATGATGCACAATGGCGCTTCACAGTTTACATATGCACCGGAAGCGCTCCAGCAGAGTACACGGGGCCAATCTACGTCCACATAAATATAAAACCCACTACAGCAGCAACACGATCAAGCAAAGTGCGCTCCGGAGAGTAGCATGGATGTCAGCACCAGCATGGCTCCTATACACACAAACAGAAATGGCAATATTAATGATGTGAATCCGGGCAGGCGTGGCAGACATACCTAAACCCATGGTATAGAGGCCGGACACCGTCGCCCGCAAACTGGTACTGGCAGACGACTTCGTAGTGTTCGAGGGCGCCGGAGAGCCACTGGATGCAGTGCTGGAAGTACTAGAAAGGACGCTCGACGTCGAAAGAGTGGTCGAAGGAGTGGTTGAATTGGAAGGCGTGCTCGCGTGAGAAGCGGTGCTCGATGAACTGCTCGAATCTTCGGCTGTATAGCTGTACAACCAAAATGTCGTTATGGTGCGTGATCAGCTGCTCTGCGCCCGACTTTTTAAACACTACAGCGCAGCGCGACGTACATAAAATTGATCAATGAGAACACAAAGATACTACTGGACGATGCGCCAGGTGACGCCGTCGCACTCGGCGACTGGCTCTTGATGGCGAGGTTGATGGTATGGTTGACCGTGGGATCGAGGCCAGTGCGCGAGAATAGGGTGTCGCATTGGAACGTGCCAGAGGTTCTGAAGCCGTCCACGTCCGTCGCGTTTCCATCCAGGGTCACCGTGTACAGCGGCGACAAGTCGAAGAGCAGGGAGTTGATATAGATCGCAGACCCTGGGCGTGGCGATACTGCCAGTCAGCGTCGCGCCGAAGACCGCGGGCGAGCGCGCGACCCACCTTGGAACGTGAACGACGCCGCACTGGCCTGGCTCTGCCCCATCGCGATGCTCGTGGTGCATTTCGACGGCAGGTTGTAGCAGCCTGGGCCGGAAACGATCGTGCCGTCGGGGTCGACCTTGCATATCGGCGCATCGCCCGCGCCGCCTTGGTACTTTCAAGTTTCCATGAAATCAGCAAGGGCAAGCCATGGCGAAATTCTCAACGCGTGGGCGCTGGAGTGCGCACCTGAATGGAGGGATCCGTGTCGTTCACGGTGATGTTGTGTTGTCCGAGGACTGCAGGAGACAGTAACGACAGTGCCGCGAGGGCGAAGAAAGCACGCATCACGGAAGAGGGAAGAGGGAGATGGCACGGCAGGGCGCATTGCGCGACTTATGTAGGATTCTATGTAAAATTAGTTCCCAGGCTGGGATTTTTTGATCCGTCGCCAAGCCATCTGGGCCGACCCCTAGCCGACCCTCCTACAATCACACCGCCGCTAAGATCTGAACCGAATCTTTTTTTTTTTTTTTTTTTTTTTTGAATCCATTCACTGTCCATTGAGGCCTTGGCCTTATGTAGGACGTCTACCTATGTACTATCTAAAATGCCCATGTCTATATACGTTGTGTCTAACTCGACGACTGCTTTTGGGCCGCTAAGGAGTGGCTCGCATGCACGTCAGGCGTGCTGTATTTAAGTTTGTTTTAAGGTATTATATGCTGAACCGAATCTTACGAGAGAAACGTACATGAATGGCAGCGCCCACCCACCATCTAGCCCAGAACACTTTGCATCCCACGATCTCTCTGGAACAACGCGTTGTCAATTATGGGCATTCACCGGCTGATCCTTGTGGGGTGGGGTGCTTTCAGATCGCTGGGGCGTTCGTCAACACATCCATCCAAAGAGAACGGGCAGCTGCCCTGCTATCAGGCCGCCAGTCTGCTCTTGCGCAATTGAACGCCACGAAACGCCGGTGGGCGGGGCGCCGAAGGGTGCTGGGCTCGGTGGATGGGGATGCGCCACTGAACAAAGAAATTTTGATTTCGGGCAGTAGCAAAAAAATAGGTTACAGCCAAACGGCGGTTATGCAGAAATAATGGATAGACCGTCGGTATAAACGAGTGAGCATCATAGATGCGCGTGCAGCACGACGTACATCGTCCTCAGCTGCCCACACCGTCCGGGACCGTGGATGCCCATTCTCCCCGCGGCGCGTCTGCCAGCCTGCCGTACAAAACGTGTGCCAACTAGCCGTCGCGTTGCATTCAAGGTGAAGAAAGATCGGAGTCGAATCATTCGAGGCCGCCGGTGAGCCTCTATGATCCTAACATCTGCAGGTATCTCAACCGTGTCGGGAACTAACATACATCTACCGTGCTGCTGCGGTTTCTTTGGCTTCTGATTCATCCATGAAGGCCACGAACATCGCACACCCGTCCTCCGTCGTCAGACTCGTTCCGTCCGTATCCCACCGACGAAAACACGTACCCAGACAATAACAATAAAAGCACAGAGACGTGAATATGACCACCCATGTATGCAATCTCCAACCACCATCGCCACGAGGCACGCGTAAACAGCTCCATCCAAACGTGTACCAGCGCCCAAACACAATACACAACACACCCCGCCGTCCTCACAGTCCCGACGCCAACGCCCCCACCGGACGAGGAATACCATATCACTTCCAGCGCACAGGAGAATTGACTGGCAACCGCCCTGAAAACCAGGCCGCACAGTCTGCTCCTCCGCGCAAATTTCAATTGAACAGCATGAACGCCGGCGGGGGCGAGTGGAGGGCGAGTGGAGGGCTAGGTGGATTGGATGGGGCTGTACCGCAGCAAGAATTTGAGGGAGGATGTGGGCACTGGGCAGTAGCAGAAAGAAAGCGGTCGTCATCAACGCGGAATGATGGATAGATTGTGTCGTGGTCCTTGATCAGGGAGTATTGAAAGAGCGGAACCACGTTATCGAACAAGCAACATACACATCGTTTCTAATCGCACCGCGGTAAAGCACGGCGCGCCGAATCGCCATGCGCCTGTAACACCACGCACAGTTCCCATGCACGAGAGAACGCCAGGCAAAGGAACGGAACGAAAGAAGAAGAGCAGGCGGCGATGATTCAGAGACACGTCAAGATATGCGGCTGCGCGCACAGCCAAAGCTCAGCTCCTCGGTATTCACCCAGCAGATACCGAATCAGCATCCGCATCCGGAATCCGGATGCCGGTGCACGTCCTCGAAACATGAACCATCAACAACGCGCCTAGCCTACGGCCGCGATGGAAACGAGAGGCGCGCGCAGCGGTCGGTGGATGGAGTCCCTAAGCCATGTGGCGCGCGTAGCGGGCCACATGCACCGCACGCGCAACGTCATCCGAGGCGTAGTAACATCCACGACGAGCTCGTCCGCGCGTCTTCGACATGGGGACCTCTGGCGGTGCTCGTTCCCCATCGCGTTGATCTTCCATTGGCCAAGAAGAAAGGAAAGAACCTCGAAGATGGGCTACATCGATAACAGCCACAACCGCACCGAATAAAAAGATCCCTGGATAGCTGTGGAGTAACTGTGTATGCATTGGCCACGCGGAGAACGCAACACCCTCGCCACCTCACACCAGTGAAGGGACTAGCGCCTCCTGCCCGATGCGCAGTAGAACTACAGTAGAAGCGAAAATGGAGCATTTGGAGGGGAAAAAGACAGCGGATATGGATGGAGCAGAAGATCACGCACCGTACATTGGATATATGCATGTCACCTCGACAACTAACAGCCTACACCTAAGGATCCACGGCAGGCACCTGCGATGGAGGCGGAAGGACGGCATCGAAGGTAGAGCCAGGTACTGGTGAGCGAAAGACGAGATAGGAGTGTTGACGGCAGACCTACGAGGAGGCGTAGACATGGGGTATGCAGGCCCAGGGATATAGCCCATAGCTCGGATGACAGCGCTAGGATGTGATGGTGCAGGTTGGGCGACTTGGAACGAATGCTTGATGTCGATGAAAGCCCTTGCCAAACAGGGCGCGGCAGTGATGGCCGTTATGAAGCACCTGATGCGGTGGACCGCGCGGCAGACACTGCCGAGCTATGTTTGCTAAAGGCTTTGGATCGCTACAAAGGGTGCGTCCATCCTCTCAGCAATCTCTCTCCACTCTCCCATCCACCTCCTTGTTCCGGGTCTCCCGTGTCGCTGCTCGATCCCTAGAACGCTGCATCGCGCACTGCTCTGTGCACCTCTACTCCGACTCTACGTGCCCGCTATCAGTGAACGGTGGTCTCAGCGGTGCGTCGGCGAGGCATGGCTTCCCGCGTCTAGTAGGAACGTGTGCATCGTGTGTGGGCCCTGACCCGCACTGCCACACCCCCCGCATCCGCCGCGCTCTACACCGCAACATTGCGCTTTTTCTGCGGTGCGGCGCGAGGGCGTACTGGGTTACCAGACGGCAGATATCGAGCGCAAGTCTACTGGAAGCCAGGCTTGTTATAGATGTCCTGATGTCGAAGCACAATTGTTGTGGGTAGTAGAATATGTGTTCCATCAGATTCAGATGTCGCGATAAAATTAGGCCAGTTACTAGTTACTAATCAGCACTTCATGAACTGATAATTCGAATGACACCCCGCTTAACAAGCATAAAAGGCGCAAACGATCCACCACGTCCATTCGTTACTTCCAATGGATTCGCCACCCCATCAAAGTAAAGTCCGAGTGGCCATTATGTATGTATCCACTCTCTATATCCGTATCCTACCGCGGTATCTGCCCCAATCTGATCCTCGACACTCACAATTATTATAGAGGAGCAGGCATCGGCGGCCTCACCCTATCCGCTGCGCTCGGTGCACTGCAACGTGGATCTGAGAGCAGCCTCGAAGTCGATATATACGAAAGTGCTTCTATCATATCGGAAATCGGCGCTGGGATCACGCTCTGGCCGCGCGTTTGGAAGATCATGCAGGCCATTGGCCTCGGAGAGAGCCTCGTCAAGTTCCTTCCCAAGCCTCCTGATAATTCAACGCGTACGTGTCTTTCTCATTTGTCTCAATGAGATACGTCAAAGCCGCGCTTATTCATGGTACAGGCCTCGTCTTTCAAGTCCGCAAAGCCGATCAACTAGAGGGCTATTTCATTCACGACATCATGATGGAAGGTAAATCCGATTATCTAGATTTCTGTACGCTATCTGTTCACCTGTGATTCAATAGGCGGGTCTACGACCTTCCACAGGGCAGACCTCCAACAAACGCTCGTCAGCAACCTCCACGGCCGCCTGCACCTCGCCCACCGCTTCTCCTCGTACGCCGAGGCCGGCGACGACTCGGAGATCCGCATCCAGTTCGAGAACGGCGCGGCCGCGACGTGCGATCTGCTTATTGGGATGGACGGTATCAGGTCGACGGTGCGGAAGAGTGTGCTCGCGCATCAACATCAGGGTATACCGGATTCACCGTCCGTGGAGCCCGTGTGGGGGGGGACGGTTGCGTACCGCGGACTCGTTGGGAGAGACGTGCTGGATCGCGTGTTTCCGGGGCATCGCGCTATCACGACGCCGATGATGGTCAGTCTCATTTATGTTTGTAGGATTAAATTCACTACTGATGCAGAGATTTTGGAGTACGTTGGAAAATTCAAGGTTGTTAAATTCTCTCTTATTTCTCATTCCTATGGGTGTGGGGAAAAGACTAACTTTTTCGTCGTAGCACGTCGTCGCCTATGCGATCTCGCGCAGCTTCATAAATGTCGCCGCAATGGTAACAGATCCCGCAAAAGAAGGCACCCAATATGAAAATACACCGATGGCCGCAGATCAGATACACGAAGAGCTTTTATCAACATTTACCGAGTTCGAACCCGAAGTTCAAGTTCTCCTCCGTGTAAGCATTCAATTGTATCGATTTTCGTGCCAAAATGTGATGTACTTATCGCCAATAGAGTCTTAAAGAGCCGCTCAAGTGGCCAATCAACCAAGTTGTGCCCATGAAGAGCTACTCAAGCGGACGCGCGCTTATAGCCGGTGACGCAGTAAGTATACCAAATCTCCACGGCAAACAAAATGTACTTCTGAATACTCTAACCAGGCACACGGACTGCCACCGCATCAAGGCTCTGGCGCTGGCACCGCAATCGAGGTATGCAACAGTGATTTCAAGCACGATCAGCGCCGTTGACCCTGGCCCCCCGCTGGCAGGACGCATACATCCTAGCTACCCTCCTCTCCGACAGAGCATGCACGAAAGCCTCCATCCCAAAAATCACGCAAATCTACGATGACATCCGCTGTGTCCAAGGGAACCGCGCGCTGGAACTGGCAATCGCATGCGGTCAGAAGCTGGACCTCATCTACCCCGGACTCGAACACGTCAAAGCCGGAGACGCGGATGTCGACAAGGCGGTTCTGGATGGGTTAGGGACAGCGCTGAGCGAGGAATGGGCGTGGGTCTGGAAAGACACGGCGGAGGATGATAGAGTACGTGCACTGGCGAAGTTGCGAGAAACAGAGGTGGAGCGGTGAGAAAGAAACTGGATCGGGTGATCATGTAGATAGTATTGAATTTCGATAAAGACCACTAGAGCAGTACGCGCGCACGAGTGTTTCCGACCGACACCACCCGCAGCGATGAAGCGCACAAGCATGTATGCCTCTCCCCTCCGACCGCGCTGCCGCAAACCACAATCGTAGACCCGCCCTGTCTCGTGCCAGGCGAGTATATGAGCAAACAGAAGGCTGGGACTCCAAGCCGCAGTCTCCCCCGTCGCTCAGATGATGCTAGTAGATGCCAACGGGCAGGGCAGAGGTCTCGATGGTCAGCCAAGTAGCTTAGTCGCATCCGGCAGATCATAAATGAATGAAGCGATGACGCACTCATAACTGGCCGCGGGGCAATGAGAAAAGGCCTTGGCCCATCAGTGAGGTGCGTGCGTGTGCGTACCCTACGAATTAGACAGGGCAATAACCGTGAGCCCAACGACACATACGCGCAAGCGACGAAACGAAAGAAACTGCGACGGAGTACGACATCAACACTTTTAGTATATGCTCCCCAACTTGCCATATGGAGCAGAGTACAGGTGTCAGGACGCCGTTGAAACAAATGTGGTGGTACAAGAAATAATTGAACGACAAATGATTAAGTATGGAACGGCCCCCAAAAGTCTGGCACAAGTTCAGAATCAGAGGGCACTGTTACAGTGGGAAATGGAGTAGCGAGCTACAGAATATATTTCGTTCGTACGCTGGAGCGTCCAAAATGATGTGCGTGGAAAACATGCATATTTGTATAATAAAACACAAAACGGCTAGGCTATGTAGCGCTATTTGGAAGATGCATACTTATTATCTCAACAACCAGATGCATGACACCAAAGGTAGTAGAATAAATTCAATAATCCTTTAACTCGTCTAGCACACGCAGGATTGGCGGCAGGCTCGATAGCTGCGCGCAGTACACCCCATTCTGCAGAACATCCCAATGAATACTTAGAGGCTGGGCGAAGCCTCGCCTGATAAATGATGATCGCACCCGTACAAGGGAACACACAGCCCAGACGCATCACGTCGTCGGGAGATAGCTCCCACCGCCTGGACCTGGACCAGAGTCGCAGCCAATGTAGAGCACACACTCCGCACCCACCCATGTCCCTCCCTGCCCAGCGCGACATAATGATGTTCAAACACTGAAACGCGCAGAAAACAGCCGGTAGGCCCACGGGCCGCACGTACTGCTACATCGCACGATACAGCCAAGGTCCAAGACCGTCGAAATGCGCGCGGAGCTGTATGGGGATGTGGCGGGCGTCGCAGACGCGGGCAAGAAATGCGTAGACAAAGCATCGAAGGCCACGCACCTCCCTGCGCCGCGCGACATGGCGATGGCCAAACATTGAAACGCGCAGAGGACAGCTGGCGGGCCCATCCGTCGTTGTGCGGGGCAGAGCTCGAGCGCGATGTAGAGGAAGTTGGCAGGTGCCGCTTGGCAATAGTACCACATTGGGGTGATCGTCGGATTTTTGAAGGATGGAGATTTCACGCGGCAAGGGTCACGAAGTCTTGTAGCAGACGTTTAACTGTTTAACGGCAACCGCAGTAAATAGCATCATTCGGAAGTGACAGATGAAAATGAAAAGGAATGTAAAGAGGCTGCGCTCGATATCGCCTACTCAGTCGCTCGGGACCTGGAGAGATCCACTCGGCATTCGTACCCTGTTCGTATTTCACTTGCATTATGATGCAGGAAACGTAGAAATAAGATATCAGGCATCGAATTCGCGTTCCAAATTTCCTGCTTCATGCAACGGCCAAAACAAATGATTCTGTATAACATTTTAGTAAATCGAAGTAAAGCAAGTGCCAAGACTACATAGAAAGTAATTCGACCATGTGCTATGTACTATTGGCAACTCGGGTACTGGTCTCGAGAACCGATCGAGACTCTTTTGATCATCTGGCGTTGACAACTCGTCTTATGCATTGTTGAACTTACTTGCTCCACGCGCCGCAAATCCGCCTTTCACATGCTGTGGATGTCATATAAAAGGCTCTCTGTCATGGACCAATTACCTCAGATCGTTTGGAACGATTCCCACTATAACATTCACCTTTGGCTGCTGGTGAGTTTAAACCAACTCGCACGATTTACTATACTGATGATACTCTCTCGTATCAAAGGTCGGCTTTGGTTAAAGAATTTCTGAAAAATCGGTCAACTTCGTCAACGTTGAATTTCCTAGACCTATTAGTGAGATAATTTCCCATTATATTTTGACCAATAATAAACGTGCAACGCACAGACGACCCCTTCAATTCACCATGTTCATACCCAAATTCCTCGTCGTTCTCCTCGCCCTTCTTCTTGGATCTGTCATCGCCGCCCCAGCCTACTACGAGCGGTCTGATGTGGCCTCGCAACACTCGTTGTTCAAGCGCGCATTGCCTCATCGCAGCCAACACAAAGCAGCAACGGGGCATATTACAGTACGTTTGCCCTACATGGATGCCATCGGTGTCCCAGTCTGACATCATTATCTCCCCGTTAGGTTAGCGCGACCGGTCATGGGCGCACAGGTCCGTTAGCTGTCTAGCGCGCAACTGTGGTTTTAGGCGCTGACAATCTTTTTTTTTTTTTCTGTACCCTTCTACCCTGGCCCCTTGCTGGATGTGTTTCTGCGTGGCGATTAATCTTGGATGTGTGCGTCCACGTGTAGTCCACGTCAAAACCAGTCCCCATGACACCGTGGGCGAGCTCAAAGGGCACATCGCGGCGCAGACAGGAACGAGTGCGTCGAAGATCACGCTTAAGAAATCGTGCGCTGCATTGCTTTTTTGCTTATGGATATCATAACTAATCTGATATCTGTCTCTTTTATTTTACTTCTAATTTTTTTTTCCTTTTGACGAATCTTCCTTTTAAACCACTTTGATCCGCCAGGCATAACGTCTACAAGGACCACATCACATTAGGGCAATACGAGATCCATCATGGGGCGAAATTGGAGATGTTATGAGTCTCGCCAACTCTTGTTAGTCATATCATTCGAGTGTTCGTCGTGCATTGTTGTGAAGAAAGTTTAGTGTAAAGATAAAATAAATGGTGGTTCCCTTTTTTCGCTTTTCAACTCATGAATAACTTGAATAGGCATCAAAGTTTTGTTTTCGATGTGTCATGAAAATGTTATTGCAAAGTCGTTAGTGTCGTCAACGTCTTTAGTACATAGTATGTCGTAAGTGAAGCCAATAAAACCCAGAGCCAGCACAGAAAGGGAGATAGCCATCTAAGACTATATTAATCCAACTAGCTTTTCCAGCGAATGATGGCGATGATGTCTGCAACAGTAAACGCGGAGCACGATGAGCAGAGGCCCATTCAGAAGCTTTCATAGAGAGCATTAGTACAGCCGAACATGGGCCGCACACACTGTTACATTGCGCGATACGGCTCAGACCCGTCGAAATGCGCGTGGAGGTGGGTGGGGATGTTGCGAACATCACAGACGCGGACAAGAAATGCGTATACACGATGCCTGACGATGATCGGTGACATCGTCATACCCGCTGCGCCCTTGGGGTTGCAAAAGGAGGCAGGACGGCACCCGAGCGAAGAATGCCGCCAGAGCTATGTATGTCATTCGAGTGCGGCACAGCTCGGACCTCAGGCATACGAGTATATCGATTCATCAGTAACGGGCCAGTGGGCAAAAGGAGAATAAAACTGCACCATGTGCGACGCGACGCGCAGAAATGTGGCAGAGACGTGCGAACAGGATCTGCACGGAAGGCGGTTATCCCTGATAAGCAGACGCATGGTCCTCTGTGGATGCTCGTACACCGCATCCCATCCGTGTCCCAAAAATGAGAGACAAGGGCAACAAATACCGCCAAATCGAACACGAAGAAAGAAAAACAAGACGCGGCGCCGGGAACTCCAGCGCAGCGTCGGTACATGCTCCTGAAACATGCTATATGCAGCAGCACTGCAGACGGTAGGGCACACCATTGACGGCGAACATATCCACCCCACCCCGCCTCCAAGTTGAAAAACAGAATAGGCACACCGTCAACACCGGTGGAAGTGTAACACACCCTTGTGACAAGTGCGCGGACTTGAATCAAGGTGGGGGCGGGCTTGGTGCGTCCAATAACCGTCATTGATGCAAGATAAAGGATAGGTAAGGCGGAAAACGGACGCACGACTCACGTCTAGCACAGGCGCTTTGGAAGCGCATCAGATTCTCGATGAAAGGGACACGATCACAATCGCACCGAATGCGGCGATGCCACGACACCTCTGCAGGATCCATACAGGCACCCGCCGTACGGACCAAAATCTGACGCACCATCAGCGACGCCGAATGCATCAGCCCCACCTCCCCGTATCGTTTGAAACAAATCGCGCGGCCAGCGCAAAGGGGGAAACCTGCCCAAGAACAAGCCCATCCGGCCCCTTGCGCAGGTGGGTCACAACGAATGCGGGGATGGAGCTTTTGGATAGAGGCGAAACCGAGCGGGCGCAAATTCAGACGGAGTGGACGATCACGCACCTGATATGGACGGAATCTGTGGCGGTATCGCACAGATCCACGATATCGCTATGGCTAACACTCCACATCCAACGATCTATAGTGGGCACCACCTGCGATAGAGGTTGAAAGACCCGCGCAGTGGGGAGGACCTCGGATGACGGCGCTGGCGGCAGGGCCTAGCAATAACGGACGAGAGACATGGAGAGGCACAATGCGCACTTGCGAGAAGGAATATATCGCAAATGTGTGCAAGCAAAGGGACGAAACAGAGCGCAGCACGACGTTTGAGGTGAGGTGGATGTCGGAGACGCTGCGTGATGGCGGTTGGGATGGATCCGAGGTGCGACGAAGCTGGGGTAACTCATGCTCCGCCGCGGAGGAAGTGGAACACATGTCCCGAGCAGCTTGAAGTGACGGCGGCGGGATAAAAAATGCTGTCGCATATTAACGTCAGCATCCCAACTCACTCAAGAAACATATGAGAAAGACAGAAATACCTTTGGAATGTGCCATCTACTTCACGAGAACTCGAGCGGCACGTCGACCTCGCCCTCTGACGAGGAAGTCCTCCCAAAAACCTTCCCTACCTCAATGTCAGCCGGGGGATTCAATTCGAGAGCGTCCGTTGTCGCCTTAGCCCGCTTCTCCATCTTGCGCTCCTCGGCGCGTTGAGCGCGTTAAGTTGAGTTTGGCGATCTCATCGCCCGACTTGGCATCGCACTGAGCTTGCTTTGCTCCCATGCTCGATGTAGTTCGTAGATTCGGAGACTAGTAGAAGGTGCTGAAGGTGGGGATGTGGGCGTTGACCAGACTGTCGTGGACATAAAAGTAATGAGGCCACCGTCATGGGGGTAGAGAAAGGAGGTGAAAAGCTCACCATTATCGACCGTGGGCGTATGCGCCGCCTCTCTAGAGCCCTTATCGCAATGCCCCGCAAGGCCATCGTCACCCGGCTGCCCACGACGTCGCTGCGTTCGAAATCATCCAGGTGCGCCCCAATGACGCTGATGTGCCTGTTCACGCCATGAGATTGTTGTGGGGTCTGCTGTGGGGTGAATTGGGAGAGGCAGGTGGTTGGCTGGCGTAGCTTGATGATGGAGAGTGGAGGGATACCCAACCGCGCGATAAGTAGTTGCGTCGTCGAAGAAAAGGAGACGACAAGCCAACTTTCGGCTGCAATGTGTGCTTCAGGGGGCGGCGTCAAACACCGGACTTCGCCGGAAATACCTTGGTGTCAACTTGGTGTGTCGCACATCCTGCGCGCGCATCTTGACCTGAACGTTTGAACACGCACTGTGGCAGCCACTTGCATGTAAGTACTTGTAATAACTTCATCCACTTATACTTCTTTCTTTGGATGGCAAGGTACTATGAGCCTGTGACGATGCAGTGACCACCCAGTTGTAAAACCTTCCACCTTCAAGTCCGCCTCTTCCAGAGTCTGCGCAGACCGCCACGACTGACGCATCGAGTTTGACGATGTACGATAAGCCGCTTTTGATCAGTTTTTAATTCCGGTTCTCGCAGCGCGCAGATTTGTTGAACGAAGATCGCATTGCGTGGTTATGACGAAGACATTGCTCTTTGTGTTTATCAATGATATAGCGGAGTCGAAGACGTAAAGTTGCCTCTATTCTCGTTAGATATGCCTCATTATCGCTAACCGTAGAGTCTACATAAATTATCACATGGCTTTAGTCCTGTCTAGTATGTCTACGGAGTAGAGAAAGGTAATTTGTCAGAGATTTTTCTCCACAACGCGCACGTTTTCTGAAGGCTGAATTATATTTACTAATATCTATTCACAAGAATGTATCTAGAAGTTCTCAATGGGCACAAATTGCCAAAATAAACAGGGACGGGGATGTCACAGTTTCTTGGCTAACGACCGTAGCTCAGCGCTCAGCGCTCAGCGGGCTTCCTAAGCGTGGCAAACTTGTCCAATTTCGGCTTTACGCAGTCCGCATGATTACTATCCAGAACGGTCTATCATTGGTCTATCACTATCTGATTCCCCCGTCATTTTGATATCGCGAACGATGCCCGTCTTGACACAAAGCGAGCTCCATATAGAGCTAATTGAAAAAATCATAGATGAGGCCTTTTATTCCGAACTCTCTACTGGCAACCTATCCGATCCAAAAAATACGATAGTCGATCCCGGAGCGCTCTCTTCGCTTGCCCTCGTCTCACACATCTTTCGCCAACGCATAAACGCCCACCGCTTTTCGATCGTGTCCTTCCAGCGAAGCGATTCTACACCGCCGCCACTTTCTTATATCCACGCATTCCTCGATCTGCTGCGATCGGATGTGTGGGCAGCGCCCAGCATGGGGGTTGCGCGTCATGTGCGGAAGTTAGTGTTGGCCCTGGGTGAGATTGTGGACACGCAGGGCGACGTGGTTCCACATCCGGAGATGGAAGACGGGTCATTAATAACGATAATGAATACGGTATTTCAAGGCGGCGAAGGCTGCCAATACTCGACAAGCGACTATACGCTGGCATTGTGGGGATTTTCAGAATGGCAAGAGGAAGTGATCACTCCTGAATTTATCTCCAACATTGAGGCCCTATTAGATACCCGCATTGCGACATTGGAATTGAAATGGTTCGATGACGTTCCTCCGACACTGCTAAAAGGACGACACGTTAAACACATCTCCATCTGTGGTATATCATTTCCGTCGACTCTGAATTCTCAACGCGTTCCAGAGTATACGGCGCTGGGATTATGGAACCACCTCGAGAGCTTGGATATACATAACGCACCAGTCTTTTTCAACAACCTCATCGCTCCAGGAGATATCCCTATGTTGAAAGCTTTGACGGTCACCCTACAGGAAAGTTCAATGGTCAACTCCATTTCCTATCATTGGCAACATTGGACCGTGCTGGAGGACCTCACGCTCAATTTCAACAGCGGTACGTTGACGCTTCTCCAAATCCGAACTAGAGTTTCTCTGCTCAATCACGATCACCGCGCAGAGCACATCTTTCCGCGCTTCCGTGTGGACTACAGGCATCTGTCTCGTTTAACAAGGCTTACCATTAATCTACTCCTCGAAAAGTACAACAGCCTGTCGTCGATCGAATCCTCCACGCACCAAATCCTCGATCTCCTCGGACCGCACCTCCCACCCCTCTCCCGCCTCGAAATATCCATCGAAGCCGCTGGTCTTTCCACCATTTTCGGTTATCACGCGACCGGCCGCGTCAAAGATATCCCCAACGAGGTCGACTGTGCGGCCATCGACGCTGTCCTCGCGCAGTACCCCCCATCCGCGATTTCCACAATCGCCATTCGATTTCGGATCAAGGTCTCGCGCGGCGTGAAGGCCGCGCTGGCGCTGGAGACGTTCCGGCAGGACGGGCTGAAGGTGCTGCGCGATGCGTTCCCGCGGCTGAACGCGGGGGCGCGGCGGCGGGTGTATGACAGCGTGGTGTCGAAGAAATGGCAAGATCGGGAGCGGGCGGATATGCTGGCGTACTCGGGGGTGTTTTTGGTTGAGTATACTTACCCATAGGATAACACGAGGGAAGGTGATATGAGGACCGGCGACCGCGGCTCATGTCGGTGAGAACCGCTGATAAGATGCGCGCACTGCGCACGAGCGCGTATGGACGATTTGTGCTGCATTCGTTATTGTGGAATGTTATGTGAATAGAACACGAAGAAAGTTTCTGGAAAATAAGTAGCTTTGAAGTGGCTTGAACGCAGACCGCAGAATGACGGATGGATAGATGGATGGATGTACGAATACTAGTGAAAAAATAAGTAAGTATACAAAGGTGGATTTACGAGTTCGTTCGTCGCATTTTTTAGTCAATAGCACGCCGCAGCCAGCAATGGCCCTTCCTCCCCTTACACCACCATTTTCGCCGCGCAAGATCCTGCTAGTTTGTTGCAACAGCCCCAGAGCGCGCTCGCGCTCCGCGCGCTCCTCACGGATCTCCTGCGCGAGCACCTCGTCCAAGTCGTAGCCCCTCACTTCCGGCAGCAAGAGCGTAAACACTACACAAAAAAACACAGAACAGGCATCAGCATGCGGCTTCCACAACACCAAACAACAGCGCAAGCAAGGACACAAAAACCGCGCACGCAAGGACACACACAACAAAAACACGCAAGTCAGAACACACAAAAGGCGCACCAGAAACTCCACAGGATCGCCGACGTGCCAATCTTCTGCGAGAGCGTGTTGAACGCGAGCGCGGAGACGATCACGCCGACCTTGCCCATCGCCGCGGAGATCCCGTGCGCGAAGGCGCAGAAGCGCGTCGGCAACACCTCCCCGGGGTATGTAGCACTGCGCAGAGGACGAGCCGAGCAGGAGGCAGGGTTAGATGTGGTTTATAGGCGGTGACGAGGGCAGAGACGAATCGATGGGGGTGGACGTACGGAGGGCGTGGTGCTCGCCGAAGTTGAAGAAGAATTGCAGCGGCATGAAGCACACGACGAACGCGGGCTTCGCGCTTCGGACCACCGAGAAAATCTGCAGCAACATAATGGCGAAATCGCCGTTCCAGCGCCAGACCTATTCACAATCACCACATGGGTTCCTGCGCCCGCATACCACGCCGGCTCCCCCTTCTCGGATGAAGCAAGACCACACAACCGAAAGATAACATATCAATACACAAAACCATGATGCATCCCATCGATGGCAGCTCTGCACCGTGTAAGGCGCACCCTACCCCACCTCCCATTTAATGATTTACAACAAAAAAAAAATGCGTAGAGGTCATAGCAGCTGGCTCCAACAGCGTGCTTCCCCCCTGCGCAGTTATTCTGTGGAAGGCTGGGCCAGGGTCTCGACTACATGGGCAGGAAGACTGCCGACATATCAAGACGGGAAGGGAAGATTTGGCCGCACACGCGGTGGGCCTCAACGACGCGCCGGTCGATACCGCGGTACCCCATCCTAGTGGCGCGGATAATACAAAATGCGCAGGAGGCTAGGCGGCAGGGTACTACCAGTCCGCACACGCTTCACTGCGCAATTTTGTACTAGTGCCCGCAGGGAGGATGGGGTGCTGATCACGATGGCCGCGTGGATCGTATACGGACACGTCTGGATGGGGGTGAGAAGGCGCCATGGTCGGGAAGATCAAAGATCATCTTCGTGCGCCTCTTTCAGCCTCTTTCAGCCTCTGTCAGCCGGTTGATAGACGCAG
Source organism: Pholiota molesta (assembly GCA_014925825.1). Classification (NCBI taxonomy): domain Eukaryota; kingdom Fungi; phylum Basidiomycota; class Agaricomycetes; order Agaricales; family Strophariaceae; genus Pholiota; species Pholiota molesta. The sequence goes on from JACGCK010000050.1 coordinate 209,190, forward strand.
CGCATGTAGGTGGAGGCGTGCATGTGTAACCGCATGCAGCGTATCCTGTTGCGCAGAGTTCGCCCGTGAAAACAGAGGCTGAGCCGGCGTCTCCCCTGCTACGCGCACCCCGTGAGGTGGACAGCCACGCAGACTTGGGTCGATGCCCTTGGTCTCAAAAATGGGCTTGGGTCGTGGCCCACAGACCCAGGTGGCACGCACACCACGGCCAGCAACCATCCTTCTCTATCGAAATTCTGGACACGGATAGAACACAGTGGACTGGCCTGTGGGGCATGGGCTGCATCTCCGTGCGCTATGCGTGATAGATTTCAGAGTGTCAGGATGGTTTGCGGAGTGGCGTTGTTGCGGATACCGTGGACATGGGATGGGAACGACAACACGCTGATGACGGGAGTAGAACTGAAAGCGTAGAAGGATGCGCACCTCAAATGTATAGCCCGTAGATGTGTGGCCATCGACGACTACGCAGATCGAGAGCGGGTGCGATCCGGGGGCAAGACTACACTATAGCAACATAGAAACAGCGATGGCCAAGTATGTATCCGTGTCCTGGTAAATTCGTCAGCGATAACGCAGTAAGCAGGGAGAAGATGTATTCATACTTCCATGCACGAAATGGAGCTCTGTCGAATCTTTTGGGTTCCAGCACAGCGCTGCCCTCGGTCGACTGACGGCGCACTCTGGGATATGTCATAGAAGACGCTGGATGCGATATGTTGCTCCCTGCGTCCCCACGATGGAGTATGTACGAGGTTGAAACGAGGCAGAACGAGGCGGTCGGCGGAGCCATGTTGTCGCGTATTTGTACTCCCACCGGAAAATACCGGCTTCTCCTCTTCCTTCCTCTTCCTCGACTCTCCACCATCGGCGTATGTGCCCAACTTCCTGCTAGAGATCTCGTCCCCCAGCGGGTTTCCAACTTGACTCCACTCTATATTACTTAGAGCCCGCCGCTTATATGCACGACAATCCGTGTGGGCACACTACGGCTGCCCTGCGCTCAATTCAGGTGTAAAAACAAATGTTACCGAAGGTGTGCAACCCGCTACCACTGCTTTCGGTCGCTCTTCATTGTACCAATCCTCCTCGATCCCGTTCTTTATCCCGTTTAACCTCTTTGATTCGTGATCCATCCCTCATCCTGCCGTACACCGACTCACTTGTATCGTAGCTTCAACCTGCACTCCACTGCATATCATCAGCGCTCTTTAGGGCCCATGGCGATGGCGGCGTGGTGTTGGTTTCCGCTGTATACTCAAGTGTCTGGGTGTCTGCATTGGGGATGTACGGGTCACTGAATAGCTGCAATGATACCTATGTAGAACTCCGATAATATTAGCATTAATGTCGAGCCCATTTCATCGATAACAAGCATGCCCATCTCCACTTTCTGTGCTTTCAAGTTGAGGGGCCCTAACTCCTCACCCTGGTCTATATCGTAGGCCAGTGATCGAGGACACGCCGCCGCCCTCTTCGTCCCCTTACACCGCCATTTTCACCGTGTGCAAGATCCTATAAATTCGTTGGGATTGCCGCCCCAGCGCGCTCGCGCTCTGCGCGCTTCTCGCGGATCTCCTGGGCGAGCACCTCATCCGGGGTCACAGCCCTTCACTTCCGGCAGCAGGAGGGTAAACACTACACGAAAAAAGAAAAAAGAAAGAGAACGGCATCAGCACGCGGTCACCACAACCACAGCACGAGCACGAGCACGAGTACGAGCTGAAACACAGAAAAAAAGAGAGCGATCACGCACAAGCCCCAAGCATCCAGCACCCAAAGAAGATCCACAGGATCGCGGGCGTGCCGATCCTCTGCGAAAGCGTGTTGAACGCAAGCGCGGAGACGATCGCGCCGACCTTGCCCATCGCCGCGGAGATCCCGTGCGCGAAGGCGCGGAAGCGCGTCGGGAACACCTCCGCGCGCGGGGTAGCACTGCGCGCACAGAGGATGTAAAGCAGAAGGGGTGGAGCAGAGCAATGTCCGAGCAGAGCAATGTCCGAGCAGAGAGGGGGGGAAGAGGGGAGGAGGAACGCGTTAGTCGCGGTGATAACGGCGCTGCAATGGAGGCGGAAACACGCACGGAACAGCCCCGCGCGCAGGAGCCCCTGCACCGTCACGAGGCTGCAGATGAAGCTGCGCCAGCCCTGGTTTGAGAAGATGTACGCGCGCATCGTGCCGTGCCTGCGCATGTTCGCGCGGTCCTGCGGAAGACGCCAAGGTAGACAACTAGCAGCCTACATCCAACGAATGCCGGTAGGAGCCTGTGATATAGGCAGGAGGACCCCCTCGTAGTGGAAACTGGAGCCTAGCATTGGTGAGCGAGAGCCGTCACGGGAAGATCTGCGAGGATGCCTACTTACAAAGCGCTGCGCAGTCGAAGCATAGTGCACAGCGCGAGACAAGATGACTAGGATGAGAGGGTTCAGGGTGCAGGTTGCGGGTCCCCACAGGTACCTCGCAGATACACCTGCGAGTACCTGTGCTGCCGCCGAAAGGGAGGCCCCACCGGATACATCTGTACGCCGCCGACGCTGCTTTACGAGCAGCGTCTTTGCGCGTACAGATGGTAGAGGTGGCGCGCATACTCTCCCTCCCGTGGCGCGCACGGACCGTGTCGGGAACGATGTGCAGCGCGCCGCGGAAGCGCATCCCGGGTCCGCGTGCGTCACGACGCGTGCCACGACGCGCGCCAGGTCTTCCCGTTGGTGCCGCGCATGTTTGTTGGTTGCTGCGCCTCACGGACACACGTGTGGGTATGCGGTGTGTTGAGGTGGGCAGGGGCAACCGAGAGGCCTCCGAGTCAGTGAGGCGGGCGGGCGGACGTGGCGGACGAGAGCGGTGGGGAGGGTATGGGCGCGTGAAGGCCGTACATACTCGCAAGCGGTGGCCGACGGAGACGGCACATCCAGGAGGCGCTGACATAGGCAACGGTCATGTTAGTAAACAGCAGTGGCGGAAGAGGGGGGAAACGCACCTACGAGATGGGCAGTACGACGCGTCAGCCCATCTCTCGCACCCTCTTGGGGCCACGGTCAGCCTTCTCCCTACTTCTCGAGGCCGAATGCTGGCGCGGCTTCGTGGGCGCGGGAATCGAGGTGGGCCGATCTTGTGAACACGATAGTGCGAGGGCGAGGCGGCTTGTGGTGCTGGCACAACGCGAGGTGAGGTGCAGGTCGTGAGTGCTGCCGCGGGCCGGGCGACACGAGGGGAGACCGACGTGGCAAGTCGACGTCGGCGTAGTGAGTCAGTTTGGGTAGGTAGAGGCAACATGCGTGCGGTGAGCTGACTTGAATGCGGCAAGTTAACGTGTGCACGGTGAGTTGACGTGGAAGAGATGGGGCGCGTCGCAGCGGGCGGGGTGAGTCGGAGTGGTGAGGGCGGTGCGCAGAGCAGTTGGTGCCAGTGGTGCGGTGGACAGCGCAATTCTCATCAGCTTGAAGAGCAGACGTACTTCCAGGTGCCGTCGTGCATCCAAGCGGCGGCCACACGTATGCGGAGTAGTATCAGGTTGGGTTGTGCGTTGGGGACGAGATTCAGGAGCGGAAGGAAGATAATGCCGAACCGCCGGAGGCCGGCATCCCAATTCGGATACAAATATACGACAACATTTCCGCCAGATCTTGACTTGACTTGTCTTTCTCTCTGTGTGTATGTCGTCCTCCTCAACGATTTTCCAGATCTCAGAGCTCTCATACATATCCCCTGCCACGCATTATTGACAAGGCCACCACTCCGATGGCGCCCTCCTCTACAAACGGCCTATTCCCTCTATTTCCATTCCAGCGGAATTTAGTGATTACTTGCTTCGGTCAAGCAAGTCAAGCAATATCCATGGTCAACGATGGGGAAGATCCAAGGACCCCTGAAGTAAATGTGCTTAGTGAAGGTGCGCGATCTGATCCTCTATCTGGACACTCCCAGCATCGCTGTCACGATTACCGTCTTTCCTTTTCTACTCTGCATCAGCGAGTGCCGACAAATCCGATTCTCATGCGCACAGTAGCGGTCCCTACGACGTGCAGCCAGAGCGCCGGCTGGCGCCTGCTCCTCTATGTTATTATCCAGGCAGGCGGGGTGGATGCGCTCGATGGCGACAGTGTGTCGAAATCTTTTCTACGTGGCATGTAGCAAGGGTAGACACAGAAACAGTTGCTAGTGTTGGAGCTGGTGTTGGAGGTGCACCTACGTCCGAATAGGAGGATGCACTGCACGTTGGGGTGTTTATGGTTAGCACGATCATGATGGATGTCCTCCGGGCTGGTTCGCAGGGCGGTGAAGGGAGTGGATGGGGGGCCGAACAATTTGAGATGCGTGCTTGGGCTGATCGCGCATCCATGCATAGGCACGCGGAGCACCAATCACAGAGACTGCTCGCTCTCGCGCCTAAGCATTGTCCTGGCTTCGAAGATCTGTGCGCATCTGCTCATCCGTGCTAGGATGAACGCCATTTCCAGGAAACCTCCGTTCTCCCTTATCCTGCCTTGGTTCCTGCGTCATTCGCCATTTTTCGTCTTTGTCTTTACCCCCCATCTTCCGCCCGCGCCTTTTATTCTCGGCCCTGACGACCCAATGCTCTCCGCATTGGACTTGCCTAGCCCACGTGGCGCCTGTCCCGCCCACCGGCCTCCGCTGGCGAGAGAACTGCGCAAGTGAGCGGAGTGCACCCTGCGTTTCGGCGGGGCGGCTGCTAGCCTGCGCTGTGCGTTTTTTGTTTTGTTGGGAGCCGGGGCCGGGCATGCTTGCCTGGCTTAGCAGTAGCAACTTCAAGGAGTGTGGTGGTCCCATCTGAATCGTCTTCATGACAGAAGAATGAAGACGGTGAGGGATGTCGTGTGCGATTTTGTTGTCTGTAATGACGCACTCATGATGGGTCTTCATCGTCCCGCAGTTTACCTTGTGTTGGGGATGCATCGGTGATTTTTTCGCGTCTATTTCTCACTTCGCGAAACCGCTGAGACTACTTACCTAGGTCGGTTCTTCGTCTCTACGCGCAGAGCAATATCGCGTGATCGCATCTCGAATTATACGGAGCATTTCCTTTCCTATACTTAATAGCGAAGGTGCGTGGCCTGCTGATCTTGATCTTCATTGACACCACCACCACCACCACCACCACCACCATCTTCCCTTCCTTGCCCGCCGTCAGAGACACTCGCATCGTACACTCCCCACCCACTAGGACATTCAGGTGCCACTTCGCCACGGCGTGCGGCCACCGACTGCGCCGCCGCTCTGCGTATGCACCTGATAATTGTTTGGAACGCCTGATGTGGATGGGGAACAGTGCGTGCGCTGTGCGCTGGCGCGTCGCCCCACTTCTGGATTGGATGGAGATCGTCTTCGGTTCTGAATCTTCCTTGCCCGCCGTCAGTTGCACTCGCAGGGCAGGACTCCCCGCGCATCCGGTGATTCGTCCGTTCAGGTGCTCAACGCAATGGGCGTGCGGCCGATGGCTGAGCCGTCGCTCGGCGTGTGCACCTGTCCATTGATCCGATGTGATGTGAGTGGGGAACAATGCGTGCGCCGTGCGCTGGCGTCACGCCACTTCTGGATGGAGACCGACGTATGTACGTCGGCGTTGCGTGTACGGTGATGGATAATGGCAAGTATTCGTTGGCGCTTTTGAGCTACATATCTGTGTTGGCGAGTTCGTTGGGTGGTCAAGGGGGGATCCGGAGTTGTAGGCACACTTGGGGTGAGTGGATTTGCGCTGCACCACCTACGTCTCACTAACGACACGCGTAAGGCATTGCGGTACGTTTGCTTGCATGCTCATGGCTGCGCATGTGCGTATTCGAGCATTCCGCAGTTATCGAGCCCGCACGATGCACGCCGTTTGCGTACACTGACATCGTCGTCGCGTCGAGTGCGTTTGGCCTACTGCGTGTCTCTAATCTACCCCGGTGGTCGTGGAAGATGCCCAGGAACTTACCTCAGAGGTCGTAAGGGATGCTGACATTGTCCATCCCAGAACCCACCTCGCATCCGTCGACCGATCTCGAGGCGCCGTCGCCATCGGCCTCTATGTACCATCCGCAAGGAGTGCCAATACGTGGCACGGTGCTTGGTCACCGGCCCGGGAGCCTGTGCCTTCGATGTTTTACGATGATCACCCTTTGATCATCCGTCAAGGGTTTATAACCCAGTGCATCGTGGTCCAGACGGACGTCTTCGGTACCCTGCTTAAGGTACATTGTCACGATGTCATCGTTATACAGTTGAGTCATTATTTGGTCATTATTCTTGTACAGCTCGTCGTTCGTTGCACGTTCGTCGTGAATGCATAATTACAGTACAGATTTTGCTATACAGACTAAGAACACATTCTTGAGATGGCCCAAAGTCCTTGAAGATGCTACTTGGAAAACCGTATAAACAAAAAGGTACGCGTAAGCGATTTAGTATGAGGAACCTAAGAGAAACCCCAGCTTCGACAAAGTATCAACCCAGCAGGCGGATCGTGTGGATGCCTGGTTCCGCACCCAAGTTCTGTGCACGCTATTTTCTAAGCGACTGGCCTTTGCCTCGTCTTTTCCTCTCTCTGTGGGCGCATGGTGGCTGGGTGAATACAGCGGGCACGCCCTCGCGCATGTATCGTGTGCGCCGCGCATGCCTGCAGGTCTTCTTCACCTTCGGTTTGAGGACCCCCGCTGATGTCCGTCGCTACGCCTCCCAGCGCGCTTTCCATTCGCGCCCTAACCGTGCGCCTTCGCGCACGCTGGGATGCGCAATTTTGCGCGATGATCGCCGCGCTTGCGTTCAATGCGCGCTGGCAGCGGGTCGTATGGACGGTTGTGGCGTGCTGTATGTCTCCTCTTTTCGTTACACAATCTAAAAGTAGTTGGCGCTATATCATACAGGTGAGGCTATATATGTATGTACTACGCTCGTTATTATTAGCAGGGTAAAGCGATGTTCACAAATGGTCTGTCAAGCTCTGAATAGTTGCTGTTACATAATCTGAAAGCGGGAGAAATTTGCGCAGATCCTTATACACTCTCGCTTTTTTCCGTTCCTTCTCGTGCAACGATGCCCACCATTCGGCGATCTTTGGCCCAAAGATCTCCAAAAAATGGCGACGCACCGCGCGCCCACCTTCAAGGTTCTGATGGGGGATTAATGACTCGAATCAGCGCTGAAGATTCAGAATAGAGAAAAGTGCGTACCAAACGGTGTAAACACTTCAGAAACTCCGCGCATGTTTCATGGGTCATGGCTCCGGCACGTCCACCGTCGTAGATTGACTCGCTAAAATTCAGCAGTGCCAGCCGAAGTTCCTCTGAGGGTTTTGCCTCTTTCAACAGACGAAGAATCGGGCGATAACGTCCGTAAAACGTCCAACGGCGTGTCGGCGTCTTGAGCAGTACACACAACAGCCGTGTAGTAGACACATCACCGCTGATGTGATAGATTCCAGAGCGGCTTTTGTCGAGGAGGAAATCAGGGAGTGAGGCGTGAAGAAATTTTATGTTGACACTGGGAGAGCCGCGACGCGGGCAAACGATCACGGACCTAAGATCAGCCAACAATATCTCTACCTCCCCAATCGTGTAGTCGAAGATTCCTTCGATCTCGGGGATATCTGTTACTTCGTGAAGTAAAATATATGCTAGAATGTCGAGGACCTTGTCAAGGGCTTTAACTTGCGAGAAAATGTATTGATAGAGGGCGTCCAGATTAGCAAATGGATTGCCATCGGATGGTGATCGCGAGCGTAGACCATTGAATAGATCAAGTTGAGTAGCAGGGCTAGCGTATGGGGATGATATAAAGCCGATAACTACCGAAGCATAGATGAATTGTCCTGACGATTTTTTGACGATTTCTTCGACCATAGCAGACTCCGGCCAACTCTCATCGAGCAGATGTCGATACGAGTGGTTCTGTTTTATGTTGCTGAACTTGTCATCGAGGAAACGTCGAATGTCGTCTGACACCATCTGAACGTCATCGAGTCGGAGGGTAGCAAGTATTTTACCGGGGACGTCCTGTTTGAATGCCATTTCAAGGTGTGACTCTTGACGACTGGCAATGAGAAAGATAACAGGGAGTTTGTTATCGCGTAAAATATTGCCAAAGGCTTTAATCAGGAGCGATTGGGCCTCGCGATCCAGACATTCGTCAAGACCATCGATAACAATGGCAAACAGCAGCCTTTCGAGGTGAGGCATGCGAAGGAGAGGCTGTACGACGAGTTGTTGGAATTGAGATTCCAGGGATTGCTCGAAGATCAATGGATCGCGCTTAATGATCTTGAGAATGTCGTCCTTGACTTCCGGGATAACTTTAATCAGCTGGTATACTATAGTCCCAACTAAGCGGTCTAACGTATTCCTCTCCGGATCTGTGCGGAATAGAAAAAAGCTGGCAAGGGGTATTCCTGCCTTCGCGCAACGCTCGGCAATGGACTGCAAGATTGCGGACTTTCCAGCACCAGCGGCACCATTGAGCCAGAAAATCCACTCATCTCGTTCCTCGGAGTTGACAATCCACTCGAATATGCTCTCAAGAATTACCTCCCGGGTCTTTGGATGGCATTTCGGAGGGTCGAGACGCTCGGATGAGTCATGAGAAGCTGAAGGGGCGACCCGCCTTTGAAGTTCAGAGAACCCGATTTCTGCAAGACGTGAAGATTAATACATAGTGGCCTCTTTGTTCCTTGATTTTCTTCTCTTCAAAATCGTGCTTACCTTGGTCGCTCTGCGATTGGCTGAAACTCTGGACAACAAATGTACCTCCGGTGACGAAGTTGTTGTCGCCAAACATATGTGCAATATGTGCAGGTTCGTCGTCATAAAGTGGTTCTTGAGTGTGAGACATTGAAGCTCCTTCGATTCTTGTAGAATGTCAAGTAAAAATCGGAGGATTTTAGCAATGACAAGTCATGGCTGCGTATAGCTGACACTCGTTGCACCGTGTTGTACATGAGGCACTCCGCAAGCTTTCAACATCTTGGCAGCTCAGCCTCATGGCTACGTATGGCTGACACATGTTGCACCGTATTGCACACGAGGCATTCCGAAAGCTTGCAGCATTGTGTGGACTTAGCCTTGATTCATAAACGCATTTGTCATTGTTGCCTCGCACCATTGGGACCAGTAAGGCGTGCACTACGGATGGTTCAAGGAATGTGTAACGCGGCTGGTCAGCCTGTTGAATTTATTTTCCCTCATGTTTCAGGATCGAATACACAGAATCCAATGACCGTGATTATCTCTTCTGTTTCTCCTGTTCCACACGATTTACCATTTACATCGTTTCTTCACCCTCCTCACTTTATATGCATACCAGAATCATCAACTTTCTCAGCAGGAAGACGCAAACATCGAGCAATATAGTTCCCAATGATGCGATACCTTTGATTATGTTTGTGGCTCAATTTATTTGTTTTTTTTCACCATCTAACTGTATCATGAATGACTCGTAGAATATTGGGAGATAGCGGGCTTGGGAAGAGCACAGTACGCCCGGTTAGTTGTATCGCTGGTCTAGCTGACGGTTTAGCTAGTTTGTTACCGTAGCTGGCTCAGCGTCTGATATCGGTGACAAAGCCCCAATCGGGCACAGCCTTACAGAGTGCACGACAATCCCACAGGAATACATTGTCCGCCATCCAAACAAGCCTGAGATTTTTGTGCGGCTTATCGACACGCCAGGGTTGGACTATACCATGGAAAATTCGCACAGAGGTAGCGAGGATATTACTGTGGATTGGCTTAAAACCTTGTAAGCCAATAAATTCATTTCTGGTATTCGTAATTAGTTGATATCTGCACTAGGCCAAATGCAAGGCTTACAGGCATCTTGGTGTTGCATTGTGGGAGATCCACCAGATACAGAGACACGATGGCCGTGCATCTGATGCACAGAGACCCTGTCTGCGTAGGGGTGATCCCAACGTCTGTTAAGGGCCGGGACTATACACAAATTTTAGGATTTTATTCTGGATTATTCGGTAGCCGGGTAAAGCTGTTCGAAACTACTCTCGTTTCAGCTTGGGATATCCTCGACGGTGTATGCGCAGGTGCCCCGATTAACAGGACAACACATCAGCTTGCAGAAGAAATCACAAAAGCAAGAGCGACGCTCGAAGAAAGTATTCAAAAAATCCGCCGAGGTGGTGCATAAATTATTCTAGTCTCCGACTGTGGTGCGGAAGGCGAGTATAGTTTTCTCTGCAATTGACGTTGATTTTTACGTCGATCTTACTTTTCGCACTCGTTCGTAACCCATAGATTGAAGAGAGCCTCGAAATACCAACACTTACTTACTGTCTAGCACGGTCGATTCTTGTATTACCCTTCACAGACATTATTGTTCTTATCGCGTCGATTCGCGGGTGGGACCTAATTTCTCTAGTATTTTCTTAACCGACAGCTCATAAGCTTTCAACTGAACTTTCCATTGCTCCTGTATCAATAAATTTGATCTTTGTAAGCCGTAAAAAGCGGCGGCAAAAACGGGCAGGTAAAAAAAAGCCATGCCACGCGTGCAGTGTGCGTGCAAGCGTGGACGCACCGGGCGTATCTTGCACGCTCTTTGCACGCAAGCTCAGAAATACTCACGCACAACTCACGCAGCCGCAGTCGGCATTGCTATGTTCCCACGTATTTGCCGTGTTCCCACGTAGACACTGAGTACTGAACGCACATCAAAGCAGTTGTTCTGCGTCTGTGGGGCGAGGGGTCTAAAGCTAAGCTAAGTGTTATGCATTTACAGGAATGTATATATAATATCGTTGTAATGGTACTAAATTTGAGGGTCTCTGAGCATTTGTCATGGTGCAGGATAAGGATTAGTATACCAACAATGTCGGGCAGTGCAGTCTTAGACTCCGCAACGTTGTAACTCACTGCCCTGCGTAAATATGAATCTATAGTAATGTTTGAATATCGCATCTAAATTGAGGCTGAATTTCTATTTAAAATATAGTGAATGTCCTGTGCACATTTTGCGCGCTAGCAAATGGAATTGATCTTGAGTGGCAGTGCTGTGGCTGCGTCCATGCCAGTGCTTGGTATCGACATCATAACTTTTGTATGACTTGTAACTTGTGAAATCTTGTGATTCCCAATACATAAACAGTTTTTGCGTATAACATAGCATCGAATTATTATGTTCCGAAGTATTTGAAATGTATTCCACAAGCTGTGCAGTTTTCGCGCACCTCGCAACTTGCAGTAATAGATGTTGCGTGCACTTGCCGGCACGTTCGAATAGTTGCACGCACATGCACGCACTTGCGCATCTACGCACGCATCTATGCATGCACCTGCACGCTCTGCACGCATGTGCACGCAACTCTGGTAGGAAAGATGCAATTGCACGCACGGTGCGCGCAAAAAATTAGATCTACAATGCACAACGAGCGCCTTTCATTTCTTCATTGATGCGTATGAAACGGGGCTAAACAATTACACTGACGATCTCAAGGCAACTGCTGCAAAATACGATTGAGGATTCAGGAAGCAGGACCTGGGCAGACATTAGCCACAAATGCGCCACCTATGCAATGCCCTTGTCCACAGATAAGACATAGACGAGTCTTTGTCGATCATGAATACAATAAAACACAAGGACAATTAGCAAAGACCAGGTGGGTGGACATGTCATGCTATGCATTGGGATGCTGGAGATGAAATGACAGATAGTACCCAAAAAAGCTTAAGGATGCCATTCACAAATACGACTATCCAATGAGCAGCTAATGGGCATCACGAAGCGGCGTCAGCACCCTCGCGTGCAGAATCACAGGTGTAATCCTCCCTGCGCTAGGCTTGTGAGGACTCACAACATCCAGGACCCAGCCACGGGACAACGCTCATGTATCCATATCTTTCAGAAACATACCACTGAAACCATGTAAATTCAGAACAATTGAGTCAATGCAACGTCCAGTGCACGCCTCTATCCAGCATTATGCCCACGTCATTTGAACAGGTTCACATCCCCATTTGACGCCATCACGCACCTTCGAACTAGGCCCATGACTTGTGCAGCGTTTGTAGCATGCACCCTCTGACTCAATAAGAAACAGTGCGGGCCACAGCGGTGCTACATGTACATGCGCAAGTAATCATACACACATTGGTCGTCCATTGCACACTCGAAATTAAGTGATGTGCACACACCGAAATTAAATATGCAATGCTCACCACTAAAATGTTACTGTGAGAGACTGAGAATGCATACCAAACCTCACCTCAGCTTCTCGATCTAGAATGCTAGGAAACGGCACCAAAATAAGTGCATGCAGCTGGCCAGCTGTCCGCATGGCATATGCGTGTTGCGTCGATGTAAATAACACACTGGGTGGTAAACTGCAGGAGGATGTTATGAGACGAAGTAATGAATGTCAGAGCTAAAATAGATAGCGACAAAGATGCAGACTGAACTTAGCCCCATCGTCCGCAGTCCTTCCCGTTATGCGAGTCGTCCAGACTCTATCGCAGGCGTTCGCTACTAATGCAGATCGTTGGATGGACCAAGGATGGACAGGCATAAAATAGCATCTATCCGGGACGTATGTGTTCTGACGTCGGTTGCCACTGCAAGAGAAAGAGTTCCGAGGAAGATTGGGGAAAATGAACGGGGTTGGATTGGCGGATGCGTCTGTAGCAGAGCAGAGCAGAGCGGCTGAAAGATTTGATACGTTGAGAATGCGACGGCATTTCCCTGCCGAGCTTTATTCAATTATTTGGCAAACGCTTCGAGCTGTTACAACTCCGTCCAGCTCTCCGCGCTTCTGTGTCATCGATGATCATGTCCACGACCTTCTCTTGCGCAACCATTTGAATTCAAGAACTCGGTGCTGCTGCGAAGTACCTATGTACACGGTCACCTTGCCAAGCTTGTCTGGCCATGCCCCAATTATATCATCCTCCTTGACAGACGCTTCCCTGTCGTTCGTCTCTTCGGTCCTTCTCTACCGGTCTACGTCGAGCTATGGTAGAGGTGCGTGTTCTTCCATTCTTTGTCTACACCATCAATGCCACTACCACTACCCTTCCTCATCATCAGATTCCCTCATCATTCGCTTGGCTTTGCGAAATGGCCTATGCACGCGACCCGCGGTCGAGCCACGTATCCAGTGCGCTCATCGCCCTCCCATCTCTGCCCCACTTACGCGCGTCTTTCGCCCGGGACATCCTAGTCGCCGATGCTGTGTTCTTGGGAAGAGGAGAAGTTGGTATTTGCCGGTGGGAATACAAATACACGACAACATGGCTTTGCTGACGCGCCTCGTGCAGGAAGCAATCTACTCAGCATCTTCTACGACATATTCCTCAGTGCGCCGTCGTCACACAAGACTAGGAGTGTGCTGGTACCCAAAAGGATAGACGGCCCATGTCTCCATATACACCTTGCTCGCCTGTCCTCAACTCATTTCCGTTGTTTCGTGCGTGGTTTCATTATGTCTTTTCCCTGCTCACTGCCTTATCTCTGATGAATTTATTAGGAGAACACATCCTTGGACGTCGTCGTATTCCTGCGGCGCTCGGTGCTCGAGCTGCGTCTTGGCGATCGTCCATCTGCGTAGTCGTCGAGGGCCATACATTCGCGGGCCGTACATCTGAGGTGCATATTCTTCTCATCTACGCTTCCAGCCCTGCTCCCATTGTCATCATGTTGTCGTTCCCATCCCGTGTCCACAGTATCCGCAACGGCGCCGCTCCGCAAACCATCCTAACGCTCCGGGATCTACCACGCATAGCGCACGGACGTGCAGCCTGTGGGCCAATCCACTGTACAGTGTGTGTGAAGATGGCTGCGGATCGTGTGCGTGTCACACTGGGTCTGTGGGCCCGGACCCAAGCTTATGTGGGACCAGGGGGCTCCACCGCGCGGTGCGTGGATGTCTGGTTTATGGGGTGCGTGTAGCCGCGGAGACGCCGGCTCAGCCTCTGTTTTCATGGGCAACCTCTGCGCAACGGGATACGCTGCATGCGGTTACGCATGCACGCCTCTATACCTGCATGCGCTGTGTGTCACCTGTAAACAGAGGCTGTCAGAGGCGTGCGGCGACGATCTTCCCGAGCATGGCGCCTTCTCGTTCCCATCCAGACGTGTCAGTATCCTATCCACGTGTCCGTCGAGACCCCCCACCCCAGCCTCCCCGCAGGCGCTAGTTCAAAATTGCGCAGTGAAGAGCGTGCGGTCTGGTCGTACCCAGCTGCCTAGCCTCCTGCGCATTCCCTTTGTGTGTGTGCCGTTGCTGGGAGGCGGGGCTAGGTGTGATTCAAAGCGTCCGAGTAGTGCGATCGGTGTTATGAGCCGTGCAGTTGGTGTATGTCGTGTCGGGTGGTCCGGCTGTGCTGTTGTTTGAGGAAGAAGTGGTCGCGCGGAGGTGTCATGGCCCTAGAGGATATCGGATTGTCTTGAACGGGTGTCTGGTGTTGAGAGAGTATCCTGTTCATTGACTCGCTGCTCCGTCCCTGAAACATGCATTCGCTCGCTCCGCTTTGCATTGTCTACTCGCCCACTATCAAGAGAGTCTTTACTAGTGGTTGGTCATCGAGGTATTGCCTCTATCATACAGGTACTACCTCTATTATGAACACGCGCGATCGATCTATCCGTTTTTCATTCTACACTGCCGTTGCGTCATCGCCACTCATCCTGGCCACCACACCTGCAGCTTCCTTTCCGCTTTCCGTGTCTAGAATTTTTTTTCATCGAGGCATGTCATAGATTCATCGACTCTGTAGTAAATATTCAACTATGTGCTTATCTTTCCTGTCTACTATTTACATCTACATCATGCTAATCGACTCTTTCACTTCTCTTCTCCGTCCTTCAAAATATCTGAATGTTTGAATAATTGTAGATACTTGTGTTTGAATGCGTGCTTAGCAAGATGCTCACGCGCGTAGTCATTGCGCACACAGCTGCCCATGTTGGTTACAGTCTCGTAACCGTAGATGCGATGCATCCATTTACATAACTGGCCGCGCAGATCTACCACGGATGTCTCCCGTCATCGCTGTTATGGAACTGCCCTCCGTCCTTCTCGCGCGTCGAGGCGACGATGATGTCCACCAATTTACTCGCTGCGGCAGTAGGTGTAAGAAGCAGAATGCACCCATGGCAGTGTTCACAGGCCCCGGGCACTGCGGGAAAGCGACTGAAAACCACATCAATTATCTTGGGTATAGGAAATAAGGAAGGGGCATACTCAGCCACTCGTTCTCAAAGTGAATTTTACGGGTGACCCAGTTCAACGCCGCCTTGCTCGCTCCATACGGCGAGGCATCCATTGCACCCATTTGTGGAATGAACTCCATACTGCCACCTGCGGAACTGATTGGGACGAAGCGCGGAAGCGGGCTCGCTTTCAGCAACTCGCGAGTTGACTGAAAGAGGACAATAGGGCCGAGAGCGTTGACCTTATGGGGAACAGTAAGTCACTGTGCACGTAATTATGCATAAAACGAAATCGCATACGGAAAACTCGTCTGTGAACTTGTCAGCAGGTAGCGCAGATGGCTATGGACGAAGTGAACTGGGATGAGTCATATCACAGAGCAAAGAGAGATTGGAATCGCACCAGCGTTAGCAATGACGGTGTCTAACCGGCCATGCTCTGCAGCGATCTGCTTTGCAAGCGCGTCGTTTCCCTCCTTGTCCCAGCGACGTATTTCACAACGTGAACTCGTCCAGGGTACTTCGCTGCGACTTGGATAAGTTGAGCGGCACCGTTGGACGTATTCCGTGCGCCTGCATAGATAACGGCAGACTGGTCCTTCGTTGCGATATCGTCAACGAGAGCTAAACCTAGAAACACAAGTATATCAGTACACAGCAAATGTCGACGCTTATTATTAAGATATACCAAGGCCCCGCGTTGCTCCAGCTACGAGATAGATTCAGGGCGAGATTTCAGACATAACTCTCTAACCGTGTAGTATGGCAGATGAAGGATAAAGGCGTCAAAAACTGCCTGTATTTATACCAGCTCTGAGCCTCATCAAGTGATCGCTGTCACTGTAGAACCGACGATGAGAAAGCAAGTATTTTTTCCAAAGATTTTCTCACAATTCTTTCCAAATGTCGCTATCGATGGTGTTCAATTGCTAAGATTGTCTCTGCCGAACGTCAATATGACCTGGCTGACCCGCACGGATGGAGTCATTGGCAACCTCAAATTGATTTTTGCTTCTTCATGTCCCACGTCACCGTACACGGATGCCACTTTCTTCAAGATCACGAGTTCTGTAAATGACTCATTTACTCAGCCTACTGTAGATATGGTACCCTTTGCACTGGCGATGCAAACAGCCCGTGAGAGTGAGCGCTAGAGCGCACGAGAGCCCAACGACTATCTCAATAACTAAATGCACAAGTACAACTGTTGCGCAGAGTTTACCCTAAGATCATGGGTGGCTGGATCGAGATCTTTGTGGGTAAGCGCGCGTCTAATGCGACAGGTGAGATTTGGGTAGGTTCACATATATGTCATAGATACATCCGCCACCTGGACTTGAGTCGCAGTGTGCATGTCCATGATCTCACCCAGGGCCGCGGAACCCCCATGCTGGGCGCTACCCACACATCCGATCGCAGCAGATCGAGGAATGCGTGGATATAACGGAGGTGTAAAGTCGTTTCGCTGGAAGGACACGATCACTGCGGGGTGGGCATTTATGCATTGGCGAAAGATGTGTGAGACGAGATGTGAATTATCATTTATCAGAGTTCTACAGGTATCATTTGCAGCTATTCGGTAACCCGGACATCCACAATGCAATGCAGACACCCAGGCACTCGTAGTTGGTTAAACCAACTCCACACCGCTATCACCATAGGCTCTAAAGAGCGTCGATGTTATGCAGCGTAGCGCAGGTTAAGGCTACGATATGAGCGAGTGGGTGTGCGGCAGGATAAGGGATGGATATCACAGATCATAGATATCGAACAGGGTTGTGTAAAATTGGTTCAATTGTAGAGCGATTGAAAGCACTGGCAGTAGATTCCACACCTTCAGTGCCATTGATTTCGCCAGGTGAATCGAGCGCATGCCATACCGTACGTACCCGCAGAGATCTTCGTGCATGCAAGCGGCGGGATCTGAGTAATATAGAATGGATTCAAGATGGAAACCCGCTGGGGGACGAGATCTACGAGCAGAGTGCTGGGCACATACGGTGGAAAGGTCAGAAGAGGAGGGCTGAGGAGAAGCCGGTATTTTCCGGTGGGAATACAAATACGCGACAACATGGCTTCGTTGTCCGCGCCTCATTTCAACCTCGTACATACTCCATGGTCACAGTGGGGACGTAGGACCCAACCTATCGCATTCAGCGTCTTCGATGTCATGTCCCGAACTGCGCCGTCAGTCGACCAAGAGACTAGAGTGTGCTGAGAACCGAAAGAATCGACGGATGTCTGTGTTTCGTCCAGCGATAAGGTTAGATCTTTTAAATGCTCGCTGCGCTATTGCTGACGCTCATTAGGACACGGACTCGAGTTGGGTCTTTCCTCGGAAAAGTCCTCGATCACCACAGATATCCGGGCCATACATTCGAGGTGCGTTTCCTTCAACTCAGCTACGCTTTCAGCCTTACTCCCACCATCATCCTGTTATCGTCCCCGTCCCACCTCCACAGTATCCGCAACAGCGCCAAGACCCGCAAGCCATCCTGACGCTCTGGGTCTATCACGCACAGAGCACGGACGCGCAGCCTGTGGGCCAGTCCATTGTGTTCTATGCGTGTCGGATACGGGTATGCGCGTGGAAGGATGGCTGCGGACCGTGTGCCTGCCCCACGGGGTCCGTGGTTCCGGATCCAGGCGACGCGTACCTGGGACCGAGAGGAATCACCCCGCGGTGCGTGGGTGTCCAGTTCATGGGGTGCGCGGAGACGCCGGCTCAGCCTCTGTTCATTGGCAGACTTTGCGCAAGGGGATACGCTGTGCGGCTACACATGCACGCCGGTGTACCTGCGTGCGCTGTGTTTCGTCCAGAACCCGAGGCTGACAGAAGCTGACAGAGGCGCGAAGCTATGGTCATTCTCAGCCATTGCGTCTTCTCGTCCTCGGTGTCAGAGGCGCGAAATTGTAATCTATGATCTTCCTAACCATCGCGCCTTCCTGTTCCCGTCCACATCGTCAACATTCATTCTATCCAGGCATCCATCGTGATCAGCGCCCCAGCCTCCCCGCAGTCGCCAGTAAAAAATTGCGCAGCGAAGAGCGTGCGGTCTGGTAGCACCCTGCTGCCTAGCCTCCTGCACATTTATTTCTTCAAGATAGGCTGTCCTTGGGAGGCTGGGCGAGGTGTCATTCAAAAAGTCCGAGGAGCGCGATTGGTGTCATGAGCCGTGCGGTTGGCGTATGTCGTCCTGGATGGTTTGGCTTCGCTGTTGGAGGAGGAAGTCGTGGTCGGATGGAAGTGTCGTGGCGGCGCAGGATATTGATATATGTGAATAGGTGTCGAGGATGTGTTGCGATTGGACTGGTGTTGAGAGGCTATCATGTTCGCTGAGTCCCTGCTCCGTCCCCTGGAACATACATTCGCTCGCTCCCCTTTGCACTTTCCGCTAAGATTCTGCTTATTTTTATTGGAAGGAGGTACTACATCTGTTACGAAAGTGCGCGATCTGCAGATCTTCTACAACGCTGCTGTTATCGTGATTCGTCATCACCCTCGTTCTCGCCAGCGCATCTGCAGCTTCCTTTTGGCTTTCCGCACCTCAGGATATTTTTTTTTGGTCATGCGTCGTGGCTGCCCCCGCCTCCTAGCATCTGCCGAGGTCTGCACAACGGTCTGGTTGTGCAGCCCTAGGGCTGACTACTTCCGATTGTGCGATTTCTGCTGTGGCCTGTGGAGGGGGCGGGGCGCTTGAAATAGCATGATCACACGCGTCCTGATTCTCGTTGCGACGCCTGTGGAGTGCGTTCAGTTGCCCTAAGGTGAATAGTTTACCGCCAACACCGTCTTTGTGGCTTGCTGAGGTTGATATTCTGTCGAACCTGGGGATTTTTCGTAGACGCGTATGCAGACCAGCCTAGGAGATGATTTAGGAGCTATTTTCCGTGTAATAACTTCATGTTTCTGATACGGTCTAGATAGCTCTACATATACTGCAACATGACGAGGCCATCCGCGAAACGGCGCAGAAGAGAGCAAATCTACGTCCATGTAACCTACTACAGCAGCAACGCGATCAAGCAAAGTGCGCTCCTGAGAGCAGGACGGATGTCAGCACCAGCATGGCTCCTATACACACAAACAGAAATGGTAATATCAACGATGTAAATTCGGGCAGGCTTGGAAGACGTGGAAAACATACCTAACCCCATGGTATAGAGGCCGGACGCCGTCGACCGCAAACTGGTACTGGAAGACGACTTCGTAGTGTTTGAGGGCGCCGGGGAGCCACTGGATGCAGTGCTGGAAGTACTGGAAAGGATGCTCGAAGTCGAAGTTGTGCTCGAATTGGCAGATGTGCTCGCATTAGCAGAAGTGCTCGATGAAGTGCTCGAATCTTCGGCAGTATAGCTATATAATTAAAAAAATCGTCATGGTTCTCAATCAGCTACCTCGAACTCGAAACACCACAGCGCGAGCAACGCACATGAAATTGATCAACGAAAACACGAAAATGTTACTGGACGCTGCGCCAGGTGATGGAGTCGCACTCGGCGACTGGCTCTTGACCGCGAGGCTGATGGTATGGTTGACCGTGGGATCGAGGCCAGTGCGCGAGAACAGGGTGTCGCATTGGAAGTTGGCAGGGGACCGGAAGCCGTCCACATCCGTCGCGTTTCCATCCAAGGTCACCGTGTACAGTGGCGATAGGTCGAAGAGCAGGGAGTTGATATAGATCGCAGACCCTGAGCGTGCGTGGCGATACCATCAGTCAGTCAGCGTCGCGCCGAAGACCGCGGACGAGCGCGCGACCCACCTTGGAACGTGAACGACGCCGCACTGGCCTGGCTCTGCCCATCGCGACGCTGGCGGTGCACTTCGACGGGATGTTGTAGCAGCCTGGTTGGTCAGAGACGACCGTGCCGTCCGGGTTGACCGTGCATATCAGCGCATCGCCCGCGCCGCCTTGGTACTTCCCACGAAATCAGCACGGGCAAGCCAGCGCGAAATCTCAGCGGGTGGGCGCTTGAGCGCTCACCTGAATGGAGGGATCCGTGTCGTTCACGGTGATGTTATGTTGTCCAAGGACTACGGGCGCAAGTAACGACAGTGCCGCAAGGGCGAAGAAAGCGTGCATCACGAAGAGGGAGATGGCGCGGCTGGGCGCATCGCGCGACTTATGTAGTACTTGTCATTCCCAGGCTGGGCTTTTTGAGCCGTCGCCATGCCATCTGGGCCCACCGCCTCTGAACCTTCATGCCCGAATCTTACGAGAGAAACGTAGCCCAGAACACTTTGCATCCCACGACCTCTCTTTAACAACGTGCATTGAATTACACGCATTCCATCATACACGCAAAAATATACACCAGGCGTATCTGCGTGATCAAGCTCGAGTGTACACCTTTAAGTCTAACTGAACCTTTCCAGCCATGCCCACCCAGCATCTTCCCGCCTCCATGAGGCGCACCACTCATAATAGCGCCAACTACGCGCGTCCTCAACGCAGGTGCGCTTTCCATATATGCGGACTACGGTGCACCGTCTGCGATAGCGAACAGATCCCGCCCAGAGACTGTCGTTCAAGAATGACAGACAGGAAGGGGAGGGCTGGCCTATGAGTCAGCGCCATCTCAGCGCCATCCGCCCTGTTGCATGGTGAAGCCGAAGATGGGTGCCGGGATCGGCACTTAACTGGCATCGCAGACGCGGGGCAGAATAGAGAGAAAAAGAAAGAGCGATGCCAACGACGTCATCGAGATCAAGGTCGAAGAAGCAAGCAGAATCGACGATCCGAATTCCTATAACGCAAAGGATCTCAGAGCGCGCAGTAGGAACCAAACAAAACTATACACCAGGCGTATCTGCGTGATCAAGCGCGAGCGCGCACCCCATTGAAGTCTAACGGAACCCTTCCAGCCAGGCGTACGCACCATCTCCCCAGCGCCGCCGCCCCGTCTCGATGAGGCGCTACCACTTGCGATCACGCCATCTACCGCGCGTCCTCAACGTAGGTGCGATTCCCATACATGCGGAATACCGTGCACCATCTGCGATAGCGATCAGATCCCGCCCACCGATGCCTTAGAAACAGACAGACACGAAGGGGAGGGCTGTCGTAGGAGTCAGCGCGCTCCACCCTGTTGCATGATGGAGCCGGAGATGGGTGGCGGGATGGGCGCTTTACGGGCAGCATCACAGACGCGATGAGGCAGAATGGAGAAAAAGGGCGATGACAAGAGGTCGTCAAGATCGGGTTGAAGAGGAAAAAAAAAGAAAGGAATGAGGGAAGGCGAGAGCAAAGAAACATACTGAAATGAATTAAGTGTCGTCTAGAGTTTGAATTCCTGTAAGGCAGATGTTCTCTCAGCGCGCGATAGAAAATACGAGTAGACTCACAAAGCATGCGTCTTTCGATGATGTGACGTACACTGCGACGAACCAAAGTAGGGTAACCACTCGCACAGCATTCTAAGCAATATATGCGCGCGCCGAGACATGTAGTCGAACACATTTCCGGCAGCGTACTCTGCCCCATCATCGCTCTACGCTTGAAGCTTGAGACCTCGAACCCACACCTGCCCTGCACAGAGTGTGTGCGTCCTTTATAGCGCACTGAGCTCTGGGTGCTGGCTCAGTTCTGCCCGCACACGCAGTCTGGCCCATTGCGCGAAAGTTACCAGCAGCTGTGCAGGGATCGCAGGGGCCGATAGGTAGCGGTGGACATGCCTTGATAGACACTCTAGAGTAGATTGGGCACATTTGGCACGATAGAACACAAGAAGCAGGATCGCGAAGTAGACAGAACGGCCTCTGTGGACCGTTCAGATTCAAAGGACGAATCATTGCGGGCAGAACTTGAAATGTCCGACGATAAAGTACACGCACAAGTCGTAAGGGCAGCGGGAATCCGCACCACACCACCCCCACGCAGATGACGCACTGGCTGCGATGGACTCGCCGCCCAGAGGACAGTGGCGCTGACGCACCGTCCGTGGCGCAGAGCACATCCTACCCCCCAACTACCCCCTACGCGATAACGATCACCAGCTGATCATTGCGGGGGTGGCGTTCTCTCAGATGGCTGGCGCGGAACTGGCGCAGGACACGTAGGGAGATATTCGCGATAGCCATATTGGAGAGATAGACACAGAGCTGGAAACTGAGTACACACCTGCACTGTAATTCGACCCATCGATACTGTTGAAACGTTGAAATTTGAGCGGATATCTATATCTCCCACTCTCGGCCGATAGGATACACGTGGAAGTTGGGATAGAGAAGGGAACGAGGAGTGAATAAGGTGTACCATGGACGCCATCTGGACGCCATCGAACGACGAAGATGGCGTCGGTAAGTAGGCTGGAGATGACCAGAGGTGGCAGAGCGGAGATAGCTTCAAATGCCTTTGCCAAATACAGCTCGGCAGTGATGGCCGAATTCCCATGCGCCTTCCAGGCTTCCACATCGAGGAAGTGCTATCAGCCGGCCCAGTCTGCTCTTGCACAATTGAACACCACGAACATCGGTGGGCACGGCGGTGGAGGGCTCGGTGGACGGGGAAGCACCGCAGAAGGAAGGGAAACTTCAGATTGTCTCCGAGTCCGCATCTCGGCATGGACGATTGAGATGCGCATGGGATCTGAGGACAACATTCGCGCGTGCTCGCATGCACCGCTCCTGCGACGAATAAGTACCACGATGTCTGGGCAAATGGCTTCCGGTGCCCATCTTCAAACATCCCGCTCTCCCGTCACACCTACAACACTTGATGAGGGAGTAAAGAACACAACCACATCGTCGAACAAGCAACATACACATCGTTTCTACTCATTCAAGCAAGCCGCGCCGAATCGCTACGCCTATAACGCCAAGCACAGTTCTCATGTGCGAGAACCCCAGGAAAAAGGATGGAACAAGAGGAAAAGAGCAGGCGATGAGACACAACAAGATCTGCCGCTGCGAGCCAAGCCAAAGCTCCTTGGTGTTCACCGCAGCAGATACGGCGCGTGTATGAGAGCGTGGTGGTGAAGACGTGGCAAGATCGGGAGCGGGCGAATGCGCTGCGCTCATTTTCCGTTGAGTATCGACACGTCGGTGAGATGCCCACCACAGTGGGCACGAGGGTGTAAGGATAGTCAGTACGGCATTGAAATTCACCAGAGGATGTAACTCGTCATTTTGGAATGTGAATATAAAATAGTGCTCAAGCCTGAGAAACTTTTCGCCCACCCCAATCTCAGTCACCGATGGTCGATGACCGAGAGCCTTTCCAAACAGCACAAGAAATGGTTATTCGATCTTACCAATAATCGTACACGCAGCCGGCAGTTCATCCTCCCTCTAAGCTCGAGCGCCGACATAGCGACGGCCCTGCTGGACTCCCATTTGCCCTGCAATTATCGTTAGTCGATCTGCCCCATCATCTACGCAGACCCCACGGCACCTCGTCTCGAGGCGCTCAGAGTTAAAGGGACAGTGAGCTGTTATCAAAGACCTCTTGTCCAGGCCTGTATCCATCGGTGCCCGATATTCTCAACGAATCAAAATGTTTACAGAACGGATACCGTCATTCATTTTGCATTGATATCCCTTCCGCACCTCACGCATTATGCCATCCAACAACTGAGTCTTCGAGATTCCACTCGCCCAAAAAATGCCTATAGCATAGCCTTCTTCAATTTGACAACGAAATCCCGACCTCCACTCGAACGCTCGTCCCTCGCCGGTTTAGCCGTCACCGAGGATGTATCATGTAGCAAAGATCCTGACGCCGGACACGGATGCAACGGGTTCGCCAAGGCAACCAGGGTGCAAAGCGCAATGGCGCGCCTGCTGGCAGTGCAGGAACGCGTGCGCAACGCGGTGTACAAGCAGGGCAGGTGGCTGGTGGCACACATCGCGGCGTACCCAGCGCATGCGTAGAGCGGCGCACGTCATATGGGGATGGGAGCGCGAGACGCTGTCCTCGTACCGCGGGAACGCGCTGAAGCACACACGGGATGGCGCGGCTTGCCACTTGGACACAACAACGCCACGGGAGCGTGTTGCATTGATGGCGGAGCCTGATATACCAACGCAAGCGCAGGGCAAGCGCTCAGGCATTGAGCACCGCGCTCCCTTGTAAGTATCTTTGTATGCTTGTTACGCATATTACAATAGAAGTCCCATTGAAATAGACTACCCACAAGCAGGCACTCCATACGTTAATACTTCAATTACTCAAATTACGCCCCCCGCATGCGCAAGCACCATTGCTACAGGAAGTCGAGCCAAGGAGGGCAAGTGCCTTGTACCATCGAACATCCGCTCTCCTCCTCGGAAGCGACGGCGACGCCCACCGCCGGACACCGCCTGGAGCCGGGATTCTGGGGGTGCGCCCCGCGCGCGATCCAGACGCATTGTGGCGCCTCCGACCTGGCACACATGGCCCCATCGATCTGGATTCTGTGTTAGCGCACGGGCGGCTGGCAGCGGACCATATGAGGGCTGCGCTGTCGCGCGATCCGCTGTCGGTGTGATTATACTACGCCTTATGCACCGTAGGCAACCGAACGCACTCCACAGGAATCACGAAGAGAATCATGCCGCTCGTGACCAAGTGCCCCTCTCCCTTGCAATTTCGCGAAGCGGCGCGCGTCATGTGGTGGATGGAGAGCGAGATACGGTCCTGGTAAGACAGGAATGCGCTGAAGCACAGCCGGGGCAGCGGGGCTTGCCACTTAGACACAACAACAACGGGCGCGGGTACCGGAAAGATCATGTTGTCTTGGGATATACGCCCGCGGTGCGCATCATCCAATTCATCGGTGCAAGAGTTGGCTAATTATAAGCAGGCTTCCTACATAAGCGTGGCAAACTTGTCCAACTTCGGCTTCATGCAGTCCTCGTGAATCCGATTACGATCGACAACGGTCTATCTGATTCCTCGTCATTTTGATATTGCAAACAATGCCCATCTCAACACCAAGTGAGCTCCCTACAGAGCTAATCGAGAAAATCATAGATGAGGCCTTTTATTCCCAACTCTCTACTGACACCGTATCCGAAAATAAGATGGTCGATCCCGGAATGCTGTCTTGTCTTGCCCTCGTCTCACACATCTTTCGACAACGCATAAATGCCCACCGATTTTCGATTGTGTCCTTCCAGAGAACCGATTCTACACCACCCCCACTTCCTTATATCCATGCATTCCTAGATCTGCTGCAATCGGATGTTTGGGTAGCGCCCAGCATGGGGGTTGCGCGTCATGTCCGGAAGTTGGTGTTGATTCTGGGTAAGTGCATCAACATGCATGGCGACAATGTTCCACATCCGGCGATAGAAGACGGGTCGTTAACAACGATAATGAATACCGTCTTTCGAGGAGATGGAGGCTACCCATACTTGACAAGCGACTATACGCTAGCATTGTGGGGGTTTGCGGAATGGGAAGGGGACGTGAACAACAATGAATTCGTCTCCAACATCGAGAGCCTATTGGATACCCGCATTACGACGTTGGAATTGAAATACCTCCATGGCGTTCCTCCGACGATGCTAAAAGGACGACAGGTTAAACACATCTCCATCTCTAACATATCATTTCAGTGGACTTGGAATTCTCAACACGTTCCAGAGTATACGGCCCTGGGACCATGGAAGTTCAACCACCTCGAGAGCTTGGATATACTTGGCGCGCAAGGCTTTTTCGATCTCATCACTCCAGGCAAATTTCCCATGTTGAAAGCTCTGTCGTTCACCCTGGTGGACAGTCGAATGGCCAACTCCATTTCCTATTATTGGCGACATTGGGCCGTGCTAGAAGACCTCACGCTCAACTTCTACAGCGGTACGTTGAATTTGATACTACTCCACTCAGAACTAGAGTTCCCTTTGCTCAATCACGAATCACGATCACCGCACAGAGCATGTCTTTCCGGGCTTCCGTGTGGATTACAGGCATCTGTCCCGTTTGACAAGGCTTACCATTAATCTGCTGCTCGTAAAATACAACAGCAGCAGTACGTCGATCGAATCCTCCACACACCAAATCCTCAATCTCCTCGACCCGCACCTGCCACCCCTCTCCCGCCTCGAGATATCCATCGCCCGCGATTTTATTGCCGACTCAATTCTCTATCAAGAGATCGGCCTCGTCCACGATATCCCCACCGAGATCGACTGTGCGGCCATCGACGCTGTCCTCGCGCAGCACCCTCCGTCCGCGATTTCCACGATCGCCCTTCGATTTCGAATCACGCTTTGGCGCGACGTGGGGACCGCGCTGTCGTTGGAGACGTTCCGGCAGGACGGGCTGGCGGTGCTGCGCGAGGCGTTCCCGCGGCTGAACGCGGGCCCGCGGCGGCGGGTGTATGACAGCGAGGTGTCGACAACGACGATACCGCAGACATGGGAAGATCGGGGGCAGGTGGATGTGCTGCAGTACCGGGGGATGTTTTCCGTTGAGTATACCACGACGACAACATGAAAGCACGATATATATATATAGCCGGAAACTACGCACCTGCGCTAGAATTCAACCCGATCGTATGTGCCTCGATCCCTGTTGGAATTTTGACTGGTGAACGATATTATCTCCCGCTATCGGCCGAAAGTATGCACCTTAGATAGAGGCAAGAGGAATTGAGTAGTATACAACATGTACCGTGGATGCCGTTGAAGCTGGTGTTGGTAGGTGGAGATGAGAAGGGCGATAGAGCGGAGAGGCTTGTTGCTGGTGCTCCGGCCGCTTGCGGCGCCATGGATATCGTCCCGAACATCACGCTCCAGCGCATCGCCGGCCCGCCCACGTCCATCACCACCAAAACTGCCGCCGCCGCCGCCACCACGTACGCCTGCGCAGTCCCCGCGTGCGCGCAGATGTTCGTCACGCTTGTTAGCGCGCTTGACCTCCACGTGAACGTGGAGGCAAACAACGCACACGTTCGGATGCCCTGGAAAGTGCCACGTGCGGCTCAAGGTGCGCTCGGGGTTCATGCAGCATCTGGAGAGCCGCGCTTGCGGGGCGGCGAAGATGACCAGGTCAGCGTTCGCGTCTGCTTGGAATATAGCGTATGTCTAGTATCTACTCTAGCTACAGCCAATCTACGTGCACCTCATCATTATTTCCAATTCGATACGACATTTACAGCCGGATTATGCGCTTGACCAATTCACCTCGCGTTCTATGCGACGAAATATACAAGTGGATTATTTGATTTCGAATCTACTTAAAATACGATCTACCCAAGCATCTCGTCAGATCGCAGGTTTCTCGGTTGCGTCGATAAACAGCAATCTCTCTGGCAAACACTAGGTAGAAGATGTGGCAGGCCTGAACATCTCACAGAGACCAGCAGCGTCATTCGCAAATCTTAGAGTCCCGCATCTGATACACTCTTTCGCAGCGCGGTGGCCTCGGTACATCTGCCCCAATCCTGATCGAGAGCGTTAATTGGATTCGATCTGTTACTCCTCCTTAGGATCAGTGAAACCTCCAACAACGGGTGCCAGTGGTACAGACCGCGACGCGCCACATACCTACAAAATCACAACCCGTGACGCAAATACCATCCTCCATGTCCCACAACTCCAACACCCATCGACACAAGAGGTGTCCATGCACGCATCCATTCAAAGATGTATCAACCCCAAACCCAAATAAGCACGCACCACCCACACACAACCACTTCTGACGCCCGCCCACCGGAACATATGGACTGTTTTTTTTTCAGTTCAGCGCACAGGAGAACGGGCAGCTGGCGTGCTATCAGCCCGCCCAGTCTACTTGTGCGCAATTAAACACCACGAATGCCGGTGGGCAGCGGAGTGGAGGGCTCGTTGGATGGGGAACGCGCCGCAGAAGAAGAAGGTGGATGTAAGTCAGCAGGAGCAAGAACATGTTTAGCTGCAACGCGGAATCCTGGATAGGATCGTCTCCTGGAGCGCATCTCGGCATGGACGACTGAGATGCGCGTGGGATCTGAGGACAACATTCGCGCCGTGCTCGCGTGCAGGAGGATGAACCGTCCCCGTGACGAATGAATACCACGACCCACGCTCATACACATGCGCCGCGCGCGCCTCGGCGTAACTCTCGGCGTAGATCCATCCATGACGAGCGCATCCGCGCATCTTCGACGTCTGGAGTCGACCCCTGGCCTCGCGCGTTTATCCCCTATTGGCCAAAAAGAAAAGAAAGGAAGTAACAAAACGAGATAGGGCGGTGGGAACACCGGCGCACGTTCGGGACACGAGATCAGGAGGTAGAGCACCGCAGACATCCAGCGCACTCAGATCGCCTCTCGCTGGTCGTTTGGTTTGACAGCAACCGCACGAGCGCACGCCCATCCCATGGCGGGAGCGTGCCGCACGTACTGGTGACGAATCGCAGAGAATCAGATGAAGGCGAAGCGGGTGGTAAGAGGTGTGCAAGCAGTGGTGAAGCAGGATAGGAAAGTAGGAAGGCATCGCACCACCCTCTTCCACCACAGATGATTAGAAGCGCATGAGATACGGATAACGGTCCACATTAGATGCGGGGATGGAGCGTTTGGATAGGGGAAAGAGGGAGAGTAGAGACAGAGCTGAAGATCGCGCACCGTACATTGGATATATACATAACACCTCAACAACTAACAGCCTACATCCAATGAATGACGGAGGGAACCTGCGATATAGGCACGTCGTGGAATTTGGAGCCTAGCACTGGTGAGCGAGAGCCGTCATGGGAAGACCTGTGAGCATGCCTACAAAGCGCTATGGAAGTCGAAACATAGTGCACAGCTCGAGAAAAAAGCGCTAGGATGAGAGGGATCATAGTGGTGGTGGAAGTTGGGTAGAGGGGAATTGGAGGGGAAGGCAACGACCATTTGATGTGAATGAAAGCCCTTGCCAAACAGATCTCGGCAGCGATGCCTATTGCGGTATGGTAAGTGGACATCGCGGCACTCACTGCCGAGCTATATTTGCTAGAGGCTTCGGACCGCTACAAGACAGCACCTCTCTCTCCGCTCTCCCACCCAACTCCCATCGACTGTCGCCCACTGCTGATTCACCACGATATCCGCGCTTTGGACACCCAATCATCGATCTTCGCATTGACCACCACCACCACGCTCCCATCCACTTATGTCCCATGCATGGGGAACCACGTGAACGACATCTTCGCCGCTCGTTGCCTGCCTGTTATCCAGTCCTCTTGCATGTATCACTCCTCTGATGGAATCCGAGTCCGAGCACGACACGGCGAATCCCTCGCGCCCATGGAACCCTCGACAGTGTCAGGCTGCACCCCTAGGTTGTTCCCCAGCCTCTGCTCCATGAACAGCCGGACGCCTACCATTGTCAATGGTTAGTGGATGTCAATGGTTCATGTGCGAGCGTCTCAAACGCAGGGACCTTCTATGAGGTGTGTGATCGGTACTCTCCTAAGTACATACGCCTTCCGCTTTCTCCCATGGTCTTCCCGTTCTATCCCTGTGTCGATGGCGTTCGGGACCGTCTATATCCTTCCCCTCTGCATCACTCACATATCAAAACTTCCAAGTTCACAATGGTCCGCAGCGCGTGCAGCCTGTACGCCAGCTGCCTTCCTTGTGTATCCATGATCATGGTGAGTAGTGCAGAGAGATGCTGTGGACGCGTTCAACGCCAATGGAACTACCCCACCGTTCTGCCCCACACCGCCGTCTGGGGCGAACATACGTATATCATACCGCGATTGCACCGGTGCGCGGGTGCAGTTCCTCGCGGTGTGTTCTGCTTTGTCTGCATGCAACGCGTACATACTCTCCCTGCATCGGATAGACACGATTTATGTTATCTTCCCAACCATCACGTCTTCTCGTTCTCGCCCAGACGTCTCAAGGTTATCTACGCGCCCATCACGACCCCACCCCAGCCTCCCCGCAGTCTACAACGAAATTGCGCAGCGGAGAATACGGCACAGCCTGGTAGCACCCAGCTGCCTGGCCTTCTGTGCATTTTTTTTTGTGGAACCGGGGACACGGGGAGGCTGGATGTGTGATTCAGAGGGTCCGCGGAGCGCGATCGGTGTTATGGGCGGTATGGTTGGTGTATGTCGTCTCGGGTGGTCCGGCTTCGCTGTGGGTCACATAGAGATGTCGTGGTGTCGCAGGACGCCGATATATCGTAGACAAACGGATATTGCGGAGTGACAGTGGCTGGCGGGAAGCTCCTCGCGCGCGCACGGGCTACGCGCGGCGGGTGCTTATCGCTTTCCTGACGCACCGTGTTTGAGTACGTTCTTGGATACATGTTGTGGTACATTGTATTCGCCTTTGAGAGTTTACAGATGGACCAGATGTCCTGATGGCCGATACCGAAATCCGTTGAGATCTAGCATCGAAATCTAATTCTACTCACTGGCATGTTAATATGATTGAGCTTAAACTGAACACTTCACTGGTATATACTTACCAGACGGTAGATATTGAGCGCAAGACGACTCAAGTCCAGGCTAGTTATAGATGTCCTGATGTCGCTACGAAGTACATTATGTTGTGGGTAGTATATGTGGTCCACCAGACGCAGATGTCGCGATAAAATTAGGCCAGTTACTAATCAGCAATTCATTCGATGATAATTCGAAAGACACTACGCTTAACAAGCATAAAAGGCGGTAAACAATCGACCAAATCCATTCATTACTTCCAATGAATTCGCTACCCCATCAAAATAAGTCCGAGTGGCCATTATGTATGTATTTACCAGGTGTCATGCAGTCCAGAAAATAAGATGAACTGTCTCTATAGGTGACGCCGACGCTAACGGCAGCGATGAAGCACACAAACATGTATGCCTCTTCCCTCCATGCTGCTATAAACCATAATCGCAGACCTGCCCTGGCCTCTGGCTATCCAGAAAGGAATATTTGGGCGAAAAGAAGGCTGGGGCTCCAAGCCGCAGTCTCCCCCGTCGCTCAGATTATGTTAGAAGACGCCATCGGCCAGGGCAGAGGTTTCGACGGTCAGCCAAGAAGTTAAGTCGCTTCGCATCCGACAGATCATGAATGAACGCATGCAGACATGGCGCCTCTATGGCTGGCCGCGGTACCCGCAGAGCCACATCCCAGCATAGACAATCGACATGCGCACCAGGGATTGTCTTGTCGTATAAGCAGTGAACTAGTGACGCCCAGGCCCACACACCGATGCATCTGCACAATTTCCTGCGTGACCTACAAATTCGACAGCGGAATAACCATCAGCCCGGAACTTGCGACGCACGTACGCCATCCCTGGCCGGCGCACCCAGGGGCCTCAGTGAGCTGTTACGAGTATCAAATCCACCACGACGCGCCGGAAACGCAAACACAGTGTCGCATAGCAAGGTGCGCCATCCATGCGTGCCACGGAACGGACCTGCCTAACCCCGCACGTATGCTAGCACTTGACAAACGCAAGGAAGAGAGCTAGCCCAGGCAGAGGCCAGCTCAATACGCCCCGTTGCGTGGTAGAAGGTGGAGTGCGGGGGTGGGCGGTTGGTGGCTATCACGGACGGCAGGCTGGGTACACGGGAGGGGCGATGACAAGATGGTCAAGTTCATGGGCAGAGTCGTCTGCTTGAGAGTCAAAGCTGAAAAGAAAACACAACAAACGACGACGAAATGCGAATCAGACTGGCAAAACCGAGACAACGCGCAACATCAGAGTACGCGCATCCCGTCGTGAATGCGCGGAGATCTAACGCGAAACTGTTCAATCTGGCGGGGCGATTCCAGCCACGCACGTAGATGCACGACCCCTGCCCGCTCCCGAAGCTCGACAGGTGAAAGAAACCACAATCGCATGGACCACGGCACCCAGCATGCACGAGTAATGTCGATCCATGCACCGAGACCGGGGCGTGGTGCATCATCATGGATACCGAATCATCACCTAGCCCACCCCCCACATTCGACATTGTATCGTATCAGCGCACGAGAGAGTCGGTGGAGGGCCGATGAGTCCACCTCGTTGCTAGGCTCGTAAGGATGCGCGGATGCGACTTTGAGAGGAGTGGAATGACAAAGACGGGGACCACGTACCTCCAGTACAAGTCAATATCTCATATCCGTGGCCTCTTAAGACTGGCTAACCCACTATCGAGATCAATCGAGCAACAGTAGGCGCCTGGAATTGAGGCGGGTGGACTTCAGTACTAGGCGTGGCAGAGGACCGTGGACGCCATCGAGGTTGGCGCTGATGGGCGGTAGATGGGATGGGACGGTAGATCAGAGTTTAGAGGAGGGGTCTCGCAATGCCAAGGACTAAGGCATGCGAACGACATCTCCAGTGGCAGTATACAGAGGGGTGCGGTGGTGCGATGTGTATGCACTGCAGGAAACGGCAACGCGGTCGATGTAAACCTTCGAAGCCCTTGCCAAACAAATGGCACTGATGGCCGAAATGCCTGACGTAGGCCGCCGCAGCGCTTTGCACGGATGACCTCTCTTCTGCCTTTATACCTCGCACGCATGCTAGCCAGGGTGTGCGAATTCGTTACAATCGGATTACATCGAAAGTATGCTATGCAACAGATATACTTACTCGAGGAGCAGTTAAACAAGAAGTTGCTTACGACGATTGTGAGACGAACTTGAGCCGAACTGGAATCGGGCAATATCCTCGCACTTTGTCTACTATCGATACTACAAATACTAATTTGGGCTAAATGCATTTAATTATTGAAGGATTTTGCAGTCCAATATTATTCGCGTGCGTGAATGTAGCGAACTCGGACCTATCTTCACATTTTTATGTGTATAAAATATTACTTGTACCAATTCTGCCAGTGGTTAAATTTACGCGACTCAAGACCTCACACGCGACCCCCATCTCAGACACACATCCTCTCCACAGGGACGTGCACAGTCAACCTAGCTAGCCAGAGAACACAACTGAACAACGGAAGGATGGGCTATGGTCTTTCCAGGTAGGCGCGTTACACAAAAAAAAACACCAAAGCGAAACAGGAAGGCAACGCGTCGACGAAGGCTGCTGATGTGCACCAGAAGGCTAGTCCACATATTTGCCGAGAACGCCCTAGCATTTAATACGCGCATTCTGCCATGCGCATTACATGAACACCAGGCGTACACGTGTGATAAGCCTCGGGCGCACATCTTGACCGTCTGGATAGATTTTTGCCCGAAATGGTCATGGTACATGCAGGTGTAATAAGAGTGCAAGGCTCGTGTCGTTGGTAACAGTCCAAACACGATGAAGCAGGCATACTGAACAGAGACTATAGATTGTGGTCATACCACGCATGGGAACGAATCTGTCCGCCCCACTCCCCCGTACGTACAAACGTATATACCACCGCACCGAAGAGATCACCGACAAGATAGCCAGCGTTTACATACTGTTGCGGGAAAGATTGCTTGATGAACACGGCGGGATGGGTATGCAGGCATCCCTGACGTGGCGCAGGCAAGGAAAGAGTAGTGATAATGGGAGGGTGCAGGGGGTGTAGACAAGACGACATTCACACCTTCTATATCAGTGAATAGTCTAGTTTATATACGGAGTATGGACGCCCCAATGAGGAACCATCGATATTCGATTTGGTAGTCGTCGCGCCATAGCAGGAATCCAGGTGCGCTTGGGATAGAGGTGCGCGCAGTCAGCCGCGGTATCCGTTCTGAAAGAACTTTGCAGAGCTCTGAGAAGGCCATATCGACTCCGCGAACAGCAGGGCACATGTACATAGAAAGATGAGGAATGCTCACGAGGAGCCACGTTGAATCTTCGCTCATTTCGAAAGATGGATACATCCTCTTTGGCATCGAGATTTCCACATTTGTCGTTCGTTCGTTCGTACTTACTATGAATCAGGGCCATGGTCTGATTGCTACAAAACTCTATACAATGGCATATGTGGTTTCGCTGTTTCATATTCTACCGGCCAAAATAAAAATCGCAGTAATTGAATTATTGAATAGAGGTGGTACAAGAAATAAATGAACGACAGAATGATTAAGTATGGAACGGCCCCAAAAAGCCTGGCACAAGTTCAGAATCAAGGGCACGGTTACAATAGTAAATGAAGTAGCGAGCTTTAGAGTATATTTCGTCCGTACGTTGGAGCATCCAAAATGATGTGCGTGGAAAACATGCATATTCATATGTATAACAAAACACAAAATGGCTAGGCTATGTAGCGCTACTCGGACGATTCCTACACGTTCGAGCTTCAAGTAAACACTACATGCATATCTCGGCACCCAAGGCCCCAGACGCACCGCACCAAAGGTGCCAGAGTAATACCCTCATATCATCTAGGACGACGCGCGAGCGGAGAACACCGCCGACGCTAGGACAGTCGAGGGCGGCACCGCGCGAACGTCCGACTCCGGCCTAGATCGATTGATCAGGAATGACGCAGTGGGCAAAGGGAGAATACAATTATACCTACTACGTGCGACGTACACGATAGGGTGGCGATCCCGAAGGATGTGGGCGGAAGAGGCATAGAGTGAGCGCGCTCCATCGATCCTTTCGGGTAGTCGACGTCTCGACAGGCGCCAGTAAACTAAACTAGCTCCTGTGTTCTATAGAGGAAGTCGAATGTCAGTCAGAAGCTCTGAAGGATCTCTTCGACGTTCTACAAGCGCGCTCGAGGTGAGGCGGGTCTGTTCGCTGGTGATGGTGATAGAAGAAAAGACCAAGCGTAATGGATCGCACATCTTCGAGAAAATTCGTGAATTAAATTTCGACGGAATCAATAGACAAATTAGAGTCCGAAAACGAGAAGAAGAAGAAGAAGAAAAGCAAGGAAACAAAAAAAGTTGTCAACGAGGCGAGCAAAATAATACCAGCGGAATGATCTCGCATTCCCGCCCCAGGATAACAAAACACACGCCCTACAGCGCAGCATAAGCGAAAGGCGCGCACAGCAGATTAATCGGCTGAGCCTACGCCCTGGTACATGCATGCAACCACGCTGGGCCGCGCATGCTCCAACGCCTAGGCGGTTATCGCTAATCAGCAGATGCGCGCATCCGATGCGCATGGTCCTCTGTGGATGCCCGTACCCATTCGTGCCCCATACATGAGAGAAATGACATCACAACATCAACAACGAAAAAGCAACAACTCCGCCAAATTGAACACGAAGAAAGAAAAACAAGATACGGCGCCGGGAACTCTAGCGCAGCGTCGGTACATGCTCCTGATACATGCTATATGCAACAGCACTGCAGACGGTAGGGCACCGGCGAACATATCCACCCAGCCCGCCTCTCCATGGATCCTGATCTAAAGCGCACAGTCACCACCGGTGGAAGTGCGACACACCCTGGTGACAAGTGCGCGAGCTGGAATCAAGGTGGGGGCGGGCTTGTTGCGTGCGATCGTCATTGATGCGAGATATATAATGGCGCACACCTCAAACGCACGATTCACGTCAAGCACAGGCGCTTTGGAAGTGAATCAGACGCTCGATGAAAGGGAAACAGTCACTGTCGCACGAAACGCGATGACGCCACGACGCCTCTGCAGGATCCATACAGGCACCCGCCGTATGGACCAAAGTCTGACACACCATCAGTGACGCCAAATGTATCAGCCCCACCTCCCCGTATCGTTAGAAACATCAGAGCAGCGCAGAGGGGGAAACCTGCCCAAGAACAAGCCCATCCGGCCCCTTGCGCAGGTGGATCACAACGAATGCGGGGATGGGGCTTTTCCATAGAGGCGAAACAGAGCGCGCGCAGATGGAGTGGACGATCACGCACCTGATATGGACAGACTTTGCGGCGGGATCGCACGGATGCACGCGATATCCATGGCGCACACTCCATGGCCAGCGATCTGTAGTGGGGACCTGAGATGGAGGTTGGAGGACCGGGATGGCGGATGACGGCGCTGGAGCCAGGGCTACGCACTAATGAGCAAGAGACGATAGTGGGGTGGGGAGGGACAGTGCCCACCTGTGCAAAGGCCCAGAGAGCGTTGAGGTGTGCACGCCCAGGGAGGGCACAGCTGGATTGAACGAGATGTGGAGGCAGATGTTCAAGTTCGGCGACGAAGGCGTGCTGTGCCTGAACGCCCTTGCCAAACAGAGCTCGGCAGTGATGCGTTGATGGCCGATCCATCCTGACACAAGCGCAGGACAGAGGCAGTGAGCTTGCAGTGAGCACCGCACTCCCTCGAAAGTTTCTTTATATACATATACGCACCTCACAATAAACGTAAGTAGTTTTATTGGCAATAGATTGCCCACACTCCAATCACTAAAGCTCAGGTACACGCAGAGCCGCTGGTTGGCATACAGCCGTCGACCCGTCAGTTCAAGTTCTCCCATGCGCAAGTACGCCATGTTCCAAAATTTCTTGCATAACTCAAGACGCAATACATTGAGAGTATCATACGTACAGAGCCACACAAATCGGCGAGCACTAATCCTCGTGCGCATTGGGCCTCAACGACTCGCCGTGCGTCACGCGTCACGTCCTAGCACAGTCGTTGGAGATGGTATCGGAACCAATATTGACGTCCAGGGCCGTTCGCGCGCATGCTCGGATGCCGCCGCAACACCGCGCGCCTAGGCGTATGCTGTGGGAAGCGCCGACGTGCACCTCCAACGTCTGGCCCTCCGATCAGCGGCGCTCGTGCACCATCGCGCTCGCGCTCGAGAAATGGGGTGGGAACCATCATAATCGCATTGACCACGAACAAGCAACGGCCAGCGGCTATCTTTCAACCCCCGTGCGCGTGCCACATACTACACAGCGTAGATGATAGCAATAGCCCACCGTCCATTCAGCTTTCACACCGCCCTCCACAATCAAGGCAAAGACGAGAACACAGTCCGGCTAGGATCTCCCAGGCGAATGACGTGCATACGTGGGACAGAGATGGAGAGCGATGAGCGCACCTGGTATAGCTGGACCGCGGGTCGCGTTTTACAGGGTCATTTCGCCAAGCTGAGGGAATGGTGAGGCCGGCGTCATGATACAGCGGGGGTGCGGCGGAGAATCTGATGACGAAGACGGG
The DNA here is from genome assembly GCA_014925825.1 of Pholiota molesta. Taxonomy (NCBI): domain Eukaryota; kingdom Fungi; phylum Basidiomycota; class Agaricomycetes; order Agaricales; family Strophariaceae; genus Pholiota; species Pholiota molesta. The sequence goes on from JACGCK010000050.1 coordinate 246,273, forward strand.
TGGTGGCGTTGGTGGTGTAGACGAAGAGCGGTAGATCACGTACCTCGACCACAGAAGTACCCGTGTGTCTTCATGCATCATGTGCTATACACGAGCTCGATGTGGGGAAGAAGGGAGAGACGGAGGCAAGTCTGGGCGCAGGGGAGTACCTGTCGAGGAGGATGCTGGGGCAGGGCGAGGGAAGCCTGGCAAGGTGACCGTGCAAGTAACACGCCGCAGCACCCAAGTCTCGAATCCAGCGTCCTCGCACACGATGGTGTGGTCGCGCAATAGGCGGCCGCGGACACAGCCGCCGGATGGAGTTGTAACAGCTCGAAGCTTTTGCCAAATAAAGTTCGGCAGTGAATGCCGCAGAGTCCAACTCTTTGCGCCGTTCTCCTACAAACGCATCCCGTTCGCTTCTCTGCATCTTCCTTGGAACCCGTCTTCTTGTAGGAGGCTACCGAACTTACACCCCGGAGAGAAACTGCTCCATCCGCGTCAGTAATTGCCGTATGGAGGTGTACCCACTCCTTTGAAAGCTCGCCGAACATCGATTCTTGCATCTCAACATCGTCGTTGGCTCTCTGCCTCTACTGAACGTCTGAGCATGAAGCACTCCTAGCAGGTCTTCCTTCTGGCTGGAGGCACCGACTTGGGTGTGTATGCTGCTAGAAACTGTGACGACCACCCCAGGACCACCCATCTCATCGCGGTACAGCGCGGTGTCCGCACCAACTCGAGTACTCGAGGGCTCTCAACGCAAATGGGCTGGGGACCTCAGTGGGAAACCGAATTGGCGACCTTACCACCATCTCCAGATCGATCTCTTTTCGCGCTGTTGTCACGCAAGCAGTCGGAGAGAGGGAAGTTGTGATGGAGAACGTATGGCGCATGAGGGAGGCGGAGCTACAGGAGGAGTCGACTCGATGGACGAGGATACGGGATGGCGGAGACGCGAGGCTGGAGATGCAAACAGGATGGAACTGGCTTGGGTGTCAGCGAGAGGAAGAGATCGAAGGTGTAGGCGAAGTCACCGCAAACAGAAGGGGAACTTCCGGCCACATCAACTTGAAAGGTATGTCGGCGCTCTTTTTTACTCTTGCGTTACAACAATTTATCATCTCTTCTCGACGATATAAGTCTCGCGGAGACGATTTGCTTACAAGAACCGAAACATTCTCTACCCCGCTGGCTCGCGCATTTCCACGTCAATTCCACGTCAACGCGTCGCGCTCTCGTTCACTCCGCACGCTCTACACCTCCTACACAACCCCCATCATAGAAAGCGGCACCGTCATCCCCCGACTTTCCAAATGACCGCCCGGTACCGGTTCGGATGCGCTGTTGATAGGCACATAGGTATTTGAGAGTTGGGATGGACCAACGGCTGCTGTTCCTTCGCCCACTGCGCGATTGTTTTAGATCATCATAGATTGCTATGGTATCTGAGTATTGCCCCCCGAGCTTGCGCGTATAAGAAAGTCAATGGGCCTTCTCATCAACTCTCGAATCTGGTTGCGATACCCTGCTTTCGTACGGCACGCAAGAATTGAATGCACCCCGTTTTGAACGCGTTCACATGTGTACCAAGCTCTAAACGACCCGCAGATCATCCTTTCATCGTGCCATGATACCGTCCGAAAATCATCCCGCGACACCTTCCCAAGCGCACGTCAGAAGTTTCGTGTAAAATATGTAGAAATAAGTGCACTTCAAGAACCTTCCATGCCGTCGTCTCATCGCCTCTGAAGGTCTCGAACAGGCCACACCCCACCTCTTGGCTTATATGTGTAAAGCGCACAGGAGGCGGGCAGCGAACCCGCTGTCCGCTGCCGCCAGCGCTGTTGCGCGATCCTCAAACAGAAACCCGAGGGCGAGGTGAGGCTCTGCGCAGGCGCATTCGTTGCTTTCAGGAAGAGGATGGCGGACATCTCAGGAGAGTGAAGATGGAATGGTAAGTAGGGAGAAGGCGAACACGAAGACAAAAATCTGAGCTCGATATCTGGGCATCGCTGACCCGAGATGCATGGAGGCGCTTCCGTGAGATAGGTATACGCCCAGATCCGATCCGCAGTGTATAGAGGAAGACGGATAGATCGGTCGCGGGTGTTCATGAGTTACAGTTGTGGGACCCGTATGGTAGAGGCAATATCTCGACGATCAACCACTCAACTTAGGTTTCTCTGTCAGGAGTGAGCGAGGGGACAGTGTACGGATGAGCGAGCGAATGGGCGAGCAAACTGACGAGCGACTGGGGTGTGTGTCAGGGATGGAGCAGCGATCCAACGAACAGGATCCCATTCGACATCCCGCGCGGCCATGTCAGTTCCATCCGACCACTGCCTCCTCCAACAACAGCGAAGCCGGACCATTCGAGACGACATACACCAACCTGCGGGGAGGCTGGGGTGCTGATCTCAATAGACGAGTAGATGCTGCGTTAACACGGATGGACGGGAGGAGAAGACAGCATGATCAGGAACTTGGACGACCGAAGTAGTTTCGCGCCTCTGACAGCCTCTGCCAGCCTCTGAAACTTGACGGAAAAACAGGAGCGCACGCAGGTACGGTGGCGTGCATGTGGCCCGCACCGTGTACCCTGTTGCGCAGAATACGCCAATGAGAACAGAGGCTGGGCAGGCGTCGCTGCTGCTACGCGACCCCATGAGCCGGCATCCACGCACCGCGGGGTGGATCTCTCGGTCCCGGATACGCTGGGGTCCAGGCGCACCGACCGTGTGCGGTACGCACGCATGCACGCGCGCACGCCGTGGCCATCCATCTGCTCCATAGAGAGTATAGGTGTACACGCGCAGGGCGCAGGAACTGGCCTGCGGACGACGCGTCCGTGCGCTTCACGTGTACATAGATCTCGGAGCGGCAGGATGGCGTGTGGGTGGCGCTGGTGCGGATGCCGTGGACGTGGAGGGGCATGATGATATGATGGTGATGGGAGGAGGGCAGGAGGCGTAGATGAGGCTAGGAGAACACACACCTCAATTGCACGGCCCGTGTATGGGCTCTCCTCGACGACTGCCCTGATGAAAGATGGCGAAGGCCAGCTTGAGCACTGGGTGCGATCTAGGAGTACGACTGCTGCAGACATTGCAGATTTTCGAGTATGTGTATGTGTCCTGAGATCATCAGCGATAGCGCAGTGATCAGGGAAGAGATATAGTCATACCATGCACGAAACGCGGGATGTATGTGGGGGAGAACTGGGCCGTCGATTCTTGCGGGAGCCACCAGTGACCACCGTGGCCGACGGACATGGCGCTCTGGGATATGTCGTAGAAGATGCTGGATGTGATAGGTGGTATGTATCACTGCTGGAGGTGATCATTGTTCCATGTGAAAACAGCCCGGAAAAAGTGTATTTTTAACCTGTTGCATAGGCTGTTCCCAGAAAAAACTTCGGGAACAGCCTTGAAACCTGTTCACAATAGGCTGTTTCCAAAAGAAACAGCCATTGCCTCCAGCAGTGTATGAGGTTGAAATGAGGCGGTCAGCAGGCTGCATGTTGTCGACCGTCGTTGTTTGTGTATTGCCGCCGGAAAATAATACAACGGCCATCATTGTTTGGCAAGGGCTTTCAGTCACATCAAGCGTTCGTTGTGCCCTCTTCCCAATGCCCGCCACCACCACCGCCACACATCCTGGCGCTTTCGTTCCAGCTATGCGCTATGCGTAGATCGTCCCTGGGCCTGCGTACCTCAGCGTCTTCTACGTCCTCTTATAGGTCTGCGGTCTGTATTCCTATGTCGTCTTTCACTCACCAGTGCCAGGTCCAGGCTTTATTAGCTTCGACGATGTCTCCCTGTCCCATCGCAGGTGCTTGCTGTGGTTCATTGGGTGTAGGTTGTTAGTGGTCGAGATGTCATGCATATATCCAATATACGGTGTGTGGTCTTTATCTCTGTATATTTTTCCTCTTTCGCCTCTCCAAGAGCTCCATCTCCGCATCTACTGTATGCGGTACGCTTGTGACCTGTATCGCATTCTGCTCAGTGCTGCGTGACACTTCAATCGCCTGTGCTGGAATGGAGTTGTGCCATGCCGTCTGCCTTTCCCGCTCTGCATCGATAATGGCGGCACGTCGCTTGCCACCCGCCCCGCCGTCATCCGAGTCTGCACCATTGTCACCAGTGCTTGCGGCGCTTCCGCCAAGGGCTGGGCGTGCGCGTGTGCGGTTACTAAACTGCTGGATCGTCTGAACTGTGGGTCTGTGGGGCGGCGATGTGGACGCGCTCGACGGCGACGGTGCCCTACTTTCTGCTGTATCGCGCATGTACGGTGTGTCCAGGGTGTTGTCTTGTTTCTTTTATCTGCATGTCATCACATATTGTTATCAGTGCGATTGTGATCGCCATCTCCCGTCCCCATTTATGGGACGGGACCTATGTCGAAGATGCGCGGATGCGCGTAGTATCATGGACGTATACCTAGGCTGATGATGTACGCGTGGTGCTGGTGCCATCAATCGCCGTGCGCCCCTCCCAAAGCAAAGTTTGGACCGCGCTGTAGACCAGGCATGGCGTGTCGATGCTTTAGGATCCTACTTAGGACGCGCATGCTGCATCAGGATGCGGATGTGGATTTCGTATTCGCTGCGGTGGATGTCGCATAGCTTCGGTGTTGCTCGACTCAGAAGCCACACAAAAGCCGCAGATCTTGTCCCATCTCATCGCCGTTTCGTCTACTTTTCCATTGCTTTCCCTGGCGCTCTCTCTCGGGCAAGTAGACTGGGCTCGGTGTTATAGCCGCTGCGATTCGTCGCGCCTTGCCCTGACGCTGACAGTGTAAGTCGAAACGATGTGTGTGTTGCTCGTTCGACGACGTGGTTGTGCTTGACACATTCTTATCACGGGTTTTTCGGGACGGGCGTGGAGAGCAAGATGTTGGACAGGTGCGCGGCCGGACGCCATTTTCTGGGAATATGAATATACGCGATGGGACGTGGTATCCATCGCGGGGGCCGGTGAGCACGCCTGAGTGTCGTCCTTAGATTCCTCGCGCATTCTCCATGTTATATGCCGAGATGCGGACCAGGCAACAATCTATCTACTCATTCAGATTCTGCGTTGCTGATGACGTATTTCTGCTCCTGCCCGAATCCTCTTTCAAATTAAAATTCTGTCTGCGGCGCCTCGCCATTCACCAGGCCCTCCGCCCACCGCCGCCGCCGCCCGCCGGCGTGCATGGTGTGCGATTGCGCAAGAGCTTAGAGCAGACTGTGCAGTCAGATAGCAGGGCGGCTGCCCGTTTGTTCTCCTGTGCGCTTGGACTGGAATGGGTCATCCACGCATCTTACGATGGCGGCGCGGGCGTCGAGACTGGTGTGGGTGGGTGGCGCGTGCGTATTTCGGGTTGGTACACATTTAAATGGAACCCTTGATGAACGCATCTGTCATTAGTCGTGATTACCTAGGTATGGTATGTGCGTCGTCGCCGTCTGTACCACTCGTTCCGGAGGTGTCACCAGGGAGGAGTAACAGCTCGACATCAGGAACGCCCTCGATCAGGACGTGGAGAGACGTACGGAGGTTTTTCGCTCTGTGCAATGTCGCTCGCATCATGCGCGATGCGGCGAGGCACGGCGTCACCCCAAGGTTAGTGAATGATGTTGCTGGTCTTGTCTGTGTAATGTCCAGGACTGAGGAATCTCCTCCCTAGTCCTCTAACAAGGTTGCTGCTTTTCGACGCAACTGAGTTACCTGTGATTTTGAGGATCATGGGGGTTGCCGACGATCTCGGCTTGATTGACTTGTATTTTTTTGTAACATGAATGCTCAATGGAGTGATCAACCGCAAATTTACCTAGGTTACACTGATCAAACAAGAGATTGTCAGTATCGAAAGAATGGTTATGGATTGATCAACCGCAAATTTACTTAGGTTACACTTATCGAACAAGAGATTGTCCGTATCGAAAAAACGTTTATAGTGGCGAGATGCGTCTAAAGTAGACAGCACTGTATTCTAAGTAGACGCGAAAACTGACCTGTCAGATTGGTGAAATACCGATCTGCGACATCTTCGCCAACCCGCGTGCGCGGCTCTCCAGATGCTGAATGAACCCCGAAACCACCCTGAACTACACGCTGCATCCTGCGTCGTCGGTGCTAAAACTGGCTCAACAGCTTCCAGAGCGTGGCAAACTTGTCCAATTTCGGCTTTACGCAGTCCTCATGGCCTCCCTCATCACCTCACTCGCGAACGATGCCCATCTCAACACCGAGTGTACTCCCTGTCGAGCTAATCGAGAAAATAATCGATGAGACCTTCTATGCCCAAGTCTCTTCTGACACCCGATCCGAAAGGATGATGGTCGCCCACAAAACTCTGTCTTCCATGGCCCACGTATCACACATCTTTCGCCAACGCATAAATGCCCACCGCTTTTCGACAGTGTTCTTCCAACGAAGCGATCTTACACCGCCACCGCTTCCTTATATCCACGCATTCCTCGATCTGCTTCAATCAGATGTGTGGGTAGTGCCCAGCATGGGAGTTGCGCGCCAGATCCGGAAGTTGGTGTTGATTCTGGGTAAGAACAGCAACACGCCGCCGCCGAACGACATGGATCCACATTGTGCGATCGATGACGGGCCATTGATCACGATAATGAATACGGTATTTCGAGGAGGTGAAGGCTACCCCGACTCGATGAGCGACTATACGCTAGCATTGTGGGGATTTGCGGACTGGCAAAGCGAAGTGATCAACCCCGAATTCATCTCCAAAATCGAGAGCCTGTTAGATTCCCGCGTTACGACGTTGGAATTGAAATGGTTCGATCTTGTTCCTCCGACACTGCTGAAAGGACGATACGTTAAACGCATCTCCATCTCGTATACATCATTTCAGTGGAGCAGGAATTCTCAACCCGTTGCAGAGTATACGGCGCTGGGATTATGGAACCACCTCGAGAGCTTGCATATACATAGCGCATCAAACTTTTTCCATCTCATCGCCCCAGGCGATATCCCTATGTTAAAAACACTGATGGTCGCCCTGATGGACAGTTCAACGGCCAACTTCATTTCCTATCATTGGCGACATTGGACCGTGCTGGAGGACCTCACGCTCAATTTCGACAGCGGTACGTTGGCGCTTCTTTAAATCCAAACTGGAATTTCGTTGCTCAGTCACGATCACCGCGCAGAGCACATCTTTCCGCGCTTCCGTGTGGATTACAGCCATTTGTCGCGTTTGACAAGGCTTACCATCAATCTTCGGCTCGTGGAATACAACAGCAACAGCATCGTGTCGTCGATCGAATCCTCCACGCATCAAATCCTCAATCTCCTCGAACCGCACCTCCCACCCCTCTCCCGCCTCGAAATATTTATCGACCGCTCTTCCTATGCCTTATTTCGTAAATCCGACTCAAACATCAGGCTCGTCAATGATATCCCTACCGAGATCGACTGTGCGTCCATCGACGCTGTCCTCGCGCAATACCCTCCATCCGCGATTTCCACGATCGCCATTCGATATGGGATCAAGCTGTCGCGGGGTGTTGAGGCCGCGCCGGCGCTGGAGGCTTTCAGGCAGGACGGGTTGCATGTGTTGCGCGAGGCGTTCACGCGTCTGAACGCAGGGCCGCGGCGGCGGGTGTATGACAGCGAGGTGTCGACGACGATGTCATCGCGGGTCAACATGCTGTTTTACTCGGGGATGTTTTCCGTCGCGTATAGCTCGGCGACACCTTGAAAGAGAGTGATATATGGCGGGCGACTGTGGCGCATATCAGCGAGGAAATGTGATGCCCGTACTGCACACGAGGGGGAAGGAAATTTGTATTGCATTTGCTGAATGGTGTCACTCGTTAATTAGAAATAGAACTCAAAGCAAAGGTTTGACTGTGCACAAAGGTGCAAGGTTCAGGTTTCATTTCAGAAATAGCGCTCATGAGAGAGGAAAAGTCAACTGCACAAGCCCCTTCACTTCCGGCAGCAGGAGGGTGAACACTATACCAAAGAAAAATAAGAAATAAAACAGAATAGAACAGCATCAGTATGCGGTCCACTTTGATTTCAGCGCCGCGTGACCCGCATTTTCTGCAACAGATTTTTTTAGAATCTCAAAGTTGGTCAAAGTAAGAAAATTAGATCGCGCTAATGAGAATATATTGCATTTTATGTAGAGAATGAATGCCATCATTTCTAAAGTAGACATACGTTATATTCTCAGCAAACGCGAAAACTGTCCTGTCAAATCCGTGAAATAACCCTCGATCTGCGTCATCTTCGCCAACCCACAAGACCGGCTCTCCAAATGCTGAATGAACCCTGAAACCACCTTGAACTGCACGTTGCATTTCGGGCATTTAAAAGCGTCCTCGTCGTGCGCCGCAGAGTTCAAGTGGAGGTCGAGCGCGCGGAGCGTAGCGAACGTCTGCACGCACTCGGGGACGGCGCATTCATATGCGCTTCCGTTGAAAGACGCCTCCGTCGCGATGTAGGTGGTGGCGGCTTCGGCGGTGGTGGACGTCGGTGGGCCCGTGATGCGGTTGAGCGTGATGTTCGGGACGATGTCCATGGCGTGGATGGCGGCGGCGACGTGGTGGCGGGTGACCTTGTGCGTGCCGGACTCGATGTGGTGTGCGACGGAGGACGCGCACTTGAACTTGGCGTCGCAGAACGGGCACGCGTGATCGCGCGCGAGATGGACAACGGAGTTTTTGTGCTGGAAGAAAGTATTTTAGATGGTGGGGATGAGCTCGTGGACGTTTCTGGAGGAAAGGTAGGTGTGGATATTACCGAAAGAAGGCCGTTTCTGGTCCCGAGATCGCGAGAACAAATGAAGCACCAGGCGTGTTTCTTCTTGTTCCGGAGGTGGGCGTCCAGGGCGTTCGCGCTTTTCAGCCAGAGGTCGCAGTCTTGGCAGTAGGCTGTGTACTCTGAGTTGTCCAATGCGAGTGACATCTCTGAGAAATTGTGCGCGATCTGATCGATAGCAGCGCTGTCATCGCGTCCATCGACGATTGCAGCTGGGTTTGTCGGCGAGGAATCATGGGGGAAAGAGAGTGCATGCTGCAAGAGAAGCAATTAAATGACGGTCATCTGGCGCGAGCGGAGAGAGGGGTATCGACGAACCGAGCTTAATTCTTTTGATGATGGAAAGTGAACCTTGCACGGTACGCAGATGAAGGCGACCGTTGCGTGTTTGTGGTTCCTACAGTGCGACTTTCGGTTCTCGACCAAGGGAAATGCCTTGTCGCAGGAAAGACAGGTCTCGGGCGTCAAAAGCATGCTGGCGGTTAAGCTTCTTGTGCGAGGCTGAGACTATAGTGCGGTTGGGATAAGAACGAAGGAAGTTACTCTTCGTCTGCACGGCTTAAGAACGTTCTGCGTTTGTTCCCACATACGGTTCGAAGAACAACTTCCTTTGATCGTTAGGTACTTATTCTTAGCTTTAGATTTCATTCGCATTCACTTTTTTTATGAGATGTGCTCTCGACTCTGGCTATATGATCAGGCCAAATACCATCTTGTTCTCTGAATAAGTAAGGTGAAAGCTAACCACTCGGTGGTGATATCCAGTGACCGTTTAATCCAAATAATAACTGCCAACACCACTATTATTAAGTATTCTTATCTCGTATCCGCAACGCGCGACGATAGTTTAATTGACAAAGGAAGACGTTTTTCCGCACCTACCGCCTGCAGAGTGCGTAGTCGATTGTTAAGGAAGAAGCGCGAACAACGATGGATCGGAAGGCGGTGATGGCGTGTTCCGTATGGCATCTTTGACATATTGGTCCGTGGGCTGGCGTGAAGAGCAGGACCAAGGCTGGGACCCATAACACCCCCGAATACATCATATTAGTATGTAGATATGTCCAAGATATGTCGTACATAGATATCAAAGTAAGTAGTATCAGACTTCTACCAGAACTCTCCAAGAGCACCCGACAGGGCGCTATAGCTTGACCAATGAATCATAGAATCATATGGCTCCAAGGATGGGGTAGTGTACAGAAGAGCATTGAATGCAGTGTCCTGGTCGAGCACAAATGTTGAAATTTCCGACTTGACGTCGCCAGCTGAAAATGGCACTGGCGTGGTGTCAACCGGAGGAGTCGAAAGCTGCAGGGAATCATGGTGGTTGTCTGCTGGGCCATCGTGCTGGTTGTCCGTTGGTATAGCAGTAGAATACAGAGCTCCGGGATGGTCAAGGAGCTGCTCTTCACGCGTTTTCACACTAGCGCAAATGTTCGACGTTTTTGGAACACTGATGGCCTTGCGAGTTAAATTGCGAACTCGGCGACGGTTGACTACACTAGTAGGAGGTGTAGTATGGCGAGAACGCTGCGCGACTTTACGCTGTACTCCCGCTGATAAGACAAAAAGGTAAGTCATCATTCAGCGCCTATAGTTGGATTGCTGACTATACCTTGCCGGTTTACAGAACGTGCTATGCGTCTGAAATGAGTCGCCTCCTGGTCACCCGTATAGATGCCTTCGTTCTTGTGTAGCTCACGGCTAGCTGTTGCACGAAAATCGTACTGCATACCCAGCATAATTCCACCCAGAACCGTCAGATTCATGCCGTCACGGTTGATGTTGCGATGCGCTTGCTCATTGCCGTTCGTCGTCGATGGTGATGCCTTCCATACATTGAGAGGAATCAGGCTGAGAGGTTGGTATAGCCCTGGAAGAGCGAACTTATTTGTTACACGCTTATCTTTTAACCATGCTATTTGAATCGAGTCAAGGCTAAGATTAGAATAATCATCCTGAATTGATCAAACAAATTGCAACGCACCCTTGGCTTTAGGACCGCCATTTTCGATAATTTCAAAGGCGCCATCAAGGTCAGGATGAGGCTCAGCTGACGCCAAACTCAACATAGCAGCTTTGACCTCAGGAGAGATTTGCGACCCAAGTTCTTGGACTTTTCTTTTGAAGTGGGCGACGCATTGCCGAAAAAATCGCCGAAGGTGATCGTATGGATTCAATGTGCTCAGCTGACGAATTGGAGTCTCGAGAGAGCAGTATCCATTGATTTCAGCACAGAGTTGCTGACAATAGAGTCCAAGTCCTGGATATAATCCAATTTTATTAGTTTTCAATGTTTACTTGCAACTACACGAAGTAAATTCTTACCCAGTGCTTGGCCCATATGAGCATCGGCAATCCAACCAAGGAATCCCTGTCCATGAATATGATTGAATTGTACAGGGGATCCAGTATCGCATTCGGCAATTTCAAAGATGCGAGTAAACAGGACAAGATGAGCATCGGCTGACTGCGACGTCGTAAAGGCTCGCACTGAAACAACAGCTTTCAAAAGCAGTAAATACTAATTTGACGATGATATGAGAGTAATCCGTAGAGAACTTACATCGCATTCGATCCACGTCCCATGTTTCAATCTCAAACTCTTGCCATTTGTGTTGGAGTCTCTTGAAAGCAGTATCGATCGAGAGGAACTTTGCACTCATAAGGTATGCCGACATTGCCCGAGACATACAAATGACCAGGAAAAATTCTTTTCCGTCTGGAAGTGAAGACATCTCTGCACATCTTACGTACTGAAGCTCTTCTGGTCCAGATAATTGCTGTTCCACAAGAAGCTGAGCGCCTGACAAAGTTCGGTAATTGTTAGTCAATAGTAATAGAGACACAGATATTCTGGTTGCATACCTTCAAACCCCGTACCGCGAGGGAACTGCTTTGCACGTAGATCATTAATATAACGTCGGACATGGTCAGAGTTGCCTAGTGAAGGATGAAGGTCCGAGAGTACAGGCTCGACACAATCATTCCTCCAAGCCAGATGCTGCTTCAAGCCGTTCATGAATCCCGAGTCAAGCATAATGTTGCGTGGAGTTGCATCTGCTAGCCGCCAGCCCATGTTCACGAGAAGTGATGAGAGTATCATAAGGATAGATGGAGGTGTCTTTACGGGAAAGGGATCAATATGTGTATGTGGCCCTTTGCAAATAATCAATATGAACGGGCAAGCACTAGGATCGTTCGGTTCATAAATACTGAACATCGCCTGACATGCCTTTTCACCCTTGTCAACGCAACGTTCCATGCTGCCACGTTGAAGCTGGTTAGAGGAGAACCGATGCCAATAAGCTATAGCAGCATTTGAATCAGCAATCGTTCTATAACAAGCATAATAGAGCAAAAGGATTCTTACGACATAGAGCTTTTTGTGCTGATGCTGACGCCGTATAAGTACAAGGTATAAGAGGGCCATAGCCTAGTAGTTTTGCTTCGTTTTCAAAGCAGGATATGACTTTATGATCAGCATCTAGTAGGGCTTTGAGATAAAATGTATTAAACTCGTCGAGATTGCGAATAATGAGATGGCTTCGGTCAGAATTTGTCCGATGCTCGCATCTGAAAACACCATTATTATCAACCAAGCACTGCTGGCAGCTATAGTGGGACCTACTGAATGAATGGGCGACCATATTTGTTTGAACGCATGATCATTTCCCCTTGGCAGTGTTTTTTTGTCGGTGATCGAAGCTCGTGAGGTGGTAATACTATGTCTTCAGAATTAGTGTTCGAAGGTCCGGTCCGGTCCGGTCTTTTGGCCCTAAGTGCCATGGACCGAGACCACAACCGGTTAACTGCGGTTTAAAGACTGCAAAAAACCGCACAAGACCGACGTAAACCGGTCTACGTCGGTCTTCTGTGGTTGAGCAACCGCAAAAAACCGGTCCTCAACCAGTCCTATTAAAGACTGGTTGAGGACTGGTTGTAGACCGGTCTGTGGGCCGACTTCAAATTGATTTTACCTATAGAAACTATTTTAATAGTAGAAATTGGACTACTTGAGCGCATTTGCCCATATCTCAATGAGTTCTTACCTAAATATTATGTATAAGAGCTCGTTAGATAGGTATTTTAATTTTATACCTTGACCCTGGTTTACGAAAGTCTAGCTTATTTAACGAATGAACCGTTGGCAAAAGCGTCTTGTTAATAGTGAAGTCAAGTAGAGAATATTGATTTTATTATAACATAGTCAGATCTTGTTCAATTAATAAAATTTAAAATACATTTTGTAGATATACATGTCATCTATCTATGCCCAAGTTTGCGAAAGGTACGAATGCCTAACGATTGAAGTGCGGGCAAACGCGTTTTTAAGCGCTCAAAATAACGATTTAATCGTAAACTATTAATATCTTCGTCAAATTTTATGCTAAAAATATGTTTTTAGCATTGTTGAAGGTGGTTTTTGACGCTCTACCGTGCTACAAAAAATCTCGGTGAAAGACCGGTCCTAACCGGTCCCAACCGGTTTTTATCGGTCTTTTGATTTAGAAAATTAGGAAAGACCGTGGACCGGACCGCGGTTGCGGTCTTGATCGGTCCATTCTATTTTCGGTCCAGTGCGGTTGTGGTCCGGTTTTTTTGCGGTCTTTTTCCGGTCTTGTAACCGGACCTTCGAACACTATTCAGAATCCAAGTCTTGATCATCCACAGAGTCTACTAAATCAAAGGCACGGCCATCCTCAGCATCGAATAAGCAACCTTTATTGAGCAAGACGCAGTAGAAAGCTAGCGTCTTTTGAAAAACCTCTTCAGCGGCTGTCCGGGTGGCTGGTTTGGGGCCCAAAATTATAGACTGCTCGGGTGCAAATTCACATCGCTTGATACCTTTACCTATTTAGTTGAACGATAAATCAATAGAAACCGTGAAAGAGTGATAGACAAGGCTTACATCCATACTTTGTATTCTTGCAGATTGCAGCTTTGCCGGTAGTCTTTTCAATAAGCAATCTACAAGGAACGTTGGAATGACCGCCATGACTATCACCGAGAGAAAACTGTATGTTGAAGCGAGGGTTTATAAAATCCTGCGGGTCAATAGCAAACCGATGACCGACCGAATATTCTGGTTCACGGCCAGTCTCTGGATACTCGACCAACATATTAAGCGGATGATCAATGATTGCGTCCACAGTCGTTCGAAGGTTGACTTTGTTGGATCCATGGGCAATTTCATCACTGGTAAATGCTCGAGCCATCGGAGGGGTGTATTGACCAATTGCCAAGGGGAAGGAACCTCTGAAAGGCCAGAAGAATTAGCTGAAAGACTAGATATTCGTTGGAGCAGTGCATTGGAGTGGAAGCTGCTTATTGGATCAGATTTATCCAACATACACTGCGCCTCTTGAATGGCAGTATATAAGGCTGCACGCTGTTCATCTGAAAAGGTCATCAAGGTAGATGTAGGTGCAAAAAACAGAGAACGGTATATTGACTGGGGCAACGAATACATTCCATCGACAAAAAAGGCTTAATAGCCACCTGTCCGCAGACCTCACACTGAAATCATTGGGTAGTTAGGTTCTGCACAAGCATCACGGATAAATACTCACATCCTTGTATATAACATGCCAAAAAAAAAGCATACATGCGGATATTCTGAATGAAAAGAAATTAAATCGGGGATTGTCCCATATTTAAAGAGAGCGCTTAGCAGACCTTGCAAAACATGTCCTCCAACCAACCTCCCAGCACACCAATGTCCGACGACGGCATCCCAATCATTCCCTTTACCCGTCGTTCCAAGTTTTCGTCGATCTATCACGACGCCATAGCCTTCCAAAAGCAAAGCCCAGACCTCGTTCTCTACAGCCATGAATATGGCGGCATTGTGCGGTCGGCCTGGTACGTTCGATCGTCAAATTGCCCTATGTTCATTCATACCTAATATCATGATTTCCGTTACTTATTCTCTTAGGCCAGTTGGTCGGACTGGTGTAAAAATCTCACCGTTTGGCATTTTTTCCTGGCTTGAGGCTCGCGGCCTTCACTGGCCTTGTTTCTGTGCCTTCGAGACTATAGAAGGAATCTACTTATCGAGTCAGATCATCCATACGAAGTCAACGCCTGAAAGGGTGCTTGCCTTTTGCCACCAAGAACCATCCAACTGTGGTTTCTTTAGTAAGTTTCGTTGTTTCGGAGATGCGGCAGCGAACTAACTTTGCTTTTTTTAGTGGATTTGACGGAAATCTATAGGAGAACGGCACTTGTATCAGAGTATGCGCATATCCTGACTACGAGTGAGTCAACGTACTAATCTTTACTCTCCCCTAACATATCTGATGGTTTCCTAGAAAGCTATAGAACCCTCGCCATTGACGTTGACATCCTTACCAACTTTGCCTTGTCTCAGCTGAATGGAACGGAACTTGCTCCCTTTTTCACTGGCTACTGTGGGGCCAAAATTCCAAATGTCGGGCAGTTGCGGGGAAGATCAGCACGACGCACTGTGGGTGGTCTGGAACTTGCAAAAACAAGTGGGAATCATTTCATCCACAGTAACACTGACACTGACCAGGGGATTCTGCTTGCAGTAGGACGTCGGTCTCTGCCAGCGAAGTTCACAGTCCAACAAACCAAAGCCGTGGCAACTTCAACAATCCCCCTGGCAGTGACGGCAAGTCAAGAGGCCGGCTCATCCAAGGGCAAGGGAAAGAAGCGCAAAGTAGAGGCAGTAAGTGATAGTGATGATGATGATGGTCTTCATCGCCAGAAGAACTTGTTGTACTCGTTGGAAGATGGTGGCGGAATTTCTCCGTACGATTTCGCTGGTTTGTTCGAACAGTGTGACAATTGTGACAGAACATTCCTCGCTTATTACGCAAAGGCACATATTCGCAAATGTATTGTAGAGTAGTCTACAAACATATGTATAATGTAGTACAGATGCCCAACATACTTGGCGTACCAATGCCTGCTCCTAATTACTCTACTCCAATAAGAGTAGTCTCTGGGGGCCTCATTCGACGGAAAACATATACCTTCAACCAACTGTCGACAGCTGCCAGGATATCCGCATTTCCGACAAGCAAGGGTGAGAAAAGAACCGTCGGCAGTTTGCGATCAGTCTTCCTGCGTAACAATCGACTCGCCGCTCCCGCCTGCAGGTGTGTACATGTGTAGGCATCGTTGCAAGGCAGTTTAGGTACAGGTCAATCCGAAAATACGCGTAGGAGGATAAGGGAACGAGGGGGGCGGAGCGGGAACGGCGCGATGCAGAGGGGGCACAAACAAGCACGCCACATCCACGTCCACCATAGCGGATGGAAGAGTAGAACGAGAGAAAAAGAAAGAGAGGCCGTACTGGCGTCGACCATACCGCACCCGAAAAAGAAAAGAGCCACACAATCCGAGGCCATCGCCCATTCGGTGCGCTGATGAGACCGGGCGAACGTACGTACGTACGCAGACGGCGGTGTTCGCGCCGGACTGAAAGAGCACCGGAGGCGCGCGCAGCAGACGACGAAACGCGAACGCAACGCGGGCGTGCCCAGCGTGCGGAACAAACGTGCCAGCGAGCGGCGCCCACTGTTCGAGCGAGGCGCTGAGGGGCCAGGGTCAGGCGATGAGGCTGAGGACGTTCGGTGAAGGGAGGAAGGCATGGAACTGCGTACGGAGACCGCCAGCGGCTGCTCTTGCACCTGGATCCACTTGTCGCGCAAGATCTCAATCGTCGGTACGGAGAGGCAGTACACCTGATTACTATCATCTCGTACCAGCGCTGGCGCCTCGAAAAGAAAGATAGGTGTCACGAACCCGGCATGAACCCGGCATGAGCCCGCGCACAGCGATAACTAGTGATCCCGCCGGCGTACCCGATCTGCTGGAGCATGCCGCTTTGGTTGAGGTTCAGACGCCGGAGAAGCTGTGTGATGAGCCACTTGGGAGGGATTTGGGGTGTAGCGAAGGTGGGGGACTCGCGTGATGGCGAGGTTCCCAGGAGTGATTCGAAGTGCCTGCGGCGGGATGAGAAATTCTGTGTGCATATATTAACATTAACATGCCATCTCACTCAAAGAACGTAAACGGAAGAGAGAAATACATACCTGTGAAATGTGTCTTCTGCTCATGAAACTCGAGCGGCGCATCGCCCTCGGCCTCGCCCTCCCGCGCCTCGCTCTCTTCCGAGGAGGTCATCCTAGAGATCTTCTCCACCTCAATGTCAGCCTGGGCCTTTGGTTCAGGAACATCCATTGTCGAGGTGTCCCGCTTCTCCTTCTTGCGCTCCTCGGCGCGCTGAGCGCTTTACTTGAGTTTGACGACATCGTCGGGCACCTTGGTTGTATGCCCTGCCTCCCTAATGCCCTTGTCGCATGCTAGCACGATCATCGCGACGCGACCCCATGACGTCGGTGCGTTCGCAATCGTCCAGGTGGGCCACCAGTGAATCACGGCGCCGGGTCCACTGATGGTGTGTTCACGCCATGAGACTGTCGGGAGATGGGAGGTGGATGCCTGGTATAGCTTGAACGATGGGGAGTGGAGGGATGCGCATGTTGTCGAAGACTTCGACCAGCCAACTTCAGGGGCAATGTGTGCATCAGTGTGCGGCGCCAAACAAAGGAATCCGCCGGCAGGGCCTCCGTGCCTCGCGCCAACCTCGCGCACACGCATGTTGACCGCCGCTTGTAAGTACTCGAAGCAATAACTTCATCCACTCTTTAAAGTCAAGATTAGACAAAACAATACACACTTATAAGCTCTATGTTTCCGATGCGCACGCAACGCTTGTCTTCTAATGCTACTGTAGCAATCCGACCAAGTGCTCAAATCACGCGTCACAGAGCACTTTGAGCAGAGCACTTTTTGTAAATTGTCACGGCTCACATCGATTTTTGAGCACTTTTTTCAGAAAAAATCTTGTCACATCAATTTATTTTGGCCTAATTACACACGAAAATATCAAAAATTTGAGCACTTTTTCGCCATGTCACGCAAAATTTTCTCCTTTGAGCAGTTGAGCACTTGGCCAAAAGTGCGTCACGCGGATATGCGAGTGAGCACTTGGTCGGATTGCTACAGTATATTCAACACGACGCTCAGCGGCGGGTATTTGGGCGTGGCAAAATTCATCATCCAATTTCGGCTTCAGGCGATGCTCATGATCGCACTCAAATCGTGCTGTTATCTAAATATCCATCATCATTTTGACACGAACGATGTTAATCTTGGAGCCAAGTGCACTTCCCCTAGAGCTACTCGAACGATTTATAGATGAAACCTTCCATTCCCAACTCTCTACTGGCACCCGATCCGAAAAGATCATCGACACCCAAACGCTCTCTTCCCTAGCCCGCGTCTCGCACAGCTTTCGCCAGCGCGTGAACGCACACCGCTTCTCTACCATATCCTTCCACAGGAGTGACCTGTCGCTTCATTATATCCACGCATTCTGCGATCTGCTGCGATCGGATGTATGGGCGGCGCCGAGCGCGGGGCTTGCGCGCCACGTCCGCAAGTTGGTGCTGATCTTGGGAGAGAAGGATGGGCAGGGTGATATCGTTCCATATCGCGCGATCGACGACGGGTCGTTCACAACGATCATGAATGCCGTATTTCGTGGAAGTGACGGCGATCCATCTGCGACGAACGACTATACGCTGGCGCTGTGGGGGTATACGGAATGTCCGAACGACATACTGATACATGATCCCGACTGGCTCAATTGGTCGGCGCTCGACCCTGATTTCAGTGCCAACATCGAGCGCCTGCTGGATTCCTGCATCTCGAGGCTGGAGTTGACGTGGCTCGGAGTTGTTTCGCCGACGGTGCTGAAGAGACGACACGTGAAACACCTCTACATGTCGTGTGTGTCCATTCGGTTGACACCTCAACACATGGAGGATTTTGACGCGTTGGGGCCGTGGAATCACCTTGAGAGCTTGGATATACACAATGCGCACGTTTTCGATCTCATGGACCCAGAGACCGTGCCCATGTTGAAGACTCTGACGGTCAGCATCCTGGACAATGCAACGGCCGACTCACTTTCCGACCGTTGGCAGCATTGGACCATGCTCGAAGACCTTACCCTCAATATCGACAACGGTACGTTGCTGCTCCTCCCAACCAGAACTGGAGGTTCATTTGCTCAATAAATATCACTGCGCAGAGCACATCTTTCCGAGCTTCCGCGTCGATTATAGGAATTTGTCTAATTTGAAAAGGCTGACCATCGATGTACGGCTTACAGACTATAAAACTGTCCCTTCACCTGTTGAATCCCTTACAAATCAAATTCTCAATATCCTCGGGCCACACCTCCCACCCCTCTCCCGCATCGAAATAGTCATCAACAGCACTTTCCATGCCTTTTCTCGATATCAAGATGTCGGCCTCATCAACGATATCCCCACCATGATCGACTGCGCGTCCCTCGACGCTGTTTTAGCGCAGCATTCTCTATCCATGATTTCTACTATGACCCTTTGGTTTGGGATCTGGCTGTCCCGCGGCGTCGGCGATGATCTGCAGCTGGAGAGGTTCAGGCAGGACGGGCTTGCGGTGCTGCGGGAGGCATTCCCGCGGCTGACCACGGGCCCGCGCCGGAGGGTGTATGACAGCGTGGTGTCGAAGGCAGGGCAAGATCAGGAGCGAGCGAATGCGCTTCTGCACGAGGGGTCATTTTCCGTTGAGTATACCGAGGCGACACGTCGATGAGGTGCCCACAGTGGGCACGAGGGAGTAATGATAGTTGAAACTGCATTCAAGTTCGTCAGAGGATGTAATTTGTTATTTGGAATGTGAATATGAGATAGAGCTTGAGAAACTTTTCGCCCACCACAATCTCAGTCACCGGTGGACGATGACTGCAGAGCCTTCCCAAACAACACAAAAAATGATTATTCAATCTTACCAATAATCATACACGTAGCCAGCAGTCCATCCTCCCTCTAAGCTTGAGCGCCGACATAGCAAGGAGATCGCGTTGTTTTGGGGTATATGTATGGCAACGGTGTGCATCATCGGTGCAAGAGTTGGCTCAGCAGGCTACCTAAGCGTGGCAAACTTGTCCAATTTCGGCCATGATTACGATCCACATTGTCAGTGGTCTATCTATCTGATTCCTTCATTCTGACGGCGCAACAATGCCCACCTTAACACCAAGTGAGCTCCCTATAGAGCTAATCGAGCAAATCATAGATGTGGTCTTTTATTCCCAACTCTCTACTGGCCCGCGCACCACATCCGAAAATACGATGCTCGATCCCAGAGCACTGTCTTCCCTTGCCCTCGTGTCACACATCTTTCGCCAACGCATAAATGCCCACCGATTTTCAATCGTGTCCTTCCAGAGAACCGATAGTACATCGCCGCCACTTCCTTATATCCATGCATTCCTCAATTTGCTGCAATCGGATGTTTGGGTGGTGCCGAGCATGAGAGTTGCGCGTCATGTCCGGAAGTTGGTATTGATACTGGGTGAGATCGTCGACATGCAGGGCGACCTGGTTCTATATCCAGCGACGGAAGACGGATCATTAATTAAGATAATGAATATGGTATTTCGAGGAGGTGAAGGCTATCCCGACTCGACGAGCGACTATACGCTAGCATTGGGGGGATTTGCGGACTGGCAAAGCGAAGTGACCAACCCCGAATTCATCTCCAACATCGAGAGCCTGTTAGATTCCCGCGTTACGACGCTGGAGTTGAAATGGATCGATGTTGTTCCTCCGACACTGCTGAAAGGACGACACGTTAAACGCATCTCCATCTCGTATACATCATTTCAGTGTACTATGAATTCTCAACTCGTTCCAGAGTACACGGCCCTGGGATTATGGAACCACCTCGAGAGCTTGCATATACATAACGCGCCAGACTTTTCCCATCTCATCGCCCCAGGCGATATCCCTATGTTGAAAACACTGACGGTCACCCTGATGGACAGTTCAACGGCCAACTTCATTTCCTATCATTGGCGACATTGGACCGTGCTGGAGGACCTCACGCTCAATTTCGACAGTGGTACGTTGACGCTTCTTTGTATCCGAACTAGAATTTCTTTGCTCAGTCACGATCACCGCGCAGAGCACATATTTCCGCGCTTCCGTGTGGATTACAGCCATTTGTCGCGTTTGACAAGGCTTACCATCAATCTAGTGCTCGTAAAGTTCGACAGCATCAGCGTCGTGTCGTCGATTCAATCCAACACGGACCAAATCCTCAATCTCCTCGGACCGCACCTCCCACCCCTCACCCGCCTCGAAATATCCATCGAACGCGCTTTCGCCACAGCCTTTGGCCATCAAACGACCGGCCGAGTCGACGATATCCCCACCGAGGTCGACTGTGCGGCCCTCGACGCTGCCCTCGCGCAGCACCCCCCCTCCGCGATTTCCACGATCGCCATTCGGTTCGGAATCAGTCTGGGGCGGGGGGTGGAGGCCGCGCTGGCGCTGGAGACGTTCCGGGAGGACGGGCTGGCGGTGCTGCGCGAGGCGTTCCCGCGGCTGAACGCCGCGGCGTCGCGGCGGCGGACATATGACAGTGTGGTATCGAAGACACGGAAACAGCGGGAGCGGGCGGATGTGCTGGAGTACTGGGGGATGTTTTCCGTTGAGTATACCTCGTGGACAACATGATGGAAGATGATATGAGGCCTGGCGACCACGGCTCATGTGCGCGCGCAGCAAACGAGGGGCGTAAGGACGATTTGTACAGTGCGGAGTCCACCCGTGCGCTCATGTGTTTGGGCGTCTGGAGTCAGCTAGGCTACGTTCATGACAGTGACGTGAAGACCATAACAACTCAACATGATCTCAAAGAGGGGGAAGCAGAGCCTGAGCTTGGGGAGGACTGGGCAAAAATATAAGTATCATTGTAGTCGTCCCTTGTCAGCTATGTACGTAGTTCTATATAGGTAATCTTGAGAGACCCGCAGAGTAAACCCGCGCGGGATTTTACACCCGCCACACCCGCCACACCCGTGACCCAAACCCCCTGAATCCTGTACCCTTATACGCGGGTAGAGGGTTAGGAGGGTGAGGGTGCGGGTCCAGCTGAAAGTACCCGCGGGATACCCGTGCCATTCACTATTTGTACTGCACAGCTCGAAGCGAAGTTTGGGACAATTGGTGCTGCATTCGCCAGAGAACGCAACTCGTTTCGTGGAATGTTATGTAATTAAAACACGAAGAATATTCCTGGAAAATATGTAGTTTCGAAGTAGCTTGAACGAAGAATTGTAGAGCCTGCCTAACAAACAAATTACGAACGACCATGCGAGAGGAAAACTCAACTGCACAACTTGGATATTCCCACCAGCACCATGAGAGGCGTGTCAAGCAACGTAAGTAGAAGAAGCCATCTGGAATTAATTCAAACAAAAAATCTCAAAGCTAATCGGAAGAGTCTGAAATCTTGGTCTATCTATGGCGATGGCTCGTCTCTATGTCATCGAAAACCCTGTAGTGGATTACATTAAATCATTTTCATTGCTCTTGTCTCATATATATGCCTAAATATCTCTCCTCTAGCCTCATTCTCTCAACCAATTTACTACTCGCTTGATACGACCTCAGCACGCGTCATAACGTCGTAGCCAGCCGATAAGCCCGACAGTCAGCACTTGAGGGTAGGCAAATTGGGGCCTATGTCACACAGAGCACTGTACGCCACCTGCGCACGCCGACCCACGCCGACCCCACGCCTGACATCCCAACGTGCACGCTTACGCACGCCGGTACACGCCGGTGCCACGCTGGGCCACGCAAAAAAAACCAATGCCCCA
Organism: Pholiota molesta; assembly: GCA_014925825.1. Classification (NCBI taxonomy): domain Eukaryota; kingdom Fungi; phylum Basidiomycota; class Agaricomycetes; order Agaricales; family Strophariaceae; genus Pholiota; species Pholiota molesta. The sequence goes on from JACGCK010000050.1 coordinate 268,797, forward strand.
AAACCTTGGGCCATCGTTCACTCGCGGCGCTGATGAGACAGGGGCGACGTACGTACGCCGTCGGAATACTCGCGCCGAAGTCGAAAAAGCACGGGAGGCGCGCGCAGCAGACGACGAACGCGGCGGGTTTGCTCAGCGCTTGGGAACGGGCCAGCGAGAACGCCCACTGCTCGAGCGGATATCAGGCGATGAGGTCGAGGACGTAGTGGAAGGAAGGTATGGAACTGTGCACGGAGTCCCGCCAGCGATAACCCCCTGCATCTGGATGCACTTCTGGCACAGCAGCTCGACCGTCTGCACGGAGACGTAGGAACCTACTCGCTAGCATCGCGGATCAGCGCTGGCGTCCTGTGCACAGTGGTAGTGATCCCGCTGGTGGAAATTTTGGAGGGGCGGTCCAGTGCGAGCCGGAGGCGCCGGCGTACCTGATCTGCTGGGGCATGCAGCTTTGGTGAGGTTCTAACGCCGGAGAAGCTGTGTGATGAGGGAGTTGGTGTGGATTTGGGGTGTAGCGAAGGTGCGCGACGCGCGTGATGGCGAGGAGGAACAGAACGGGTGTGTCCCGATGAAAGATTTTAAGTGGCGGCGGCGGAGGGAGGAGAGGTTCTGTGCGCATATATTAACATCAGGATGCCATCTCGCTCAGGGAACATGGATGGAAGGGAGGGATACCTGTGAAGTGTGTCTTATTCCCATGAAACTCGGGCGGCACATCGTCCTAGCCCTCCCGCGCATCGCGCGCTTCCGAGGAAGTCCTCCTATAGATCTTCCCACCTCACATGTCAGCCTGGGACTTTGGTTCAGGATCGTCCCTTGTCGAGTTGTCCCGCTTCTCCGTCTTGTGCTCCTTGGCGCGCTGAGCGCTTTACGTTAAGTTTGGCCACCTCGTTGGCCACCTAGGCGTCACGCTGGGCCTGTTTTACATCCAGGTCCGCCTTGGAGCGCTTGGATTCGGGGAGCGCGAGGCGTTGGTAGAGGGTTCCGAACGCGGGGATGAGGGCTAAGTGCTAAGCGGCCTTAAGTTTGGCGATCTCGTTGCCCACGTAGGCGGCGCGCTGGGCTTCCTTCTCTTGCGCGCCAGCCTTGTAGCACATAGATTCGGGGAGAGTGAGGCATTGGTGGAGGGAGCCGAACAGAGGACGAGGGCTGGCGATGATGATACGTTAGACTGTCTACAAAAAATGAGGCGGCCATTACGGGGATAACAAAGGATGTGAAACGTACCACCGTCGACCTTGGGTGTATGCCCCGCCTCCTCAATTCCCTTGTCGCGTGTTAGCACGTCGCCCTGCCGCCCGTGACGTCGGTGAGTTGGCAATCGTCCAGGTGGGCCTTGGGTGGGCCACCAGTGAATCACAGCGCCGGGTCCGCCAATGTGCGCGTTCACAGAATGAGACTGTCTGCTATGGGAAGAAATGGGAGCTGGGAGGTGGATGGCTGGGATAGCTTTACGATGGGGAGTGGAGGGATGAGTGTCGTCGAAGATTGGTCGAAGACAACCAGCTAAAGTTAACCTCGGCTGCAATGTGTGCAAGAGCGAGCGGCGCCAAACACCGGACTTCGCCGGAAGGACATGTAGGTTGGCTGTAGGACGAACAAGGGGTTTGGGCAGCTATGTCGGTGTGTCGGTGAGATGGAATTTTTTTTTCCTTCTTGCCGGGCCCCGGCTGGGTGTTTTTGTAAACTAATTACATATTTACTATACTCTCTTGCTTTACACGCCTCTCTTGGTCCTGTAAGATATTTTTTGCGTTTGTGGAGTTGACTTTCCCTCTCTCACGAGCGCTATTTCAGAAATGAAGCATGAACCTTGCACCCTTGTGTGCGCAGTCAAATTTTGCTCTGAGTTCTACATATTTCTATTTAATGAGTGACATCATTCAGCGAATGCAATGCAGACTTCCTTCCACCCTCGTGTGCAGTGCGGGCATCACTTTTCCTCACTGGTGTGCACCACGGTCGCCCGTCGTCACATCACTCTCTTTCAAGGTGTTGCCGGGATATACGCGACGGAAAACATCCCCGAGTAAAGCAGCACATTCTCCTGCTCCCGCTCTTCCCATCTCCGTGATGTCTCCGTCGTCGACACCTCGCTGTCATACACCCGCCGGCGCGGCCCTGCGTTCAGACGCGGAAACGCCTCGCGCAGCACATCCAACCCGTCCTGCCTGAAAGCGTCCAGCGCCGGCGCTGCCTCCACGCCCCGCGACAGCTTGATCCCAAATTGAATGGTGATCGTGGAAATCGCGGATGGAGGGTATTGCGCGAGGACAGCATCGATGGACGCACAGTCGATCTCGGTAGGGATATCATTGACGAGCCTGATGTTTGGATCGGATTCGCGAAATAAGGCAAAAGCAGCGCGGTCGATGAATATTTCGAGGCGGGAGAGGGGTGGGAGGTGCGGTTCGAGGAGATTGAGGATTTGGTGCGTGGAGGATTCGATCGACGACACGATGCTGCTGCTGTTGTATTCCACGAGCAGTAGATTAATGGTAAGCCTCGTCAAAAGGGACAAATGTCTGTAATCCACATGGAAGTGCGAAAAGGTGTGGTCTGCGCGGTGATCATGGCTTAGCAAAGGGAACACCAGTTCCGAGTTGGAGTAGCATTAACGTACTGTTGTAAAAATTGAGCGTAAGGTCTTCCAGGACGTTCCAATGTTGCCAATGATACAAAATGGAGTTGGCCATCGAACTGTCCATCTGGGTGACCGTCAGAGATTTCAACATGGAAATATCGCCTGGAGCGATGAGATTGAAAAAGCCTGCCGCGGTATTTATATCCAAGCTCTCGAGGTGGTTACATGGTCCCAGCGCTGTATACTCTGGAACGTGTTGAGAATTCAGAGTCCACTGAAATGATATGCTAGAGATGGAGATGTGTTTCACGTGTCGTCCTTTTAGCAGTGTCGGAGGAACGGCATTGAGCCATTTCAGTTCCAACGTCGTAATGCGGGAATCTAATAGGCTCTCGATGTTGGAGATGACTTCAGGGCTGATCACTTCCCCTTGCCATTCCGCAAATCCCCACAATGCTAGCGTATAGTTGCTCGTCGAGTCTGGGTAGCCTTCACCTCTTCGGAATATCGTATTCATGATCGTGATCAATGGTCCGTCATCGATCGCACGATGTGGAACCGTGTCGTTCCGCGGGTTGCTGTTCTCACCCAAAATCAACACCAACTTCCGGACGTGACGCGCAACTCCCATGCTGGGCACTATCCACACTTCCGATTGAAGCAGATCGAGGAATGCGTGGATATGAGGAAGAGCTGGCGGTGCAAAATCGCTTCGTTGGAAGAACAGGATCGAAAAGCGGTGGGCATTTATGCGTTGGCGAAAGATGTGTGATACGCGGGCCAGGGAAGAGACAGTTTTGGGGTCGACCAACACACTTTTGGATCGGGTGTTGGAAGAGACTTGGGAATAGAAGGTCTCATCTATTATTTTCTCGATTAGCTCGATAGGGAGTTCACTTGGTGTCAAGATGGGCATCGTTCGCGAGTATAATGATGAGGGAATCAGATGGATTTACTTACGTTGTGGATTGTGGTCATGAGGACTGGGTCAAGCCGAAATTGGACAAGTTTGCCACGCTCAGGAAGCTGTTTAGTTAGTTGTAGCACCGACGACGCGGGATGCGGCGTGCATTTCAAGGTGGTTTCGAGGTTCATTCAGTGGGGCACCATTATTTTAGCGTGGGTGAGCGTGAGGTAGCGTGAGGTAGCGTGAACGAGCGTGCGTTAGCGTGAGTACTAGCGTGCGCTAGCGTGACGTCGTAAACCGCCTTTGCGGCCGTTCCGCGTCATCCAAGAATTCCCCAGCCACCAGAATTGGCGTAGGCGTGTCTTAAGCATCCCTGGTTGCATTACAAAACAAAACATACCATTAGGCAATATAATTTAAGGTCATTGAAGTCTTGGGATGAGTGTGTGTAAGCGTGGCCTAGCGTGCCACTAGCCTGCGCTTGCGTGAGTCATAGTGTGTGTTAGCGTGAGTCCACTCTGCTGCTCACGCCGACGCTGAACTTCCAAGTCTGACATCTCCGCGGCCCACGCGCTCAACACGCTCACAGCGCACGGCACAGCGGCGGACAACCGATGCATTATAAATCCTATGTTGCTGGAAGGTTTATGTAGGTTAAGTCGTTTTTTCATGGAGTTATATTGTGATTTGGGTAACATAAACACCTCCTTGTACGCACGTTTACGGAACGTACAGAAGTTTAACGCGTGAGGGGCGGGTAAAAGCGTTTAAAATGAGTAGAAAAGACGAATATGTGAATAGCTTGATGAGTTTCTGGCCAAATAATTTACGTTGATCAGTATATTGTTCCAATGCGCGGTGCGCTTCCGCACAGGTAATCTTATTACTATGTTATTACTATGTGCTGCACGGCGGCAGGGCATGTTTCTTAACGACGACAACAACTTGACTTGTGGGCGAGTAGGGAACGGTGCGCCACTGCGGGAAAACATTCGTGAGCGTCGTGTGCGATGTTGCGGGATGTACACCAACAGCAGCGGGCTCGACACCACGCGATGGCGGTTCGATGTCGCGGGAGGTCTAGTGGATTCCTGGCAGCCAATATCAACGTAAGTAATCTGTCTTTGATATGAATTCCGCGGGGAGATTTCAGTGCGCTTGTCAGAAATGGAAGGCGAAGCGCCTGGCGAAGAAGAAGCCCGCGCGTCTGGCAAGGGAGGAGAAGGAGCGGGCGGGGTTCATGTTGGCTCGCGAAGGCGGAAAAGGACACGGCGGAGGTGGTAGAGTCTAGACTCGCAGTCATCGGTGTTGTCGATTACATCACGCACGGAAGGAATGTTTCGGGGTGGTATTTCAGAGCTAGGAATGGGCCTTAGATTTTCTAGTTACACTCTTTGTAGTTTCAGTTAATGACCATTTCATTTTTGTTACATATGCGATTGAACTATGAAAGACGCGAGCGAAGACCAAGACAACGAAGCGAGTATAAGTAACGAGTATTTATCCTTTCGCCTTCGTGGTGAGTGAGAGAAATGGGAATGCATGGTGTGTTGGCATCGTCTTTACGGGCGCTTAGAGCATCTGATGTGTTCCCTGATTTATCCTTCATGCTTGCGAATGCGCTAGTAATTTCTTCTTGCGAGGACATACTGATATTGTTGTTCTTTTCTCTGGAAAACCATCTGCTAAGATTTCAGGTGCGTGGAATGAATTACTCAGATATGTTTGTCTTAGGCGCTCATAAGCATGTATAAGCATGTGTTTTCTATGTATATATACTCTAAGCGTGAACTAGCGTGTAGCGGGAAGGTAGCGTGAGGTAGCGTGAGGTAGCGTGGTCTGGCGTGAGGTAGCGTGAAGGTAACGTGAGGTCGCGTGCAGTAGCGTGAAGGTAGCGTGAAGGTAGCGTGGAGGTAGCGTGATGTAGCGTGAAGGTAGCGTGGAGTAGCGTGGCCCACTGGCCTTGTATGAACAACTGAGCTTATTTTCATATAAATTAACTCATAGCAATGCAGGAACTTATGAGTATTATCACTATATTGTACATACTCTATTCTGCACAAGCGTTGCATAAGTGGAATGATTTTCGGTGTTTCGGGAGATGTTTATTGTTGTTTGGTTAGACCTTCTGAGTATACTAGTCAGCCCAACAAGCCTTTTATTCTATGTAACCGCTTGACCTATGAAGCACAAAAGCATAACAGACAGATAGCCATTTAATACTTACATTTTTTCATGGATTTATTTGGCTGTCTTGGACGACAAAGAATCTGTTGCCTGCATTGCGAATAATTATGTGTCACAGAAATATGTAACGTGTGACAGATTTGTCTAATAGCACTAATTCTGGTCTGTGCGCCCGCTACATGAACTAAACGTCTAAACAAAACATATATTTGGAGAGCATATTATCCATTGAACTGAATACCAAGATAAATAATGATGCAGAAGTGTTTTAGGAGAGATGATGAGCATTTAAAGTCCATAAGTTACTAGATAATCCATTTTCTGACTCTCTTGGCCCAAAGAAATTTGAAAAGTGATATTTTTATGAGGCCAGTATATCTACAATACACCTAAGGTAGAGGCAATCCATGGGCATCGTGTATCACATGATTAAGCGTGATAAAGAGTGACAAATGGAAAGAAATTGAGATAGAAAATATTTAAGGATGGATATCAGAGATATGGCCGCACCAAAAAATCTGAAATGAAAAATCTGAATATTTGGTGCAAATGAATTTTTGAACGAGAGATTAGAGTAATTTCTATCTCAATTTCATTGCTCAGATGGAAGAGAAAACCGTCGCGATCACATGTTCCAATCAATTCTACAGTGCTGTCACTAATTGGCGCGTCATCGCGACGCCCGTAAATATTATATCTACACCCAATTCTAAATGCCTGGACCCAAGCCGAAAAGAAAACGATCTCAGATTCTAAACCTTGGGGCTTGGGCAGGGAGAAAGAAGAGAAAGAATAGCAAAGAAGCAGAGGAAAATAAGGATTATAACTGATATCCTTACCTTCATCTTCAACAGATATGCCAGACGCTCGCGCAAGTTCATGGATGCATATCACAAAGGACTGGATGGAAAGCAAGCAGCATGGGCATCAAAGAAGTACCGCGGACATCGTGTCTTGCCGGAATCACTGATGGACGATCTCATGAAGGCGAATATTTGAAATTTATTTGTACTTACTGTCAACTTACTGTGTACTATTCTACACTATTACTCCCCATTAATTCGTTACACCATAGTGGGCAGTGAGATATGGTGGAAATGCTTGGGAAGAGCTGAGGTAGCCACGAGATTGTGGAAAGACCAGGTTCTCCATCGCGCGTTGATCGTACGCGCGGCTGGTGACATCCCTGTGAGGTGTTACAACGGACCACAGCGGGCCGACTGCTAACCTCCTGGTCACACGGAAGTCACATCATTGGACATTAGATGGTTATGGATTGCCTCTACCTTAGTAGCATTGAACAGACTCTCGAGGCCACACAGCATCGAGAATTGGGCAAATGATGTTTACTAGCGTGGGCTAGCGTGGGCTAGCGTGCACGTGACTCACGCTAGCTACACGCTAGCCACGCTAATCCACGCGAAAATCTAGTTGCCCCATTCAGTGTTTGGAGAGCCGCGCACGCGGGTTGGCGAAGATGTCGCACATCGAGGGGTATTTCACCGATCTGACAGGTCAGTTTTCGCGTCTACCTAGAATATAGCGGTATGTTTACTTTGGAAATAGCCAATGTACGTACGCACACTTCATCACACCAATAGGCTAGGTATGTGCGATTTGCGCTTAGCCAACCCGCCTCGCATTCAATGTCACGAAAGATAAAAGTTGATCAATTTACGGCCTCCATCGACCCTCCATGATATTGTAAAGTTCTTGCATGTACTTATAATATGACGTACCCAAACACATCTCGTCACTATAAACGTTCATTCGATACTGACAGCCTCTTGTTCGATAAGTGGAGCTACTGGCGGCGCAAAAAACGCGTGCGCGAGGCGGTACGCCACTCAGCAGCGCGAGCAGACCATGTGGCTGGCAGCACACATTGGGGCGTACCGACGGTACCATGCACATGTGCAGAGCGGCGCGCGTCATGTTGGGGATGGACCGCGAGATGCGCTCCTGGTAAGGCGGGAATGCGCTGAAGCACATCTGGGGCAGCGAGATCGTGTTGTCTTTGGGTATGCGGCCACGATGTGCATCATCGGTGCAGCAGGCTTCCTAAGCGTGGCAAATTTGTCCAGTTTCGGCTCCACGCAGTCCTCATGATTACGATCCACAATGGTCTATCTATCGGATTCCCCTCATCATTTTGCCGTCGTCGCGAACAATGCCCGTCTTACCACCAAGTGAACTCCCTGTAGAGCTGATCGAGAAAATCATAGATGAGGCCTTTTATTGCCAACTCTCTACTGGCACCCTATCCGATTCAGAAAATACGATGGTCGATCCTGGAGCGCTCTCTTCCCTTGCCCTCGTCTCACACATCTTTCGCCAACGCATAAATACCCACCGCTTTTCGACCGTGTCCTTCCTCCGCAGAGACCAATTTACACCGCAGCCGCTTCCTTATATCCACGCATTCCTCGATTTGCTTCAATCGGATGTGTGGGTGGTGCCCAGCATGGGGGTTGCGCGTCACGTCCGGAAGTTGAAGTTGATTTTGGGTGAGAGCATCGACATGCGGACGGTAAAAACGGTTCCGCATCGTGCGATGGAAGATGGATCTTTCATAACGATAATGAATACGGTATTTCGAGGAGGTGCAGGCTGCCCATACTCGACGAGCGACTATACGCTGTCATTGTGGGGGTTCACGGGGCAATCGCTCCATTGGGACGCGATGAACCCTGAATTTATCTCCAACATCGAGAGCCTATTAGATTCCCGCGTTGCGACATTGGAAATGACATTGTTCAACGACGTTTCTCCGACGCTGCTAAAAGGACGACACATCAAACGCATCTCCCTCTGTCATGTATGGTTTCGGTTTACGAGTCGTCAACACATTGCAGACTATAGGGCGCTGGGACCATGGAACCGCCTCGAGACTTTGGATGTACATCGCGCGCCCTTTTTCGAACTCGCGAATCCAGGGGATACGCCCATTCTGAAAGCTCTGACGGTCACCCTCCAGGACAGTGACATGGCCAAATTTATTTCCTACCATTGGCGGCATTGGACCGTGCTGGAAGACCTCACGCTCAATTTAGACAACGGTACGTCGATGCTATTCCAAATCCATATCGGATTTTGACTGGCGTTCCTTTTTCACGATCACTGCGCAGATCACATCTTTCCGGGCTTTCGTGTCGACTACAGCAATCTATCCAATCTGACACGGCTGAGCATCAAACTACGGCTCGAGTTCTACAACAGCAGCCGCACCAAGTCGTCGATCGAAAGCAACACGCACCAGATCCTCGATCTCCTCGGCCCGCACCTCCCGCCCCTCGCCCGCCTCGCCATCTGCATCGACGGCGCCTTCCATGCCGTCTATCGAGACCCAAATACCGGCCGCGCGGACGACATCCCCAATGAGATCGACTGCGCGGCGCTCGACGCGGTCTTGGCGAGGCACCCGCCGTCCGCGATTGCGACGATCGCGCTGCGGTTCGGGATCAGGGTGTCAAGGAGCGTGGGGGCGGCGGCGCTGGCGCTGGAGACGTTCCGGGAGGACGGGCTGGGAATGCTGCGCGGGGCGTTCCCGCGGCTGAACGTGGGGCCGCGGCGGCGGGTGTATGGGAGCGAGGTGTCGATGTGGACGACGACAGCGCGGAGATGGCAAGCGCCGGAGCAGGCGGATGTGCTGCATTACTGGGGGATGTTTTCGGTTGAATATACGTCGATGGCAATATGAGGGAAAGTGATAGAGAGTTTCTGGAAAATAAGTAGCTTGGACGCTCGAGCTTATCAATAATCGAGTATGAGAGAGGAGAAGTCGACTGCGCAAATGCAAATTCTTACAGGGCCACCACTCTCAGTTCGGGCACGTATATCCCGCCAGCGCCGCCCAACCAACCCCAGCGCGGCCTGCAACTATCATGAGTGTATGTTCCGCGTTTTTTGGAACAGCATCCCCAGATCGCTATTCGTGGATCTCCAGTGCGAGCACCTCGCCCAGGTCGTAGCCCTCAACTTCCGGCAGAAGCCAGATAAACACTACACCAAAACGAAACAGTGCAGTCTCCACAAAACAAAACAGCGCAAGCAAGAACGGAACGAAAACAAGAAAGACACGCACAAGCGGCATTCATACAACACCCAAGAAAGATCCACAGCATTGCGGGCGGGCCGATGCGCTGCGAGCGCTTGATCCTGGCCGCCCGTGGAAATGTTGAAGAGGCGCGTCCACGGCGAACCTGAAGTACTTGATTTGTCGGAGGATGACATTCTGATTGAGGTTGATGCTGTGGTAGCTGTGTGGAGGATGCAGTCAGGACAGTTCTGTGGTTCGAAGACGCTGATGGTACGCACGCGATGGCGAGGACGAATCAACACATGCACGTCTTGAGGATCAGCTCGAACTGGCGCCATTCGGAGAAGTATATGAGAAATTCTGTGCGCATATACCAACGTCAAGATCGCATCTCGCTCAAGAAACGCAGATGGTCGAGAGACATACCTTGAAAATGTGCCTTTTCACGAGAAACGATGCGCTGCGAGAGCGTGGGCCGCCCGTGGAACTCTTAAAGAGGCGCGTCCGCGGCGAGCCTGAAGTGTCCGCGTACTCAATTTGTCGGAGCTTGGCATTCTGATTGAGGTTGATGCTGTGGAAGTCGCGTGGATGAGGCGGTTAGGAATGTTCTGTCGTTCGAGGGGGCTGATGATATGCACGCGATGTCGGATGGACCAATACAGGCATGTCTCCAAGATCAGCTCGAAGTGGCGCCATTCGAAGAAGTATATGAGAGATTCTGTGCGCATATACCAACGTCAACATCACATCTGACTCAAGAAACACAGATGGAAGAGAGACATACCTCGTAAATGCGCCTTTTTCACCTCGAGCGGCACATCTAAACCCTAAGTCCCGTCTATTGCTCAAAGTAAAGTTCCTTTTGCGCGTAACTTCAGCGTCCATACAACGAAGACAAGAACGTTGTCGCATGAACGAAAGGACTCACCAGGCCACCCGATTTCCGTCGCACTTGCAAATGATGCCAGACGCGGACCTTTCGCTGGTGTCAAGACCAACCCGCAGTTCTGTAGTCTTGAGGATGGGTGATATGGCGAAGATGACCTCTTTGAGGGGACCAGTTGATCGTGATATCGTTGTCACCTGGTGAGTATGTGTCCACTGGTATAAAACGTTGAGATAGATGGTCTGCTGCTCGTATAAATTCTCATTTCAAGGTGTAATTGATCCAAGGGTTGGTCGTTGAACGCGTCCTATACTTGGCGTGGTTGAAGCGAGGGCAGTGGAGAGTCCAGCGCGTGTATGTTTGGCGGGGGCGGGGAGTACAAACAAAGGAGGGACGTGTCTGTTACGTAATCTGCCACGTCTGGAAAGTGGTGAGGTGGCGCAGAGCGACGGCTCTCTCTCTCAAACTACTTTCTTTCTTTGCGACCCTTTCAACATGAGCGGGTGTATGTCCTCCTCGTCCCCAATATTCCGCTACAAACTAACGTATTCTATCCAGTTCGGTTCCTCAATCTCGTCCGGCCTTTCCTCCCCATCCTCCCTGAAGTCTCTTCGCCAGATCGCAAAGTACGCATCTCTGACACAGCGCATACCTTACCCCGCTCACCCACCTTCCCGCAGGTCCCCTTCAACCAAAAAGTACTATGGACCGCCGTCACGCTCCTTATCTTCCTCGTGTGCTCGCAAGTGCCGCTGTACGGTATCATGTCCTCCGACTCGTCTGACCCCCTCTACTGGATGCGCGTCATCCTCGCCTCGAACCGCGGCACCCTCATGGAGCTCGGCATCACGCCCATCATCACCTCGGGCATGATCATGCAGCTGCTCGCGGGCGCCAACCTCATCGACGTCGACTTCAGCCTCAAGGAGGACCGCGCGCTCTTCAGCGGGGCCCAGAAACGTGAGTTCTCCCCTTCTTCTGCTTCTGCGTGGCATCATTAGCCCTGTTCCGGCTTCGTGATTCGCGCTCTGTGATGGCCCCTTTCTGATCCCTGCGTTTCCTCCACAGTCTTCGCCCTGATCATCGCGCTCGGGCAGGCCACGGTCTACGTGCTCACGGGCCTCTACGGGCAGCCGCACGACCTCGGCGCGGGCGTCTGCCTCCTGCTCATCATCCAGCTCATCGTCGCCGCGCTCATCGTCATCCTCCTCGACGAGCTCCTGCAGAAGGGGTACGGGCTCGGCAGCGGCATCAACCTCTTCATCGCGACCAACATCTGCGAGAGCATCGTCTGGAAGGCGTTCTCGCCCACCACCGTGAACATCGGGCGCGGGTCCGAGTTCGAGGGCGCGATCGTCGCGCTGTTCCATCTCTTGTTCACGTGGCACGACAAGGGGCGCGCGCTGCGCGAGGCGTTCTGGCGCGAGCGCCTGCCGAACGTGATGAGCCTGTTCTCGACGGTGGTGATCTTCGCGGTGGTGATCTACCTGCAGGGGTTCCGGATCGAGATCCCGGTGAAGAGCAACAAGTTCCGCGGGCAGCGGGGGACGTACCCGATCAAGCTGTTTTATACGTCGAATATGCCGATTATGCTGCAGAGCGCGCTGACGTCGAATGTGTTCATCGTGTCGCAGATGCTCGCGTCGCGCTTCCCGTCGAATATCCTTGTTAAGATTCTGGGTGTCTGGGAGGTGCGTTGACCGTGTTTCCCTCCCGTCCCTCGTCATAAGACACTGACGTGATCCATGCAGCCCCTTGAAGACTCTCCTCAACTTAGGGCGACGCAGGGCATCGCGTACTACATGTCCCCCCCGCACACGCTCAAGGAGGCCATTCTGGACCCGATCCACACGGCGGTGTACATCACGTTCATGCTCTCCGCGTGCGCGCTCTTCTCCAAGACGTGGATCGAGGTCTCGGGCTCCGGCCCAAGGGACGTCGCGAAGCAGCTTAAGGACCAGCAGATGGTGCGTCTTCTCCCTCTCTCCTTCCCTCCCTCCCTCTCTCCTTCGCTGTGGAGTGTGTGTAGTACTGCTGTTGAACGATGCACTGACCAACGTGAATGTAGGTGATGGCCGGGCACCGCGAGGGCTCGATGTACAAGGAGCTGAAGCGGATCATCCCGACCGCGGCGGCGTTCGGCGGCGCGATCCTCGGCCTGCTCTCCGTCGCGGCGGATTTGTCGGGCGCGATTGGGAGTGGGACGGGGATCTTGATGGCTGTTACGATTATTTATAGCTGTACGTCTTTCCCTTTCTCTATTCTCTGTCTCTGTGACTGGGCTGTGTGTGTTTGGAAGAGGATTGGGTGACTGATGGTTTTTGTTTGGACTTGTAGATTGGGAGATTGGGATGCGCGAGTCGGCGGGTGCGGATATGGCGGCGTTTGGGGATCTGCTGTGATCCCCCTCTTTGGTGCCATGCTTTGAAAACGGGAAGGGACGCATACGGAAGGGGAGAATTTGGGGACGAAGGAATAGGCGGCGAGATTCATGTTTTAATTTATACCTTTGTCGGTCGGTCCGCGATGGCGCATGTATGCCTTCATGGGACTCGGGCGGGATGGAGCGGGTGGGGCGGCGGCGGCAAAATGTTGGGGGCTGCGAACGGCCCTAGTTCGGTGTCGGTCCGTCGCGTTTGGGCTGGCGGTGTGTGTAGGACGATAAATAGGTTAATTTAAGTTCTTTTCTTTCCCTGGCTCGAGTTTTTGGGTTGGAAATTCGATCCTCTGAGTTGTGGTAGAAAGCAATCAGTATCTGAAGAGCGAAGGAAGCCTGTGGTCGTTTGGTTTCTACAAAGTTTCTACTCGGGTTTGGGGTAGTCAAGCGCGTACTCAAGTTTATGCACTCTCCCTGGCTTCGGTCTCTCAAGCGTATGTGATATGTATGCGCGTCGATTAGTTACTTGAGTCTGAAGTACCGCAAAGTGTTTACATTCTATTCAGGAAGATGGCGCTCCTTATTTAAATTGTGTGCAATTGCCCGTGTTCGATATGGAGGTTGCGTTATTCCCTGCGTGGCCAAGGATGCATCATATGAGCGACCTGGGCATTCGGTGTGAGTTGAACCATTCGACGACGATCGCTGGAACTGTGCATGTGAGGGACTGCATATATCTGGAGAGCGTTCGCTTGCGGCTTGTCTGTCGATGACTACTTCTGCTCGAGTTTTAGCACCTCAAGCGCATCTATGATTCAGAAGTCTTCAAGCATATATGTACTGTTACGGACAGAGTCCGAATTACACTTAGTAAGGGTGCATATACTCGCTTTAAACATTGACATTGCATGCGCCCTGCGAGGCCCAGGTGCACCCCTCCCATCCGCGTCGCCAACCCTTGCTATCTAAGGCCTATGTAGCTACCTCTATGCACTCGACCTGCATCGGTATCACTGAGGCAATTTGGAGATGTGGCTCAGTGCTTGTGGCTGGGGTGGACGAGGGGAGGGGTGGTCGTGTGCTGTCCCGTCGGGTGTCCGTGGGCGGCGTATGTATAGATAGAGGCGGGGTAAGTCTGGCGTAAGTATATGTATATCACTTATTTTTGGGTGATCCGCGGTGTGTCTGTGGATGTGTTGGAGACAATCGTTTTCGTATGAGCGGCTTCTGCGTTGTTGTAGAATGCGATACAACGCGGACACTGGCCTTTCGTGCCGCTTTTGCGACGGCTTCCTTGTCTTTGGCGCGTTTCAATGCGAGCCGGAACGGGGAAGTCGTCTTAAATTGACTGCATATATTTTGCTTTGGTGGTATACCTAGGTCAGACGGATATGAGGAGGAACGAGCTTGGGTTTCAGGATGCGGTTCGACGTAGGCATGCCTACTTCTGGACGCGCGATGGCTTCCTGTCCCCAACAAACCTCCTTATCTTCGCCACAATCGAGTATCAGTTCAAAGGTGAGCTGTTCTAAACCGATTGGAGACGTTCGAAGTTCGCGGGGATGGTCGTGTGCCTAGGTGAGAGACGCCGCAGAGGTGCGAGAAGAGCGAATTGTGCTCACGCGACCTCGCATAATTACAGCATTGCAGACCGGGATTCGGAAGGACGATGCGAAGCATGCGACGAAGATAAAAAAAGAGAGAAAATCAGAACCCCCATGTCAAGATCGCGTCAATGGATAGTCTGGTCAAGGTCTTAGAGCTGTCCCTCCTGCGTCTCTGCAGCGCCGTACACGGCTCAAAATCGAACCCAGACTCCACAAGCACATTTAGAACGCGTTATGTGTCGAAATACACAGCATTACGCGGAGACAAGGACGCATGGTGGAGGAGGAAGCGACGACGACGGTGCAGAGCAAGCGACGAACGTTTGTCGCAGCCATCCAATCGCGGCCGTGCACTATGGTCACCTCGTTCTGCCGCCCGTGCCGTCCGGCCTCTCGCTGCAGCGCAGTGGGTGCCCGGCGGCGGCCGGTGGTGCACACGGGCCGTAGGGCAGATCGCGTTGGCGCACATCAAAAAATCTGGAGTTACATCACACCTATTTATTGGCACACGACCACATTCCACCACTTTCCACTCCCCACTACACTCCTGCGACACCCATCCATCCCACTTTCTCTTCGCCAGAACTTCGCATGGCGGAACCACGCAAATCAGCAGAGGCGGCCCCGCGCCCGGTGTCGGATCTGGAGGAGTTCGAGCGCAGCGACGGGCGGCCTGCGTTCGTGCTCACCACTGCGGAGCTCAAGCTCCTGGGCATCGCAGGCGTTGGCTTCTTCCTCGACGGTACGTCCCACCCCACCTCCCTCCCCACCCTCGTGCTAATCCACCCTTTTCCAGCCTACGATCTCTTCATCATCAACGTACGTCCCAAAAAAAAAATCCTACCCTGATTCGCCCCCCGATTCACTGTGCCCCCCGCAGCCCGTGGCGCTGATGCTGCAGTACCGCCTGTACGGCGGCGCCCACCTCCCCGCGAACCTCGAGGGCTTCGTCAAGGCCGGCGCCAACATCGGGAGCGTCATCGGCCAATTCGGCTTCGGTAGCTATTCCCCGCCCCTCCCACCGTCTTCCGTCCTCACATCTTCCCCACCCCTGCAGGCTACGCCGCCGACGCCCTCGGCCGTAAAGCCGTCTGTATGTCGTCGTCCCCCACCCCCCCCTCCCCTCCCTCGTCTTACTGACCACCCACCCCCCACCCGCGCGCAGACGGCAAAGAGCTCATGCTCATCATCCTCGCCACCATCCTCACGCTCACCACCCCCACGGGCCACCTCTCCCCGAACGCGTGCCTCGTGTACCTCGGCGTGTTCCGCATCCTCCTGGGCATCGGCGTCGGCGGCGACTACCCGATGTCCGCGTCGATCACGTCGGACCGCGCGAACCTGAGGAAGCGGGGGACGATGCTCGCGTATATTTTTGCGAACCAGGGGTGGGGGAGCTTTATGGGGAGCTTGGTGACGATTATTGTGTTGTTGTGTTATAGGGGGACGATGGAGGCGGGGCATACGTCGAAGGTCGATGGCGGTGCGTGTCTTTTCTCGTGGCGTTGCCCGTTTCTGGGTGCTGAGGTTCGTTTTTGTTGGATGGATGTATAGTCTGGCGCATCATCATCGCGCTCTCGCTCTTCCCCGCGTTCGGCACCCTGTACCAGCGCCTGACCCTCCCGGAGTCGACGCGCTACAAGAAGGACCTGGCGGCGAAGCAGGCGCAGCTGGACGCGGAGGCCGGGGACGAGATCGCCAAGCTGAAGGCTGCGCAGCGCGCTGAGGAGATTAGGATGCAGAAGGAGGAGAAAACGACGACGGACGCCCACCCAAAGTCTGACGACATCGAGGTGGAGAAGGTCTCGCGGAGGGCCTCTACGGACGAGGACGAGGGCGACGACGTGCCGCTCGAGTTCTTCGTGAAGAAGAAGGCGCATTTTGGAGGTGTGTGTTCCTTTTTCCATCCATCCGTGCCCTCGGTGAAGCGGGATGGGATGCTGATGTACGAACACAGAGTTCGTGGCCTACTTCTCGGAGTGGCGCCACTTCAAGCTGCTGCTCGGGACGTGCATGTGCTGGTTCCTGCTCGACATCGCGTGCGTCTCCTCCCTTTCTTCCTCTCCTCTCCTTCCCTCTTCCTTCCCATCGACACCGTAGAACTACTTGATACTGATACTATGTTCGTTTCGTTTGGTATTGGACGTGCAGATTCTACGGCATCAACCTGAACCAGAACGTGGTGCTGCAGCAGATCGGGTACGCGGGCTCGTCGGGGACGCCGTGGACGCGCCTGTTCAAGATCTCGACGGGCGGGATCATCATCACCGCCCTTGGGTTCGTGCCAGGTGAGTGGAGGTATGATTCTTTGGTGGTGGTGGTAACGCTGATGATGCGCGATAATGGCGCTTAGGGTACTACGCGTCGGTGCTGACGATTGAGATTCTGGGAAGGAAGTGGATCCAGGTGCAGGGGTTCTTGTTGGCGGGGCTGTTCCGTGCGTGGTTTCTGATTTTTGTCGTTGGGCGTTGACTGACGCGTTCCTGTTGCCCTCTTTCCCCTCTCTCTGTTCGTTTGAACGTTTGTTTCTCTGCCCGAACGATGCCCTGCCCGAACGCTGCTCTGCCCGAACGCTGCTCTGCGGGAACTCGAACGGCGGTTTGTTGGCTGTGGATAGTGGGCATTCTGGCGGGCAAGTTCCACGAGCTGAGCAAGCCCGCGTTCATCGTGTGCTTCGCGCTGCTGCAGTTCTTCTTCAACTTCGGGGCGAACACGACGACATACGTACGTCCTTCCCCCTCTTTCCTTCATCGAACCCTAACTAACTCCTCCTTGTCCGCTCGATGCGCAGTGCTACCCCGCTGAGGTGTTCCCGACGCGCTTCCGCGCCTTCGCGCACGGGATCTCCGCGGCGATGGGCAAGGTCGGCGCGATCATCTCCGCGCTCGCGTTCAACACGCTCTCGCAGCGGATCGGCACGCCTGCGATCCTGTGGATCTTCTTTGGGTGCTGTATGTTTGGGGCTTGTGAGTGTTCTCTCTCTTTGTTTTATTTAATTCAGCTCGTGCTCGTGCTGCGGTTGTTGTGGTGACAGTGTGCTGATGTTTATTGGTGTTTTTTCTGTGTAGTGTTCACCCTCCTGCTGCCGGAAGTGAAGGGTTATGACCCGGACGAGGTGCTCGCGCAGGAGATCCGCGAGAAGCGCGCGGAGCGCGAGCGCGCTCCGGCTTCTGTTCCAACGAACTAAGCAGGCGCCCGCCGGCGCCGTTCCAGCTTGGCGTGCGGACGATCCACTAAAAACTAATTGCAGGCCGCGTGGGAGTGGGTTGAAGGCGATGGCGGGATAGAGGCGAGAAGGGAGGGGGGAGGTTGTTGGTTGTGTGTGTGTGTGTCGAAAATGAAGTGAAGGCCTACTGACCGCCTTTTGTACAACTAATGCTATATTACATGCGTATCTATCATGCTCTCTTGCTTGATGTGCGTCTCTTGGTCCTGTAAGAAATTTTTGTGCGTTTGTGCAGCCGAATTATTATTTCTCGTATACCATGTTTTATATTGATAAGAGCGCGGAGTTTTTCTTGAGCTGGTGGTGTAGGTTCCGCGGTCATTGTCCGCTGGCGACCGAGGTGAAAGTATCTTCATTGCTGCCCATCCTCAGCTGCTGGTAAGTTGTCATTTCCCAGTGGTGATAAATCTTGTGCCGCAAGAATAGATTGTATTCTTGTTTGGACGTAGTTATGCCTATACATTTTTTCCTCCAATCAAGTATGGCATAAATGTTGCTTTTGAGCGCTATTTTACATTCTACAAGAACGAGGTACAGCCGGATCCTCCGGCGAATGCAGTACAATTTTTCCTCACGGGCTCGGGAACAATGCCGGGCATCCCAACGACGTTTCTAACGGCCACCATCCATGAGCCGCGAATTCTTTCATCACTTTCCTTTATGTTGTCGTCGTGGTATACTCAACGGAAAACATCCCCCTGTACTGCAGCACATCCACCTGCCCCCGATCTTCCCATGTCTGCGGTATCGTCGTCGTCGACACCTCGCTGTCATACACCCGCGCCGCGGGCCCGCGTTCAGCCGCGGGAACGCCTCGCGCAGCACCGCCAGCCCGTCCTGCCGGAACGTCTCCAACGACAGCGCGGTCCCCACGTCGCGCCAAAGCGTGATTCGAAATCGAAGGGCGATCGTGGAAATCGCGGACGGAGCGTGCTGCGCGAGGACGGCGTCGATGGCCGCACAGTCGATCTCGGTGGGGATATCGTGGACGAGGCCGATCTCTTGATAGAGAATTGAGTCGGAAATAAAACCGCGGTCGATGAATATCTCGAGGCGGGAGAGGGGTGGCAGGTGCGGGTCGAGGAGATTGAGGATTTGGTGTGTGGAGGATTCGATCGGCGTACTGCTGGTGTTGTATTTTACGAGCAGCAGATTAATGGTAAGCCTTGTCAAACGGGACAGATGCCTGTAATCCACACGGAAGCCCGGAAAGACATGCTCTGTGCGGTGATCGTGATTCGTGATTGAGCAAAGGGAACTCTAGTTCTGAGTGGAGTAGTATCAGATTCAACGTACCGCTGTAGAAGTTGAGCGTGAGGTCTTCTAAGTTCTAGCGCGGCCCAATGTCGCCAATAATAGGGAATGGAGTTGGCCATTCGACTGTCCACCAGGGTGAACGACAGAGCTTTCAACATGGGAAATTCACCTGGAGTGATGAGATCGAAAAAGCCTTGCGCGCCAAGTATATCCAAGCTCTCGAGGTGGTTGAACTTCCATGGTCCCAGGGCCGTATACTCTGGAACGTCTTGAGAATTCAAAGTCCACTGAAATGATATGTTAGAGATGGAGATGTGTTTAACCTGTCGTCCTTTTAGCATCGTCGGAGGAACGCCATGGAGGTATTTCAATTCCAACGTCGTAATGCGGGTATCCAATAATCCAATAGGCTCTCGATGTTGGAGACGAATTCATTGTTATTCACGTCCCCTTCCCATTCCGCAAACCCCCACAATGCTAGCGTATAGTCGCTTGTCGAGTATGGGTAGCCTTCATCTCCTCGAAAGACGGTATTCATTATCGTTGTTAACGACCCGTCTTCTATCGCCGGATGTGGAACATTGTCGCCATGCATGTTGATGCACTTACCCAGAATCAACACCAACTTCCGGACATGACGCGCAACCCCCATGCTGGGCGCTACCCAAACATCCGATTGCAGCAAATTGAGGAATGCATGGATATAAGGAAGTGGGGGTGGTGTAGAATCGGTTCTCTGGAAGGACACAATCGAAAATCGGTGGGCATTTATGCGTTGTCGAAAGATGTGTGAGACGAGGGCAAGACAAGACAGCATTCCGGGATCGACCATCTTATTTTCGGATACGGTGTCAGTAGAGAGTTGGGAGTAAAAGGCCTCATCTATAATATTCTCGATTAGCTCTGTAGGGAGCTCACTTGGTGTTAAGATGGGCATTGTCGGCGATACCAAAACGATGAGGGAATCAGATAGTGGTAGACCGTTGTGAATCGTAATCACGAAGACTGCGTGAAGCCAAAATTGGACAAGTTTGCCACGCTTAGGAAGCCTGCTGAGCCGACTCTTGCACCGATGGCGCACACCGCGGCCGTATACCCCAAGACAACGAGATCTCCCCGGAGTGGCAAGCTACCTGTGCTTTAGCACTTTCTCTGGGTACACCGCAATGTGCGCCGCCAGCCACTGCCTGCCCTGCTTGAGCACCGTCTCGCGAACGCATTCCTGCGCCGCCAGCAGGCACGTCATTGGCACCCTGTTTGCCTTGGCGAACCCGTTGTCCGTGCATTCGTGCCCGGCATTAGGATCTTGGCTACATCCTCGGTGACGGCCAAACCGGCGAGGGTCAAGCGATCAAGTGGAGGTAGGCATTTTATTGTAAATTTGAAGAAGGCTACGCTATAGGCATTTTTGACAGAGCAAAATCCCGAAGACTCAGTTTTTGGATGGCGAATTGCGTCAGGTGCGAAAAGGATATCAATGCAAAATGAATGCTGGTATCCGTTCTGTAGCCATTTCGATCCGTTAAAGGTTTCAGGCAGCGATGACGGGTACACGGCTGGAGGAGAGGCATTTGATAAATTTCCCTTTAAATTTGACCGCCTCAAGCCGAGGTGCCATGGCGTCTGGGTAGATGCTGGGGATTCACCAATGTTAATTGCAGGTTGAATGGGAGATTAGGCAGGGCTGCCGCTATGTCGGCGCTCAAGTTTAATAGGAGGATGAACTGCCGGCTGCGTGTATAATCATTGGTAAGATTAAATAATCATTTTTTGTGCTGTTGGGCAAGGCTGGCCATCGACTGAGATTGTGATGGGCAACAGTTTCTCAGGCTTGAGCTTTGTTTCAATTTCATATTTTAAATAACGGAACTTGAATGCGGTACAAACTAAGTATCCTTACGCCCTCGTGCCCACTGTGGGAATCTCACCGACGTGTCGCCTTGGTATACTAAGCGGAAAATGACCCCTCGTACAGCAGCGCATTCGCCCGCTCCCGATCTTTCCATGTCTTCGACACCACGCCGTCATACACCCGCCGCCGCGGCCCTGCGTCCAGCCGCGGAAACGCCTGGCGCAGCACCGCCAGCCCGACCTGCCTGAACGTCTCCAGCTCCAGATCATCCCCGACGCCGCGGGACACCCAGATCCCCAACCGAAGGGTGATGGTAGCAATCGCGGACGGGGGGTACTGTGCTAAGACAGCGTCGAGGGACGCGCAGTCAATCTGGGTGGAGATATCGTTCATGAGGCCGATGTCTCGATATCGAGATAAGGCATCGATCGTGCTGTTGATGGAGATTTCGAGGCGGGCGAGGGGTGGGAGGTGCGGTCTGACGAGATTGAGGATTTGGTGCGTGGAGGATTCAACGGATGAAGCATTATCATTGTTGTCTATAAGCAGTAGATTGATGGTCAGCCTTTTCAAATTAGACAAATTCCTATAATCGACGCGGAAGCTTGGAATGATGTGATCTGTGCAATGATTATAATTGAGCAAATAGATCTCCACTCCTGAGTTGGATTCGCATCAACGTACCATTGTCGAGGTTGAGCGTAAGGTCTTCGAGCATGTTCCAATGCTGCCAACGGTCGGAAAGTGAGTTGGCCGTTGCATCGTCCAGGATGCTGACCGTCAGAGTCTTCAACATGGGCACGGTCACTGGGTCCATGAGATGGAAAAAGTGCGCGTTGTGTATCTCCAAGCTCTCGAGGTGATTCCACGGTCCCAACGAGTCAAAATCAGATATGTGTTGAAGCGACAACGGAATTGGCACACCAGCCATGTAAAGGTGTTTCACGTGTCGTCTTTTCAGCACCCTCGGCGAATCGAGCCTGAGCCGCGTTAACTCCAGCCTGGAAATGCAGGAATCCAGAAGGCGCTCGATGTTGGCGCTGAAATCAGGGTTGAGCGCCGGCCAGCTGAGCCAGTTGGAATCGTGTATTGTTATTTCGGGCAGACATTCCATATGTCCCCACAGCGCCAGCGTACAATTGCTCGTCGCGTGTGGATCGCCGTCATCGCTGCGAAACACGGTATTCATGATCATTGTGAAAGACCCGTCGTCGATGGCGCGATGTGGAACGATAATGCCCCGCCAGTCCTTCTCTCCCAAGATCAACTCCAACTTGCGGACGTGGCGCGCAAGCCTGGTGCTCGGCGCCACCCACACATCCGATCGCAGCAGATCGAGGAATGCGAGGATGTAAGGAAGCGACAGGTCTGTCCTGTGGAAGGAGACGGTCGAGAAGCGGTGTGTGTTGACGCGCTGGCGAAAGATATGCGAGACGCGGGCCAGGGCAGATAGAGCATGGGGGTCGTCCATGATGTTTTCGGATCGGGTGCCAGTAGAGAGTTCGGAATAGAAGGTTTCATCTATAATTCCTTCGATTAGCTCTAAGGGAAGTGCACTTGGCTCTAAGATGGACATCGTTCGCGCCGAGCATTCAAATGATGATGGATCTTTGAATGATGTTACGAATCGTGCGATCATGAGGATTGCCTGAAGCCGGAACTGCGCAACTTTGCCACGCTTGAGAAGCTTGCTGAGCGCTGAGCTACGGTCGCTAACCACGAAACATCCCCGCCCCTGTTTATTTTGGCCATTTCTGCCCATCGAGGATTTGTAGATACATGCTTGTGAACAGGTATTAGTAAATATAATTCAACCCACTGAGCCATCAATTTTTCTTGTTGTTTCGCCATTATTTTAATTGATAAACGCAACGAACTGAGCACATTTAAATAAAAAACTCGTCGTTCCTCCAATTTTCGGCGACGATTACAAGTCCATAACCAACAGACGAACTCACAAATGTGCCCAGACCTTTTTCAGAGTGTGTGAGACCAACTACTCTGTGCATTTCTTATGCATGCAAGACTAAATTTTGTGCGTACATGCACGGAAAAGTTTGAGCGCACATCCCCGACATCCATAGTAACTTGACGGCATTTGATAATTATAACAGTCCATCGTCGCCAAGGTCATTGGTATGCTTAAAGAGTAACATCTTCGTCATAAGTTATAACCACGCGATGCGATCTTCGTGCAGCAAATCTGCGCAATGCGAACACTGAATTGGAAACTGATCACAAGCGGCTTATCGTACATCGTCAAATCCGATGCGTAAGTTGTGGCGGTCTGCGCAGACTCTGCAAGAGGCGAAGGTGGAACTGGGTGGTCACTGCGTCGTCACAGGCTCATATATCCTTGGCATCAAAGGAAGAGGAATACGTGGATGAAGTTATCGTAAGTACATGCAAGTGGCTGCGCGCGCGTTCAAACATTCAGGTCAAGATGCGCGAGGCACCAAGGTACTTCCGGAGAAGTCCGGTGTTTGACGCCGCCCACTGAAGCACACATTGCAGCCGAGGTTAGCTTGTCGTCTTCTTTCTTCTTCGACGCAACTACTTATCCACGCGCGGTTGGGTATTCCTCCACTCTCCATCATCAAGCTACGCCAGCCAACTACCTGCCTCTCCCATTTCACCCCACAGCCGACCCCGCAGCAGTCTCATGGCGTGGCCAGGCACATCAGCGTCATTGGCAGCGCACCTGGATGATTTCGAACGCACCGACGTCGTGGGCAGTCGGGTGACGATAACCTTGCAGGACATGCGATAAGGGCTTTAGAGAGGCGGTGCATACGTCCACGGTCGATAGTGGTGAGCTTTTCACCTCCTTTCTCTACCCCCGTGACGGTGGCCTCATTACATACTTTTATGTTCACGACAGTCTGGCCAACGCCCACATCCCCACCTTCGGCAACTTCTACTAGTCTCTGAATTCATGCGCTACATTGAGCGTGGAAGCAACGCAAGCCCAGCGCGATGCCAAGTCCAGCGATGAGATCGCCAAACTCAACTTAACGCGGGGGAAGGTTTTTAGGAGGATTTCCTCGTACGAGCGCGAGGCGCGGGAGGGCGAGGGTGACGTGGCGCTCCAGCTCTGCGTGAAATAGATCGCACATTTCACAGGTATTTCTGTCTTTTTCCTATGTTTCCTGAGTGAGATGGGATGTTAACGTTAATATCGAGTGTGTGACAGAATTTCTCATCTTGCCGCCGTCACTTCAAGCTGCCCCTCGGGAATGTGTTCTACTTCCTCCGCGACGGAGCATGAGTTTTCCCCCACCTTCGTCGCACCTCAGATCCATCCCAACCACCATCACCATCACGCAGCTTCTTCGACATCCATCTCACCCAAAACGTCGCGCTGCAGAAGATCGAGTATGCGGGCGCCTCCGGCTCGCCATGGCTTGCGCCTCTTCGACATCTTCACCGGCGGGATGATCCTAACGGCGCTCGGGTTCGGGGCGGGTGCGTGACGCGGCCCTACATGTTGTTCCGTTTCGTGCACGACGACAAGGATGCATGGCGGCGCTTCATAGGATACTACGTGCGGCTCTGAGCTGGCGATTCTGATCCTGGGCCGGAGTTGGATCCAGGTGCAGTGGGGGTGCTTACTGGCAGGGTGCTTCCATCCGTGGGTCCGCGCCTCAGCTCCGTGCACGTCATTGTCGGAGCAGCGACGGCCCTTTCCCTCCTCCTTTCCCTCCCTCTGCGCGAACGGTGGTGGGGTGGATGCAGCAGGCCCCCTCGCGGGCCGGATTCCGCGGTCCTGTACGTCTTCTTCAACGCCGGCGCGAGGGACCACCACCGACGTCCGTCGCCACGACCCCCAGCACGTTGTGAATTCCCGCCCCGATGCAGAGGGTGTCGACGCGGACGCCTTGGCTGTTCGTTCCGGTGCTGCCCTTTCTGCGTTTTCGTCTGCGCTTGCATGCAACATGCGCTCGTAGCGGATCGGCACGCTGGCGTGCGTGTGGATGTTCGTGGGGGGAAGAAGAGGCGTTAGTAATGGCGGCGGCGCGCTGCTTGCGCTGCGCGTAAGTATCGTTTGATGGGCGCGACAGTGGGGAAGAATAGAAGGAAGTGGTGCATGCACTGTACTCACGCGAATCTTGTATCCGATAATAATGGATGGATAGTACTGGAACATATACACGCATCTGTTTCAGTCTTCCCCGCGCAATGCACATGCGCCTACGACGTTCCAGACTAACATTTTGCCTCGTTAAGTGTATATTTCTGGAGAAGTAGTTTTACATGGACTGTATTACATTATTGTCTCATGACAACGTCAAGAGATGCACGTTTAGACCATCAGCAGAAGCGGCGCAGAAGAGAAGCGACCTACGTCTATGCAACCCCACTATATCAGCAACACAATCACGCAAAATGCGCGCCCGAGAGCAGCACGGATGTCAGCACCAGCATGGCTCCTATACACATAAACAGGAATGGCAATGTCAACGATGTAAATTCGGGCAAGCTCGGAAGACGTGGACAACATACCTAAGCCCATGGTATAGAGGCCGGAGATCGTCGACTGCATATTGGTACTGGAAGACAACTTCGTAGTGTTTGAGGGCGCCGGGGAATTGCTGGATGCAGTGCTAGAAAGGACACTCGAAGTCGAAGTCGTGGTCGAATTGAATGCTGTGCTCGCATTAGTAGAGGTGCTCGATGAAGTACTGGAACCTTCGGCTGTATAGCTGTACAATCAAAATGTCGTTATGGTTCTTGATCAGCCACCCTGGACCCGAACCGCGCGACGTACATGAAATTGATCAATGAGAACACGAAAATATTACTGGACGATGCTCCAGGTGACGCCGTCGCGCTCGGCGACTGGCTTTTGACGGCGAGGCTAATGGTATGGTTGACCGTGGGGTCGAGGCCAGTGCGCGAGAAGAGGGTGTCGCATTGGAAAGTGACAGAGGATCGGAAGCCGTCCACGTCCGTCGCGTTTCCATCCAGAGTGACCGTGTACAGCGGCGACAAGTCGAAGAGCAGGGAGTTGACGTATATCGCAGACCCTGGCCGTGGCGATAAGCACTGCCCGTCAGCATCGCGCCGAGGACAAGAGACGAGCGCGCGACACACCTTGGAACGTGAACGACGCCCCGCTGGCCTGGCTCTGCCCCATCGCGACGCTTGCGGTGCATTTCGACGGGACGTTGTAGCAGCCTCCTTGGCCGGAGACGATCGTGCCGCCGGGGTTGACCTTGCATATCAACGCATCGCCAGCGCCACCTTGGTACTTTCCACGAGATCAGTAAGAGCAAGGCATAGCGACATGATATCAGCGCGTGTGCGCTTAAGTGCTCACCTGAATGGAGGGATCCGTGTCGTTCACGGTGACGTTACGTTGTCCTAGGACCACAGGAGCAAGGAGCGACAGTGCAGCGAGGCTGAAGAAGGCGCGCATCGCGGACGAGAAGAAAGAGAAATGTCGCGACAGTGCGCGCGGTTCGATTCAGGATCTAAAATAAATTCCCAGGATGGGCTTTTTGATCCGTCTCCATGCCATCTGGGCCGCACACCGCCTCATCATTTTCATGCAGGTTACTATACTGGATCTCAGCCTATGCGCACGCTCGAACACTACAAGAGGAGCGAATGATGATTATCATGTATATGAACAGCGAGACACACCCGCCGTCCAGACCAGAACGCTTGCAATTTGGATCGTCGGCGACGCCGAACATATCCAACGGATCATACCACGCCCAATACACACCATGAGCATGGCATCCACAACCTACATAAGTATGACCTATAGAGCACGCTCTAGAAGTGCCCTGGGCCAACGCGCTGGAGCCATTTACACGCACTCCATTCTAACTGAACGATGCTAGCCACACGTATGCAACCATTCCCGCCCTCCAGCCTCAACGGGCTTGACGACAAGAAGTCGCAGATGCAAAGGGGAGAGCCGGGCAAGGAGTCAGCGCGAATCCACCCTATGCAGACAGCACAGATGCAAGGAGAATAGAGAAAAAGGCAATGATAACGAAGTCGTCAAGATCAAGGTCGAAGAAGAAGGAAACAAAAGGAAGACGAAAGAAAGAAAGTAGAGAAATCATTTAAACGACGTCCAGAGTTCGAATTCCTATATGGAAAGGGATCTCAGAGTGCGCAGTAGAAAATCAGAATAGAAACTTACAAGAACATGCCTCTTCAAGTTAGGCTTTAGACGACGAGGCGACGAGCTGCACAGAGAAAAACTGCGACGAACCGAGTAGAGCGGTTAGCGTTGCGACACGATCACGATACCCAAGACTAGCCAGCGTACCCGCCCAGCCACGCGCTCTCCACCACTTGCCCAACATCCCATGCCAATCCGCGCACACGAGCCGCATTTACTCGAGGACATCGCAAGCCGCACACGCTGCCCACCATCGCTCAGCACCCGACCCCATCCCACACCCGCCCTTCCCAGAACATCGGAATGTACGGTAGCGCACTGGGCCCTGGCTGTCAGCTGGCCATAGCCTGCCGCATGCACAGGCTGGCCTGTTGCGCGAAGGTTGACAACGAGGTCTGGGGGCGGGGTTCAATAGGGGGAGGCACGCACGCACGTCTTCACAGCCATGCCAGAGTAGAGGCGCTCATCTGGGATCCTAGCGAAGAAGAAGAAAGATCACGAAGTAGATGAAATGTAATAGATGATGCCTCCATAGACGATCCAGATGACCAGGCCAAATAATCGCAGGCAGAAAGGCCCGATGACAGCACGCGCACACTCCGTGCGCAGCATATAGACAGCAGGTGCACATGCGCGCTAACACCCCCGCGCGTCTCGTTGGCGCCCTTCCAGCCATGCGCGGGCACCCTCCTTCCCCACTAGACTCGACGATGCGGAGCACGGGATAACCGTAACAAGAACATTGGACACTCCGTGCCCTCTAAGCCCCCAACGCAGTCGACGGGCATGCAGCGATGCACTCGCCGCCCGAAGGACATAGGTGCGCCAGCTGGGAATTACACCGCCATCTACCCTACCTCCCGCTGACAGGGAACGGGGAGCCTGCTCGAGGCAAGGGAGAGAGCTTGCCTGGGGCTGGCACATCTATGATCTAGTCGGAGTCGCCGCGGGCTATCGACAGCCTCTTGATCGTCCTGGGGGTGAGGACGGTGCAGGCATTGGCGATGCGGGGCAGCGCGGAAAGATGGGCACGATAACGGTGCTTAGGGTTTAGGGTTAGGGTTTAGGGTTAGGGTTTAGGGTTAGGGTTTAGGGTTAGGGTTAGGGTTAGGGTTAGGGTTAGGGTTTAGGGTTAGGGTTTTAGGGTTTAGGGTT
>JACGCK010000500.1:0-19528 GCA_014925825.1 Pholiota molesta
GCGATGGCATTGCGGGATTTGCTTTACTCTCCATGGGCTAGGTAGTGGGTTTCATCTTATATTTTTCGTATATTTTTCGTCTGTACAATAGTCATTCCTGCTCTGCTGTATTAGTAAAGGCCTGCCTTGGGTCTGCCAAGTGCCTGTCCTATCGTGTTCTAGACTCCAAACTAGTCAATTTAGGTCCACGCAAGGCGTGTCCTAGGACTCCTAGGTCACCTGAGGCACCTAATCTTCCCACCCCGAGCGGCCTATCAGTTGCGGAGATCCTATGCTCACGTGGCAACTGATTTGCCTGAATATCGCTATATCCCTTGCTCGTCGAGAAAGTCTGTCAAGAAATATGTCTTTGCGAAAAGCAGAGCCCCTGGCAACGTCATTGACCGTTCCCACAGTCCCCACCGTGCATCAACATGCCTTTTCTGGTTTCCGGCATCACCCCGGCATGGGCGCATTGCCTATTTAGGCTGCGCGCACTGCCGCCTGATGCCTCCCGCCCTCCTGGATGGTAGGGCAGAGAATGGGCTCTAGCTCAGTCAGTTTCCCTCCGCTCCTTTCGATTTTTGGCACATAGATAGATATAGTATATCTGAGTTTGTACCTAGTATTTTAAATGGTATATATTAAGCTTTAACTGCCAAAAAAGCGGTTTCTCATAGAGGAGGAGGAGGAGCAGTGATAGGTATAGGTCTCAAACCTCTATGGGCATGTCTATTAAGGAAGGGAAACATATATACTGATATATACTGTTATATGAGTGATTATACGAAGCTATAGACCTTAAATTAGTGATGGAAACATCCTTATGAGGAGATCTATAGGGAAAGTGAAATATGACAGTGAAAAGATACTTTGCAATGTCTTTCCTGCCTATATAATCGTTGGAGAATGTGTAGGATACCTATTTTATCTGGAATATATAGCTATAGAGCCATAGAAAGAGTATATCATCTTCTATAAAGGCATCTACCTGGGCACAAATGTGCATATATCTGAGTCCCCAGGGCAAAAATCAACCTAATCTCTTTTGATTATAGCTCTCCTGGATGATAACTACCCCTTCCTCGCTTGATAATGGAGCTAGAAGGAGTGGAACATATAGATATGACCACCTGAGGGGTCTATGCATGCAGGTACATGTATCTATGGTCTCAAAAGTTATTTCTAGAGCTCTAACAGCTCAACATGTTACTATATGATATACAGATGGGTTTTGGAACGTTTAATCGGTACCCTACAATGTTTATTGGATGGTAAAGTGGTGAAGGATGTCAGACACGCATAAATGACGTATTTTGGCTATAGCATAAGGGCGGAGCGGTCTAAAATCACGATACTTCAGGGCATTATAGCCCTCATCGATACCGACAAAACGAGATACGCCGGAAGGAAATCGGGCCATGGGTCGAGGAGATATACCGAAATTAAGCTAATAGACATCTTCTTAGGAAGATCCAAATATAGGCGCATAACTGTGGCTCAAGTGGCCGTGATCTAATTCGATGTTCCACCTATTAATTTCCCAATATCTTCTCAACCACTGCCCCGATTTCCTTCAGGCGTATCTCGTTTTGTAGGTATTGAATAGGGCTATTATGCCCTGATGTATCGCGATTTTAGACCGTTCCCCCGTTATGCTATAGGCAGAATACGTCATTTATGCGTGTCTGACATCCTTCACTGCTTTACCATCCATTAAACACTGTAGGGTGCCAATTAAACGTTTCAGAATCCATCTGTGTATCGCATAGCACCATGTAGAGCTGTTAAACCTCCAGAAACAATTTTTTAGACCATAGTTACATGTACCTGCATGCATAGACCCCTCAGGTAGTCATATCTATATGTTCCACTCCTTCTAGATCTATTATCGAGCAAGGAATGGGTAGTTATTATTTAGGAGAGCTATAATCCAAAGAGAATAGGTCGCTCTCTCCCCCTGGTACTCAGATATATGCCCATTTGTGCCCAGGCAGGTGCCTGCATAGAAGGTGATATGCTCTACCTATGGCTCTCTAGCTCTAGGTTTAAGATAATATATGTATTCTACATAATCTTCAGTAATTATATAGGCAGGGAGGGCCTTACAACATATCTCTTCAGTGTCCTATTCCACCTTCCCTATAGATCTCCTCATAAGGATGTTTCCATCACTAATTTAAGGTCTATAGCTTCGTATAATCACTCATATAACAGTATATATTAGTATATATGTTTCCCTTCCTTAATAGACATGCCCATAGAGGGTTAAGACCTATACCTATCACTGCTCCTCCTCCTCCTCTATGAGAAACCGCTTTTTTGGCAGTTAAAGCTTGATATATACCATTCAAAATACTAGGTGCAAGCTCAGATATACTATATCTATCTATATGCCAAAAATTGAAAGGAACGGAGGGAAACTGACTGAGCTAGAGCCCATTCTCTATCCTACCATCCAGGAGGGCGGGAGGCATCAGGCGACGGTGCGCGCAGCCTAAATAGGCAATGCGCCCATGCCGGGGTGATGCCGGCAGCCAGAAAAGGCATGTTGATGCACGGCGGGGACTGTGGGAAGCTGTGGGAACGTTGCCGGGGGCTCTGCTTTTTGTGAAGACATCTTTCTTGACAGACTTTCTCGACGAGCAAGGGATATAGCGAATTTCAGGCAAATCAGTTGCCACGTGAGCATAGGATCTCCGCAACTGATAGGCCCCTGCAGGTGGGAAGATTAGGTGCCTGAGGAGAGTGAGTTGGGTCGGTCTGTTTGCATATATTGACCTGAACAATTGACGCGTCGTTTACAATCGCGTCTCGCAAGCGTCTCGACCTCTGCTGTCTTCTGGCTATCTTTTCCCTCTGCAGCACTCTCTGCCGATAGTACCCTGGAAATTTGCCTGGAAAATTATCTTATCCTTATTCTCTGTCTATTTCCCACCTGGAATCGTTGACGAATTCTTGCGCTTTCTGACAACTTTTGACGCGCTTCACGCAAGAATTAAATCGGCCGCCCCGCAATATTCTTCATGCCAGTACCTACTCACGCGCGTTATGAAACACCCATAAACTCCCCTCCTGTAATATCTACGCCTTCTCGTTATGGCTCTATGCGTAGTGCTCCAAGTACGAGCTACTCGCCAACTGTTACTGGCAACGGACAGCAAAAGCTGAATGTAGTTACTCGCGTTGCTGTCGAAGGCAAAGCGAGGAAGGGTCAAGATGGGGCGTCAATCAGGATGTTTCTGAAGGTATGTACCGTTTTTTTTTTTTTTTGTTTTCTTTTTTTGGCTTAAAATGTGGATAGATTTGTGTACCCATTGAATCTGTCACACCTGGTGCAACCATCCCTCTTTTTCCAGGTAAGTCCATTGTCTATCCTCGTTTGATACAAGATTGTAATCTGTAAATCGTAGAGGAAAATGTCAAGATCCATTCGTCGCAAGTCCATCCATTGGACCACAATTCAGTGCCATACAACTTTTCATCGACCGTCTCTCCTCTTCTACATAATGCAGCGCGAGCCTTGAATTTACCTGCAAGATCTCAGGACCATTTTGCCTCTGTTTTTAACCTGGGAAAATCTAACGGAAGTACATCTACGAGCCGTTCACTAAAATCGGAAAGTGGCGAGAATATACCACCAGTGGACACTCATTATACTGGCCATATCATAGTCAGCGGTTATAGCATATCCTTTGTCCTTCCTAAGGTCTTCCTATCCAGACGAAGCAATGGGAGCCCTCTATCCGATAACGACGAAGATAGTGTTTCTCAAACTCCTGCAAGCCGACGACGAGCCTCGGTTGGAGAAAGGAATCAGGCTCAATTTATGGCTGCAATCGATATGTGGGTTCCATTCGCATCAAAACCACCAAGATCTCCTTACTTAGTTTGTACTACTTTTTTTTGCATCTGTTTTGCTAACTAATGAATAATTAATCAGCTCTCTATCCCTACTCCCCGTTGCCTTCACAACCACATTAAACTTCGCATTTTTCCTCCTGCTAACACTGCAACATCTTTCGCATCCTTGTCATCAATCGAAGACGACAATACTTCTTGGGACCTTGCCTCCGACCCTCACGTATCGCGAGTTCTATCCTCACGGCCGTCACGCACGCATTCATATACACACTTTGCCGACGATGAATCATCCGACGCTTCAGTGACCAATATGTCTGAAGGATGTGTGGTACAAGGGACATTCCCCAGTGCGGAACGCATACGTATAAGATGGGCTAAGCCAATCAAGAACCTAAACATCCCAGGGGAAGAAAATGGCAGACGAAGGGTAGGAGTTGAAGAGGTCAAGGGGGAGATGTCTTGTACCATACGAGGAAAAGGAACGAGTGCAAATGACCCGGAGGTCGAGGGTGTCCTCATGCATGTCGAATACAAAGGACAATGCAAAAGTGTATGGTTCCCTGGGGTGGCTACATTGCTGGGTCTGGACGTGGGACTCGAAGCGAAAGGCTCTGACATGTACTGGCCTAAAGGCTATCCGACGCAGTGGGAAATTTCTGGTGGTGCTGGCTATACTGGCTTCGATTGTGGACCTGCGACAACCACCAACCCAAACTCTCGGACATCATCCCTTGATTCAAACGGGCCTCAAATTCGTGTGTCTGCATCTCCTGAGCAAGACTCGATCCCATTTTTGAATGCTAGAACCAGCTCTACTTCTTCGACATCCTCACTACTTCGTGCTCCCCTTCCAGCGCAACATGTTGCCGAGTACTCTTTTGAAGGTTCAAATGGAACATTACCTTCGTCGTCGGAGACGTTACCCTCTGTATCATCCCTTCCAGCTTCCTCTACGCCCATTCTTCCTTTTGCTCAAATACGACCACCAGGTTCTCCTGTTACGCTCCATTTGAATATGAACGAACTTCAACCTCCAGTCAAGAATTTGTTCACATTCAGTATAACGGGAACAGTATTGGTGACTGCTAGAGCAACCTTGGCTCGAATCAACAATAGCAACTCTTCTTCGAACGACAAATCTAGTGATCCGGAACCTATTGTTTTACCACGATTTACCGTTCTGGCCGCTGATACAGAAACAACCATCATCATAGTTCGCAATGAAGCGGAATCTGCGTCAGTCGAAGTATTTCATCCAAGCGGAGACATCTATAACGACCCACAGACTCGCAAAACGGTGCTGCAGAAAGGCGGGTTTACAAGATGCGGCGAAGATGGTGGAAGAATAGCTCTGAAGCTTCTGGACGCATTCAATATGACGACGAATGGACATTCTCGATATATAACCCGCCCTCGGACACCAAGCAACAATATGGGACATCGCGTTTCGTCAGCTTCACCCCTTCCACGCGCACCTTTCCCTTCGCGCAGTAAACGAGATGGTCCTGTGACGATTCCATGGGCCAAAGCTACAGTCACTGCCCTTGCCCCAGACGCGGAAATGTTCCCGACTGGCTACGCTGTCAGATTCTGCTTGCAAACGCCTGTGTTAAATGATTCGGAATGGCTGGAATTCGGGATGGCCTACGGTTGGCCGTCCGATCCCATGACATCTACAAAACACAGACAGACTCGCAAAGTGCATATCATTTGTGCAACTGTGGATGGGGTGCCTGTTCAAGCCGAAACAATGAAGGCGGCAAAAACTGATTCCGGTGTCACTGTTGCTGGTGTACCTTTCGAGGAACAAAGTGGGAAAGATTGGATCTGTTGGGGAAAGGTCTATGCCGGCGGTTCGCCAGGCAGCCCAATGGTCATAGATTATCTTGTGAAAGATGATCCGAAACCTACCACAGGGTCGAGGGCAAGGGTCGACTCTTTGGAGATGACGATAGTTCTGCCAACCTTTTTTATTTCAGTGGCTCGATTGGAAGTAAAGATAGATGTTATGCCAGGTTAGTGTTTATTTCCGAGTATTTGCTTTGAAAGACACTCACATATTAGTCAGGTCTTGAAATCTCTTCACTGCGGTCCAACTTCGACTATCATCATGCATACCCTAAGGGTAATAGACTGCTCCGGTACTCTTTGGAAGAGTATTCACAGCCTCAACTATCGCTGATGCTGCGGAAGATTACAACGAAGCTCGACACGACTTCCATAGGGATCAAAAGATACTTCATCTTCACCTGGATCATAGGACTTGTTGCCTTCTGCTCTATATATCACGCATTATCTGATATGCGACAACTTCGCCCAGTCGTGGATGGAGATAGATCCTCCGTTGAAATCGACTCCTGGATAGAGATTCCAACCGTAACAGTGACCAGCACAGTCTACGACAAAACGGAAACTCAGCGGTGGATTTCTGAAACTTCGTCAGCACCTTTGTGGACAACATCTTCGAGCTTGGTATTTCCGGAAGCCCACCGCATGGATCATAGCCCTATAATGACTTCATCAGCCACCTCGACTCTGCATACCATATCCGCTCAAACGGCGAAACAAACTCCGACATATAAATACCCAGATACACCGAAATCTTCCCTTTCAATTCAAGTTCAACAGTCGATCTTAGAACGCTATGGCTTGATGCCAGTCGACAATTTATTTTCTTTTACTTGGCCTGATGAATACGCTGATAGTTTGAAACGAACATTAGCCAAGGTCGTTGGAACTATGGAAGTTGTTTGGAATATCTTTAGAAAGGTTTATCATTACCCACTGGACCCACCATAATGACAACTGTTACGCTTGTGTTACACCATCAGTTATTATTGTTATTCACTACTGACTTTTATACTCACGCTTTTTGCACGCTTTGTTGTTAAAGTACAATAATGTCATACCCATGTACTTTTTGTAAAAAAATTAATGACATGCTCTGTTGGGCTTCAGTCTCTCTGCTCTCATCTATCACACTGCACGACACGAATTGGCCAGTGGCAGTTCAATTGCGCAGGGTTGTGTGTGCATTACGTAAACTGATGACTGACAGGGTCCTCTCGTGGCTAATTGAGTGATTACGTTTTGGAACAACTGTTGGGCAACTTGGGTACTCTTCCATTGTCCCGGATGTTAAAGTTCATTCCTAGACCACGACTCAAACCACTATCGACCTTTCTATCTGCTTATCACCCACCTTCTCTACCTCGACTTTTACTTATCCCATTACCTCAATTCAAATCTATGGGTACACTGGGAGACAGCGATTGGAAACTGGTTGAAAAACCTGGTGCCATTTCTTATCAAGTGTTCACGAAACCTATCGTCAAATCCGAGCAAGATGATAGAGACTATAAGATAATACAACTGCAGAACGGCTTACAGGCAACACTCGTGCATGACATTAACGCAGACAAAGCAGCGGCCAGCCTTGACGTCGCAGTTGGTCACCTTTATGACCCGGTGTGTTATCTGCTATTCATGGTTCATTGAAATAGTATCTTAATCTAAATCTATAGGATGATATGCCTGGACTGGCTCACTTTTGTGAACATTTACTTTTCATGGTTTGTTTCGAAATTCGACCAGTACTGTGGTGCACCGAATGTTTCTCACTTAAAGTTTCTTAGGGTACAGAAAAGTTCCCCCAAGAAAATGAATACTCTGAGGTATTATGTCTTGCCAATTGATACTATGGGACCGAATTTTGACCTTCTCTCGTCTGTTTCAGTTTCTATCCAAGAATAATGGCGCATCAAATGCTTACACTTCAACGTCAAATACAAATTATTACTTCAACGTCGCCACATCCGCCTTGCCCGGTGCTTTAGAGCGCTTTGCGGCCTTTTTTCACTGTCCCTTATTTGCTTCTTCTTGCACCTCGCGTGAACTCAATGCAGTGGACTCAGAGCACAAGAAGAACCACCAAGCTGATATGTGGCGCATTTTCCAATTGAACAAATATCTCACTCGGCCAGGCCATGTTTGGTCCAAATTCGGGAGTGGAAATCGCGAAAGCTTGTCGAAAGCAGCGAAGGAACTTCAAGAAAAAGGCAAACTACCATCTGCTTTGACTTCAGCCACTCTCAGCGTCACTCAGACACCCATATCGTCGCGCTTACCGTCACCTGCTCCTTCTCAGGTATCAACCAGCAGTGAGGTAGACGCAGATGGTGGCTCTGTTGGTCGTGAAACACGCCGTCGCTTAGTTGAGTGGTGGAGCAAAGAATACTGTGCTAGTCGGATGCGATTATCCATAGTTGGCAAAGGTCAGAATCCCGGGTCTTTATCAAACCAAAAGAATTTCCAATGCTGATATCCTCCAGAATCCTTGGATGATTTGGCCGATATGGCGGCTAACCTTTTCTCGCCTATTCAAAATCGTGGACGTGACGCACTTCCAATGATCAATGAACACCCTTTTGGCCCTGATCAAAAAGGAGTATGTTTTTTATGGTAGCATCATTCGTAATCTGTCTGATGCATCCATTCTAGACACTTGTGTCGGTGCAAACAATTATGGCTTTTCATGCTCTTGAAATTTCGTTCCCATTGGAATACCAACCTCCATTCTGGAAACACAAGCCTGCCAATTTCATCTCGCACTTTGTAGGACATGAAGGACCTGGATCGCTTCATTCTTATCTCAAGAACAAACATTGGGTTACTTCACTCAGCTGTGGACCGCAGAACCTTGCTCGTGGCTTTGCGATGTTTAAGATCACTGCCCATCTGACACCCGAAGGATTTGGTGAGCGCTGCATATAACATGATTTGCATCCTTATTAAATGTGGGTAACCAGCAAATTATCGTTCGGTGGTTCTGGCCGCATACAAGTACATCGAACTTCTGAGGACGTCTTCATTTGAAGATTACCATCAGCAAGAAGTCGTCAATCTATCGTCGATACGTTTCCGTTTTGCCGAGAAGAGGCGTCCGGATGACTATGCTACATGGATTTCGGAACATATGGCATGGCCTATCCCTCGGGATCTTCTCCTCACTGCGCCTCGCCTTACATGGAATTGGGAAAACGAAGAGGAAAAGCGAAAAGGAGAGGCAAAAATCAGAGAGTACTTGAACGGATTCCGTGTTGGCGAAAGTCGAATCGTATTGATGGCCAAAAAGGATGATCATGTCAAATTGCATCCAGACCTTAAATGGGAAAAAGAACCATGGTATGGCACTGATTATGCCATACAGCGATTCGATGATGCATTACTTGCTGAAGTGAGTCACTCCACGGAAATTCAAGGTTCAACTATATGGTTATTGACAAAGTACAGGCCGAAGGGGGAAACGACATTCCTGAATTCTTCCTTCCCGGCCCCAACGAGTTTATTCCAACAAATCTAGATGTAGAAAAGAAGGAGATTACGGAGGTATGTCAGTTACTTACAATCTAATTTTCTTACTTCATCCCCGTCCTTCCAATAGCCATTGAAACGTCCTCATCTCATTCGCGAAACTAAACTGTCCACTTTATGGCACAAGAAAGATGACACATTTTGGGTACCGAAGGCTCACGTTGTTATCGATATTAGAAGGTTTATTGTTCGTTGACTCTGTGGCTGTCCTAACTCACCCAAAAATCATAGTCATGTAGCCAATTCTTCTGCTCGAGCAGCAGTTCTTACAAGGTTCGTAATATGTCTAGCCGTGGCATTTCCCTTGTAACACTGAATTTGCTAGGCTATATTCGGATATCGTGAATGATTCTTTGACTGAGTTCTCATACAACGCAGACTTGGCTGGTTTATCATATAATTTTTCACCTCATGCCGTTGGTTTATATGTCACCATGAATGGGTACAACGACAAAATGTCGGTGTTGGTCGGCCATGTACTTGAGAAGGTCAAGGGTGTCACTATCGATCCGAAGAGACTTGACGTTGTCAGGGAAGAGGTATGTACACACTCGTCCTGGGCTAACGCATTCTGATGAGTATATAAAGGCGCGCCGAGAATGGGAGAACTTCTTCCTTGGACAATCATATTCTCTTTCTGACTATTACACGCGCTATTTGATGACGGAACGTCAATGGACTATGGAAGAAAAGCTTAAAGAACTCCATAGTAAGCTTGCGTTCTTTAGCTGTGTGCATTAATTGATACTCTTTTGTTAGCTGTCACCGCTGCGGAGGTACAAGAACACGTGAAGACCCTTCTGTCGCAAGTCAATGTCCGAATTCTGGCAGCTGGTAATATGTACAAGGACGAGGCTATCAAAATAGCTGAGATAGTGGAAGATGGCCTTGGCCAATCACCCTTTTCTCCTACCCAACTCAATGAACGCAGCCTAATAATACCTGAAGGTAGTTTTATTTGACGTCTCATCAATGCTTGACCTGATTTCATCTTTTGTTCAGGATCCAACTTCATAAATTCTGCCCTATTCCAAATCCTAATCAGGCAAACTCGGCTCTGACATACTTCACCCATTTCGGACCCGTCACTGATCAAAAGCTGCGCGTTACTTCTGCTTTGCTTACTCAAATCCTGAGCGAACCTGCTTTCAACGTTCTACGCACAAGAGAACAGCTCGGATACATCGTTTCATGCACCTCTTGGACGCTACCTGGTGGTACCGAAAAGGGTCTTCGCATCGTGGTTCAGAGCGAGAAAAAGCCGGAATACATTGAATCTCGGGTGGAGGCTTTCCTAGACGAAATGAAAACCAAGTTAGAAGAGATGACAGAGGCAGAGTTCTTATCGCATAGAAGCAGCCTCCAGAAGAAATGGTTAGAAGCGAACAAAAATCTCGCAGAAGAGATATCCAAATATCTTGTTCACGTCAACACTGGTCATTGGGATTTCTTCAGAAGTGAGTACTGCTCTTTGTCCTTGATTATGCACTGACCATATTTGCGTAGATGAAAAGGATGCCGCTTTGCTCGAAACGACTACAAAGGATGATATTCTTGGATTATTCTTGTCTCGTGTTCATCAATCCTCCCAGACTCGGGCGAAACTTTCGGTACATATGATCTCTCAAAAACCACGCCCTAAGCAAGTTAGCGCAGCCGCTGCGGAAGCCTTTGAAGCATTACTACATCAGACATTACCGGAAGTTGATGTGAAAGCTTGGAAAACTGCTATTACAAACAACAATCCTACGATAATCGAATTTGGACAATACTGGGCAAAGAATCTCAAAGAAAATGCAAAGGAATTGTTGGTCCAGCTACCCGCCATCGTGGATAAATACCCTGTAGGAGATGAGGCGCTCAAAAGGTTGGATGCTACATTTATTGAGGACAGAGACGCTTTTAGGAAAGGCCTCAAAGTCTCTGTTGATCCTGGCCCTATGGTTCAATGGAATGATCTCCCGGTATCGCGATTCTAATATTTAACCAATATACTTACCACTGAGCTGTTATATATGTACCTTTTTGAATCTCATTGCTTGGAATCACCTAAATCGTATTGCAATTAAATGCGCCATCGATAATCAGAATGTGTGATATTGGATATACAATAGGATGCTAGTAAAGAAATGCAACGAACAGCGAGGGTTTATGTATGAGATACAAAGCGAATCACACCATGGTTTAAAACAAATGAATGCACCGACAAAATAGGGAACCAGGGACGGCGCTGTATACACTTGTATACAGCGTTGTAAGGCAAATACAGTCTACGAAGCCGAAATCACTTCCGCCTTATATCCTTCGCCCTGGGCTGTTGAGGCGGGACGAAGTTTTTCGCACGTCGGAAGAGCAGGACGTGTGGTTCAGGAGCTTGTAACGTGAGTCACGAGCAATGTGTGTAGATTATACACAAACATACCATGAACTTCATAATGTTCCCAACCAAGACTTTGAGTGATGCCGATTCCTCTCCATTCTGCCTCCGTGAGCAAGCGAAGTACGCCAGAATCGTCAGGATTGAAGTATTCCTTCGGAACCATCTTCAGGAGTTGTTTAGGCAGAATAACGTGACGGTATTCAAACTCATCATCTGAATACCGATCTGAATAATGAATCCTATAGATGTAAATTAAAGTAAAAACTTTGGATTGAGTAGTGGTGATCTTACTTTTCAATGTATTCCTCCAGTTTACGGGCCATCTCCTTCTGTTGTGCAGTCTGAGAGGGTTGAGCAGTCGCCATTGCTATTTCTATAGGTTGTCACTTCGAAGGGTGGATGGTATTGGGTGGATTCGGTTGTTCAATCACGAATTATGGAGAAAGATTGGGTTCAAGATGGCGTCGAGTTGCTAATTTACGCGCCCGTCACAGTCACGAAACAAAGAACAGATCACGTGAACAGACGCGTCGCCCAAATCAAGTCACGTCTTTTCTACGAGTTACAATTCCTTCCCCTTGACCCCAACCTAAACATTGTCTTCCAAACAGTTTCAATGGATGATGAATACTACGACTCCATTGATATGTATGATACTCATGGAAACTCCTATTATGAACAGGCATTCCACCCAAATCGAAGCATCTCAAGCCCCAAGCAGTTGGATGATTTTTTCTACGAAGCGTCTGATGATATCAGTGAGTATATGCGCGCCAAAATATGACTGGCATCCATTCATTGCAATAGCTTCCTCACCATCACCTATGCCAACGTTCCACACGAGTCATAATTTGCTTGATGAGGCACAAGTATACTCACAATCGGCCAGACTAATGAATAATTCTGAGAATAATTTCGCTTTGTCTCGGAAGGAATCCTCTAAAATGAATTCCATATCTCGTAAGCTGGGATTTTGGCTCGCATCTCGTGTTTTGTCGTTGGTTTGACTGCCATTTGACCGCAATTTTTACTATTTCATGCCGTGCAAAAGAGCAATCACACTATCGCAGCGAACATATGCATATGCTAGGTCCTAATCTCTGGCAGGAAAACTCTTATCCCACCTCTCAACCCCGACAACAACAACATGTTCTCAGCCAAACACGAAACATAAATTCCACGAACTCTAAGCCCGTCCCAAGAAATTCCCATGGCATTCGACTGCGTCCAGTCTCAGACTTACGTGCGTTGGTTTCATGTCATTTCCGCAAAGTTATTAACATGCATGTATTCATCCTGACTATAGCTGACATCTATCGAAGCATTTTTAAATTCGGAGTCTTCAATGCAGTACAATCTAAGTGTTTCGATGAAGTACGCTCAAGCATTCTTAGAACATTGTCAATTAATCATTTTCTATTCCAATTAGGTGATGACCGACGATAAAAATCTCGTAAGCTTGGCTATTAGATTCTTTACTTTCATTCTGACACTGTCGACAAATCCAGGTCGTCAGCGGTACGTGATGATGCAAATGACGGTGGTAACACGTTCTGACTTCTCTTCTCGACCGATTAGCTCCAACTGGTAGTGGAAAAACAGTGCTTTTTGAATTGGGTTTGATACGGATGCTTGAAAGAAGCAAAAGCTCGGGGAAGACATTCAAATGCATTTATGTCGCACCAACCAAAGTAGTTCTAAATGTTACTCTACTCCTCTTGAGCTTACTGTTCTATTTAGGCATTGTGTTCAGAGAGATTTCAAGATTGGGCTGCAAAATTTGAACCATGGGTTTGAAATGTCAGAGGCTGAACAATTCGCTTCCATGCAGAGCTTTCTGAATAGCAGTTACCATAGGCTGCGAGTTCACGGGTGATACTGTTGTTATTGGAAATAATGCATGGGGAGATGCAAAGAATGCGACAATCATGTAGGTTTTCCTCCGGTACTGTCAGGACACGTACTCATCTGTCGTTTCGGTCAATCCAGAGTTACTACTGTACGTTCTCGAAGAACATTAGATGTCATCTTTGGCCCACTTTGACACGGTTTC
Source organism: Pholiota molesta (assembly GCA_014925825.1). Taxonomy (NCBI): domain Eukaryota; kingdom Fungi; phylum Basidiomycota; class Agaricomycetes; order Agaricales; family Strophariaceae; genus Pholiota; species Pholiota molesta. Next base: position 13,650 of record JACGCK010000500.1, read on the forward strand.
TATCGATAGTGTGAAAAGTGGGACAGCTTGACACGGAACTGGTATTTTGCTTTTCCTGCTATGGATTTCCTGTTTTATAACCATGTAATAATTCGACAGGTTTGAGCATGAACAGATTTTGTCCCAGATTCAGTTGTTTTTGGTGGACGAAGTAAGTCACCAAGGTAATCGATTTTTATAATTTTTTCTTGAATTTGATTTTCAGGTTCACATTCTGAATGAGTCTCGTGGAAGTGCTCTCGAGGTAGTCATATCACGTATGAAGCTTCGGGGGTCATCGATTCGTTTCATTTTTGTTTCGGCGACTGTCCCAAACATCCAGGATGTTGCCCTGTGGATCGGAAGTGGCATAGGGCCGTCGGTGCCAGCTCAAGTTTATGAAGTATGTTGAATTCGATTAGACAGATCGCTCCCTTAAACTTACTATCAACTTCTTCAGTTTGGCGAAGAATACAGGCCCTGTCAACTCACACGACATGTTATTGGTATCCCTCGCAGAAACGGACAAAATGACTTTCAATTTGCCAAACTTCTTGATTTCAGACTATTTTCCATTCTGCAGCAACTCTCTGTTGGAAAGCCTATTCTAGTGTTTTGTGCTACTAGGAAAGGTAGGCATATCTGATATCATACTTTTATCGAAACCAGAGTTGATTCCGTTCAGGGGCGTTCGGAACCGCAGAACAATTAATGAAGGAATTCTTGGAAAGTGAAGAAAAAAGTAACCTTACCTTGGTCGCGCCCCTCAAGGTGAATTATCCTGGCATCTATCACCCCAAATAATGTGTCTCAATGTGTTGGGAAAGGTCAACTCATAGCTTCTGTGATAAAAGGCTCGACGGTGTGTTGGATATGTTGTGTTTTGAATCGGCTAATTGATACCTCCTTAAAAGAGCTTGCGAATGTCGGAATTGGAGTGCACCATGCTGGTCTTGTAATGGATGATCGCAAAGCCACTGAACAGCTCTATCTGAAAGGGACACTTCGCGTGCTCATAGCGACATCGGTATGTATACAAGTGTTATTTTGCTATTTCCAATTGATTTTTTTCTGAAGACTTTAGCGGTTGGTGTAAATCTGCGTACACATAATCTCTCTAGGTACTACCATCGTATGCTCATATATTTATCATTCCTATAGCTGCCCAAATGGTTGTTATAAAGGGAGTGCACACATTCCAAAATAATTTGTCCAGAGAGTACTCCGATCTTGATATTATGCAGATGCTGGGCCGAGCTGTAAGTGATTTTTTGCCAGAGAATTGATGCTAACTTTTGCGTAGGGTAGACCTCAATTCGGTAGGTACCAATTCAAAGTTCGTGATCAAGTTACTTATTTTCTTTCTTTCTTTTACCAGACAAAGAAGGCATATCTGTCATTCTCTGCGAGAGCGACTTAGAGCATAAGTATAGAGCTCTAGCCCAAGGAAACACCATTCTGGAAAGCTCCTTGCATATTAATTTAGTCGAGCACTTGAATTCAGAAATTGGACTCAAACCATCAGCGACGTCGAAACTGCCAAAACGTGGCTTCGAAGCTCATTCCTGTACCAGAGGATGCAAAGAAATCCCAAGTTCTATTGCTTGAAGTCAGAAGGGGACAATGAAACGAGGTCTCACCAGGAGAATATCAACGATATCATCCGGGACAGCATAGAGCAATTGAAGAAATCAGAGCTTATTCACCACGTAGAGAATGGCAACGACGTTGGGAAACTAAGTTCGACGAAATATGGGGAGATTATGAGCAAAGTATGTATCATCTTGTACTCAATTAATTCCGACACTAATATATTCATCATCCGTCTAGCTCTACATTCGTCGAGCAACTGTGAGCATGTTCTACAGATCTATTTCATATCCATGATGTTTATGCCCTTCCAGATGGATATCCTTCTAGCGATACCGAAGCAAGCGAGTCTACGAGATGTAGTGAGTCATAAAGAATGATCTGCAAAGCTGTCTTGGCCAATGATATTTCATAGTTAGAAGGAATTTGTGGAGCAGAGGAGTTTGTACTTTCTCTTTACAGTTCGGATGCGGGGAATAATCATAGGCGTGGAATAGATTTCAGGATGTCAAGTTGCGAGCGTCAGAGAGAGCGGTGTGTCATTTACTTTTAATTTACTATATGTCGAGTCCGCTCAATGATATTATAGAGCTTCAACAAACTGAAGAAGGACCCTGACATTCGTTTCGAAGTGACCAAAAAGGTGGAATCGACAACCAACAAGGTCTTCCTACTTGTGCAGGTCTATCTTTCGACAGCTCAATCCTGTATCTAGAAATTCACGTCTTTTCATAGGCAGTCTTGGGTGGAATCAACCTACACGAGTACAAGAGCCCAGATAGTCAACCTCAACTGGAAGCCTTCTGTATCTTCAAACATATTGCGAGGATAGCACGGGGTATTCTATCCTTCTACCTGCTCTGCACTCTATCTCACTTGTCCCTTTGTAGCTTTCCTTGACGTGGCTGTCGCCAAAAAAGATGGTTCTACCATCAAATACGCGCTGGAACTGTAAGGTTTTCTGCTTGACTTCTGTTTTTTTTATGAATATTTATCCGATGTCCAACTTAACAGACTTCGTTGCCTATCCGCAAAGGCATGGGAAGATCGAGCGATTGTTCTCAGGCAAATCGAGCAAATGGGAGAAAAATCGTGAGTAATTCGTATGGCCACTTCAGATAATATAATTCGATATGGATACGGACTAACAATCACTTCGTTACAGGATCAAGGTAAATTTGCTTGAGTGGTATGAGACTCAAACAAAACAGTTGAACAATTAGGTTCTGGCGGAGCATGGCATCACGTCGATCGCTCTATTGCGCAAGCAGAACCCACTTAGAATTGAAACGGTAGGATGAATTTTTGAAAAGCCCCTGTCGCATGTTTGACTATTATTCAGCTTCTCAATCGACGACCTCCTTTTGGCTTAGATGTTCTTGCATCTGTTGCAGACCTGCCCCAGTACACCCTTTCGATCAAAGAGACTGATGTACACTCAGACGGAGGAAAGAACCCAGTTCAGGTCGATCTCCATATCGAGTGCAGTTTATTGGAAGAAAAATCAATGAATTTCCCCAAGACGAGAAAGCAAGGGATGCGGAGATTTCAAACAACAGCCGTCTTGACTCTGACATCTGATTTGGATCTTATTGATCTTCGTCGTATTCCGTAAATCACAGATGGCAAATCATGCACAATTCATCCCGCTGATCCAAATCCACAGAACCAAAGCACTGAAGGGCGGCAAGTCTTTTGATGTAACAGCAGAATTAAAGAAGCCAAGTCAAAGCGTCATCGTCATTATAACTTCGGTGAGCATCGATAAACCCGCTCGCATATTTTTTTAAACGAGACGTTTTGCATTCGTTTTTTATATATATAGGAAACCATTGCCGGAGTTGGTTTGCAACAACTGTATAAACCAAGTATTTCATCAAGTGAATACCCTGTATTGGATACGCGTCCCATTTCATCCATAGTCAGTGGGATTCAAACATTGGACTAAATTTAGGTTGACCGTGAATTTGACAGGACATGGATCTCGTCGGATTGGAAGATGATCCTGATTTTTGGAATATGACGTTGGATAGTAGCAGTGCTGTTGGTATCGGGCCTGTTAAATCCGAAATCATACAAGGTAGATCTTGTCGTACTTAGCTTTCCAACGCTGACCCGTATGCTCTTAGAATCAGAGGGATTGAAGAAACCATGCAGCCCAAACGAGTCGTTACACCAACGTCGAGTCGTTGAGAAGTCCAAACGGAAAGAACTGGGAGCCCAAGACCCGGTCCGACGGAACATATGAATGCAATCATCTTTGCAAAGACAAAACAAATGCCGACACCTCTGGTATGACAACCGGAATGGCTCCTTGCACTTACCGAATTAATCGTTTTCATTAGCTGCCGGGAGGCCTAACACAGCCGCCAACGTCAAAAGTGAAAGGACAACTTTCTCAAGAACTTCCTAGTAAATCTGTTTCAAGTCTTCAAAGGCCTCATACCCATTCGCATAAATCCGTGATAAGAAGCAATGAAGCGAAAAAACATGAAAGCTTTGTATTCAATCCATGAACGTACTCAAACTACTCAAATCTCGAACTTGTTGAAGGGAAGAGATTGAAACTAGAGTCAGCTCCGACATTGAAGCGAAAGTTCGCTCTCCTATCGATTACAACATCTCCTTCACGCAATTGGCAGATAATGGACCTGATAATCCTATGCTAAGCTTTTCTGAGGGCGATTCTGACGATCTTCCTGAAGCTATCCTACCTTTGCCGAGAACTTCATATGGTCAGCAAATGCTAGGTACATACATACGCCATCTTCATAAATAAAAGTTCTTACTTCCTATATTTATAGAGAAGCCGGGCACACCCTTAGAGAAGAGAATAGAGCCCAGCCGCCCCAACAAACGAGTGAAATGTGACCCTGTTGATAAGGTGAGTGCATAACACTGTTATGAGGCAAATTAATTCACGATGCAAGAACAGACCACGGCGACTTCAAGAAAGAGAAACGTCCTTTTCTTGGATGCGTCAGAGAGCGACAATTCAGTTGAAATAGTGACTCCCGTCAAATCAGTCAAGGCTTCCACAGATGCACAACGACATTTAAAGAAAGGAGAAAAAGACGGGAATTCCGTAGTTTCCGTTCAAGAACTGGCTACGCACTCCAAGGACTTGAAGCAATTTCTGCTTCCATCTCCAGCGTCTTGTGCAATTACTACCTCGAACTTCGATCACGATGTCGACATCTCTGCAACTGTAGCTGACGATGTACAGAATATTAGTGGCCCGCCACAGGAGGAGCATTTGGACGAGACAAACGACGAATTCGCCGAATTGGATGCGTGGCTGCAAAGCGAATCCGTCGAAATTTGTAGGCTGCCCTCTTCAGATTTGACAGTGACCTGGTAGATTGTATCCTGCATGTTAATTACAACCAAAAATGAGCTAAATTATGTATGGTATGGGGATATAAAATGCGCGACGTAAGTTAGGAAGTTTAGGAAGATCCAGTATCTTCATCATCCTCGGGATCAACGAAGATTTTCAAAGCGCTCCTAAGCCGTTCATCCCACTGAACATTATTGGTTGGCTTGATCATCTCCCAACCCGCAACATCATCTCTCCATCTTCGCTCTTTCTTCAGCCTTTCAGCCCGAAGTTCAACCTCTGTCGGAGGAGGGTTCTCATATTCTTCCTTAGTTGGTTCGCGCGTGCCTCGAGCAAGTTCGCGAGCGGTGGCTAATTTTTTGGGAAGGGCCTCGTAGTATTTCTGCCGAATTTTATCTGTGTCTTCAGCGAACGTGTTCAAAGACTTCTTATAATAGCTCTCCGCTTGCTTGTCAAAGTCCAAATCGCCGTGATTCGCTGATTGCGGCTCTTCCGTCGTAGGAGCAAAAGTCCCTGTGAATTCAGGAACATCCAGCGATCGGGTATTATGTTTAACCAAGCGATATCCTGCCTCCGCACCAGACCGGACTTTGTGCCTCTGGTTGAAGAAACCCCAAATCATGAGAGGGATTTGGCTGATACCAATATAGTTTGTGAAGGGTACAAGGAGAAGTGGAGGTAGTGGCGGTATGGAAGATGGTGGTGTCGAGGAATCAGTAGTCTGTGGTTCTGGTGATGAGGGGCGCGTTTGCAGAGCGGAGAATATGGGGGAGGTTTGGGGGAAATGGGCAAAGACTTGGAATGGGAAGTCTCTGAGGGGGAGGCGTCACTACCAAGGTCTTGAGGCTCTTCGGGCTCGTCGAAATGGGGTCGTTCTCTAGAACACGAGAAAGTTCTTCGTCTGGGTCTATTTTCGCAAGTCCTGTCGTCCAGCCTTTACAGACTCCCGCCATATATATCCTTGAACGTG
>JACGCK010000501.1:0-19525 GCA_014925825.1 Pholiota molesta
CCATTTCGCGTCTCCCATACTCAAAGTCGCATTTGAAGGTCCTGATGTGCAAGAACAACCATTATATGAGCTTTGTCGTGTGCGTACTCGTTTTCTCCACGAACTGGCGAGATCCTTAAATTCTATTGACTTAGCCTTATGGACGTATCAGAGATCTGACGCCGCCTTCACCTGTTCCAGCAGGTATTCTTCGTTCAAGCACTATAGCTTTCCAACATGTCCGTGCGGCAACTATCGGCAAGAAACGTTATCCACGGACTGCAGATCCCCTCTTCTTCAGATCCGGATACGACAAAGACACGGCTGCGCGGAAGTATGAAAAACCTTTGCAGGCGCATGCTATCCGTGATTGGATGTCAAGTCATCCCAAAATCATGCTACCTATTATTGTGTTCCTTCTCGGAACTCTGACGTACACCGTGAGTGACTCTCGTGCCAATTGTGACCTATGGTTAAGGCTCCTCATTCGGGGTAGATATTCGATCCCATTCGTGCCCTCATGGTAGAGGCAAAAATGCTCAACTGGTTTGATTACCGAGGTGCTCTTTGTTCCTCTCGTTTTCCGGGCCATTCTTACCTCTAAGCAGAGTTCAAACTATATCAATGGCTCCAAGCCAACGCGTTTGATCACTTCACTGATACCGGAGTCGAATCCAAGAGACATCTATTAAATGGTAGTGCTTCTCCGGAAGTATGGAAAGAACGCAAAGACGCACAGAATGCGCTTCGCGCCTACCTCGCAGACATGCCCAGTACGCTCCGCAGATCATGTATGACGTCATACAGCGCTAATTAGAGAATTAAAAATAGACACAATCGCGTTCGTCCATGGACCACAGGGCAGTGGTAAGACGGGCATGGTCGAATCCGTCATCCGCGACACAAATCGGAGCGCCCTTGTCATTGACTGTCGGAAATTACACAATGCCTCTACGGATTCCGCCCTCGTCGCAGGCCTAGCAAGTCAGACAGGATATTGGCCCGTCTTCACTTTCCTCAACTCGATGAACACCCTTATTGATATGGCAAGTGTCGGCCTCATTGGGCAAAAAGGTAAATTAACTAAATGTGGAACTTCAGAAAATGCTGAATCTTGTTAAGCCGGCGTGTCGAGCTCTCTCCCCGACCAGCTCAGGCAAATCCTGGAAGTGGTAACCCATGCGCTTGGTGGCGTCTCCTCCTCACACCGTGCGGCTATCCAGAAACAAATTGAAAATGAAGAATTTCTCGTGAAGCGACGCATCGCAGAAGCACGCCGCCGAGAAGCCATTCTGGCTGGCACATGGCACGATGGTCGCATCGATTCTATCGCAGGCAATGGAGTAATGAGCGAGCTTGGCGTTGGCGACGAACTGTTTGACCAAGACATGGTGGTGCATTCGAAATTTTACGAAAACAGCTTTAAAGAGGCAGAAAAAGGAGAGGAAGAAGAGGGACATCTTGTCCAACAGCAAAACATGTTGGGGGAAGTGGACGCTGTTCACTCATTGCCCATTGTTGTTATTCGTAACTACGCAGCGAACTTCGGGTCGACAACAAAGGAGGATCTATTGAATGTGCTGGCAGAATGGGCAGCGACATTGGTTGAGAACCATGTATGTTCAAGCTTTTTACACATCCATATCTCACATACCGTTAGCTGACTCTCGTAGATTGCACATGTCGTAGTGTTAAGCGATAATCGCGAAAACGCGAAGAAACTAACTAAGGGTACGCAATTTTATACCCAGATGGATAGCTATTAGCTGACATTTTATTGAAGCCCTGCCCTCGAAACCATTGAATTCGATTGCTCTTTCTGATGCCGATACTTCGAGTTCTTTGTTGTTCGTGAAACAGAAACTTCGTAACGCGGGGTTGGACACTGCTATCTCAGGGCATGATGCAAAATATGTGGAGCGCCTTGGTGGGAGAGCAAGTGATTTAGAAAGCGTCAGTCTCCGTTCATGATTTGTAGGAATCTGACAGCTCACAACAAACAACCCACAGCTAATACACAAAGTGTACAACGGAATGAAGGTGGACGATGCTGTAGAAGATATAATAAATCGTGGTGTAGCAGAGTTGCGGAAGAACGCTTTCGGTGAAGACAACGAAGACGCGAAGAATCTGCCATGGTCGAGATATCAAGCCTGGAAGGTGCTCAAGGCACTTGCAAAGATTCCGGAAACCGGGTACTACGATATGCTTGTAGACTTCCCTTTCAAAGGCGACGAAAGTGCATTGAGAAGCATGGAACACGCCGAACTAATATCGATTTCAACAAAAGATGGACGACCGACAATTATACGCCCCGGTAAACCAGTGCTCAGATATGTATTTGAGCGCGTTGTGAATGGTGCGTGGAGAAAGATGCATTATATTCAAATTGATCTTGACGACGACGACGCATAGATAAATGTTTCCATGCTGCACAAGAACTGGCCTATAACGAAAAGCAGGTTCTCGACACTGAAGCTAAGATCCATGCATACGAACAGGAGTTGGCACAGTTAGTTGATACTATGAAGAAAGAGGACCGTCCATGGTATAGCTTCCGCCGCAGCCCGTGCGTCGAGCGCGCTCGCTCCGTCGGAGAGAAATTAGCAGTTGCGGAGCGCAAGGTGGCGGGACTGGAGCGCAAGAACGTGGAATTGAAGCGCGTGCTAGCGAAAGAGGTCTGAAGCTGAGCGCTGAACTTGAAAGCGCTGAAGACTGACGTCAGGTGATAATGACATCACGCGTAGCTACTATACTTACACCGCTCACCATACACTACTTACTTTACTCTAACCATGGAATCACTCAGAGCTGCAGCCGCCGATAAGCTTCTAGACACTGCCATACTATCCAGAGATGCAGTATTTTCTCGCGCGTGGTCGTATCCGATCCTTGGTATTACCTACCTTGGCACACACCCCTCGTTGTACAAGGCTATTACCCCTGTTATCGCCAAGGCTGTCGCTACTTCGATAGGAATAACTGCAGCGCTCTTCTTTTTCACGTATCTTCCTCAAGTCGCCTTTTGCGCTCTTTTTTCGGGGCCGTTCGCTTTTATGACTGCCGCCGTCATGGTATTGTCGGAAGCATATGTTCTTGTGTCGATAGTGTCCAAAGCTTTCTTCCTGAGCAATGCCCAGGACCGCATTTGTATATCATTACTCGTTCTTTCACGCTTATCATCTCACATATGTTTTATTATAGTTGATGCGGTACTATTACAACAAGGAAACGAAGTGCTTGTGGAAAGAGGAAGACAAATCCGCTCCAACTCGTCAGGTTTCAAAGTTCTCGGCAAATCACTCACCAAACCGCTCAGCAAATTCTCCATGGATGGCATTCTAAGATATGTAATTTCACTGCCACTCAATTCGATACCAGGAGTTGGGACTGCCCTATTCCTGTTATACAATGGTACATCAATCTAAGTTTTTCAACGACGGAGTCTCATTTTATTCTAGGAATAAAAGCTGGACCTGGCTTCCATGCGCGCTATTTTCAGCTGAAGAACTATGACAAGCGTGCACGGGAGGAATATGTTGGGAAAAGAAGAGGGGCATATACCGCGTTTGTCCTGTCCAAGTTCCCACATGCGCGTCTCCTGACAACTTCACCCAGCTTCGGAGCGACTGCGCTTGCACTGAATCTAGTGCCTGTTGTGGGGCTCCTCTTCAACCTTACGTCGACGATTGGCGCTGCACTGTGGGCGAGCAACTTGGAAAAGACGCGAGCGTCATCTTATGGAACGGGGAGGAAAGTAGACCAGCCAGGACAATCTGCAGGGGACATGGGGACAAAAGACGAAGTGAAGGTGGCCCTGTAATCTGGGGAATAGTATACTAGCTTATGTAATAATCACTACTTCACTACGAAATACCTACCGTCTCCGTGCCCGCTGCTGCTCTCGACGGTCATGTCCGACTCCTCACAGAGACGGGAGATCGACGCCTTCTTTAATTTCTTTGCGACTTTCAATCTCGCCCGCCCAGTTACCACTGTTGCAGACCTCGCAGACGGTGCCGCACTCTTCGATGTCCTCTCCATTGTGTATGTTGTCAACTACGCTTCCGCAAAACCAATCACTCACCGCCGGCCTTCTACAGCGATGCGGACTACTTTCGCCAACCCACGCGCCCTTCAGCGCAGCCATCCGAGAACTGGGTTCTCCGGTTCAGCTCCCTTAAGCGTCTCTACCGTCTCATGACCCAATACTTTGCCGATGTACTGCAAAAGCCCACTTCAAGTCTCGATGTGCCAGACCTGCAGGCGATAGCAAAGGATCACAATCTCCCTGCTATGCTTACTCTCTGTCGCCTTACTATTGTGATCGGCGTCCAGTGCGAGAAGAATAAAGAGTTTATTGACAAGATCCAGGGGTTGAGCGAGGTGGATCAGCATTGTTTAATGAAGGCGATTGAACAAGTACGTCTATTTCCATTTTTTAGGATGAGGGAAAGGTAGCGGAGCGAAGCATCGAGTTCGCTTGGATCTGACTACAGTGCTTGCTAGGTTATGACCAAGATCGCAGTCGCGCCTGCTGTGCAGGATGCCATCGAAGCGAGTATGACAGAGTGCGTGGTCTCGCCTACTTCTCTGAGCCAAATTTCTGAACTTCTGCGCCATACATCAGAGACGACCATTATTACCGCATCCAATCAGAACGAAGTCACATATTTTCAGAGAAAGAAACACTGGAGAAGGTGTACACGGCTCTACTAGAAGAGCATCGTGCGCTTCAGACCGCGCATGATGACGCTCTCTCAGAAAAAGAGGAAGCGGTAGCACAAGCCCGCCAACTCAGGCGTGAAGCGGATACACGGCGGAGCGACAAGGCCGACGTCATGATGCGTGCGGAGATGGACAGGCTGCGAACGGAATTGTGAGTGCTTTTAGTTAGTTTGTGTTGAAAGTCGCATTCCAACCGAGGCACATGATAGACAGAAGAGCGAGGACAATCTTGCCATGGCCGAATCAGAACTTGACAAGCACACAACACTTATTACGGAACTCACTCGGAAAGTCGACGAGCTGCAGGTTAAAGCAGATGAAGCAGTCAAACTGAAGGATCAAGTTGACGAGTGAGTTTCTCTCTCGAGCAGTTTCCGTGTAGACAGATACTAAATGGATCCTTAGGTACCGGCATGCCGCTGATAAGCTACAAAAGACAGAGAATGTCATGGAGAAGTATAAGAAGAAACTTCAGGAAGGTGCTGATCTCCGACAGCATGTCAAGGTAAATTGATTTTTTATTATATGGACACAACAAACTTCAATATGGACCAATTTTGTAGGCTCTTGAAAAACAGAACGCAGACCTCGTAGATAAGAACGCATCATTAGAGGAGGAATATCGGAAGGTGGCGGCATTCAAACCCCTCATGGAATCGTACAAGACCCAAATTCTTGATCTTGAATCCAAACACGCATCAAGGGGCCAAGAAATAGAGAATCTAAACTTTGAACTGGAGCAGAATCGGACGAAACTGAAGATCACACAAGCTGAACGCGCAAAGGATGCCGAGGCTCTGGAGCTCTATCAGGAGCGTGTCCGCGAACTTGAATTAACATCTACTGGACGCACGGGTCGGAGTCGAGGCACCGCTATCAACGGCAGCCTGACGCCAGGCGCAGGACTTACATCACCTGTGCTGGAGCAGGGTCAGCCTGGAACACTCTCTGCAGAACTGGCTGGCGAAGATGACGAGCCACATTCTGCATCGGAGGCCGAGGGCGATGATCATCATGGCCTAGGCAGTGAACTTGACGATGCAATTACTGGCACGACTATGACAGACTTGAAGTTGCAGATCCGGAAGCTCAAACGAGAATTAGAAGCGGTAAAGAAGAACGAGGCGGACGCGAGCCGATTATTGGTGCTCGAGAACCTATTAGAAGACGCAAACAGGATGAAGGCGAGATATGAAAACGATTATCTCGCTGCACATAGGGAAAAGCTTGTGCTACAACGCGATTTGGAGGAGATTAGGAGTGGCAAGTCATTTGGTGATGGGTGCGTCTTTTTTGCTCTTTTACTTCAATCGTTCTCAATATTTTGGTTGCGTAACAGAGCTGAAGCAGCGATTGCACTTCGACAACGACTGAATGAAACAGTAGAGCAATTCGAAGAGCTGCGAAAGCAAAATGCTGAGCTCGAAGTCAAACTGGACACAGTTAGCCGCGAGTTAACTATCGCGAAGTCAGATTGTACGCCTTTTTCTTGCTTCCTTTTTTCTGCATACGCTCACGCATATCTTTAGTGACACTCGTGAATAAGGATCAACTTGACATTCTGGCAAGCCTGAGAGAATCTGTCAATGAAGACAAGATTGGCCTGGAAGCCGATGTGGAGCGACTAAAGAAACAGAATAAGGAGCTCAGTGAGAAAAACCATATGCAGCTCGAACAGGTCAATGTTTTGCTGCTCGAGAAGGTCAATCTCCAGAGCGAGGGCATTGGCCAACGCGAAAAGCTGCTGCAGCGGGAACGAGACTTCGGGTACCGTAATCGTTTCACCACCCTCTTTTACTGAGGATTTAGAATGTGTCGTTAATTCATGTTGTACAGTGATCTCCGCGCGACCTTATCTGGTAGAGATCTTCCCGAGGACGTCAAGCAGAGGCTACTCGCTATGCATGAAGAAAATCTCAATTTGAAGGAGTCGTACAAGACTGCTACGGATAAGCTGAACAAGGCCAAACAGGTCTGTATTTATTTAATCTCCCACCTCCGGAGCAATTTCTAACCCGGAACACGTCATGAAGTTCATCAAAGCCCAAGACAAGCTATTCAAAGAACAACACGCCGCCAATGTCGTTACCGCATCTGTATGGTTATTTCCGTCATTCTTCCTGCCAGAGCTTTTAGTTAACTCCATGCAGCAGGGGACATTTGAAGAAGCTGAAGCCAGCTTCCGATCGCAAATCAAAGTCCTCGAAGAGGATCTCGCAAGACAGAAGGTCGATAATACTCTATCTACTTATCCTTTCATGATGTTTATGATTTTTTCGAACCCAGGCGTTGATGCAAGACTCAACGAAACGTTACCGCCGGGAACAAGAGCTGATATTAAGCTCAGTTCATGCTTTGGGTATGAAGACTGCACGCCAACATCTTCGAAATCCTCCCCGGATAGAAAAGTCAAGTTTCTTAGGTCTGGAACGAAGCAGAGTGCGTTTCTAGTTTGAATTATGTATGATTGACTATGCGCTGACTCTGCGCACTCTTGCATGGCACAGAACCCGCACACAATTCAAAGTAGTATAGGTGGTCGTGGATATTAGACTCTTTTGTACGAATGCCTTTTCTTTCCGTCTTCCCCTCCTTTTGGCCTTGGATCTGTGTCTTTAACATATTGGAATCACACGCAGTACATCTTACATCATACCTCTTCTATATTCTTTATTACTTCATTCATTATACCCTGCAACATATAATCTTCTTTACTAGCCATCATGACTCCTTGGATATATTCAAACAAATCGATTTTTCTCGCACATTGGAAGGCAGTGTACAAACTAGACGAATCACTCTTCATGGCATAATGGATTTCTAATGTTCAGGATCGGTTATGGTGACAATTGTTGACTGACTTTCCAGTATGCAAATTGTGACCATCGTTGCAACTCCAGTTGATAGAATTCGCAACACTAGATGTCCCTACAAGAATGACCTTTCAAGCTAAAGTGACATGTTTTTCATGAATTGAAATTTAGACCATAAATCATAAGTTATAAAACATTATCGAGAATGGTATCTCTTGCGCACGCTTGCCCATCATAGCAGCATGCGCCCAGCCCATCTAGGCATAGGTATACACTCTCGTATATTCTCAACGCCCGAAACCCAGCTAACAAGGCGTTCAAATCCCATGCCAAATCCAGCGTGTGGCGCACCTCCATATTTCCTCAAGTCGACATACCACTCACTGCCCGCCATATCGCCCATTTGGCGCTCTAGAACGTCTACACGCTCCTCGCGTACACTTCCTCCGACCAGCTCTCCCACATGGGGGACGAGGAGGTCGAAGCAGGCAACTGTTTTTCCGTCGTCATTGGCGCGCATGTAGAATGGTTTCAGGGCCGCTGGGTAGTCGGTAACGAAGACTGGCCCACCGATGTGCTGTTCAGCAAGCCATTTCTCGTGTTCGCTTTGTAGTGCATGACCCCATTTGGGTTTGTACTCGAATTGTACAGAAGACGCTGCCGCTTCCAGCTCACGGACAGCTTCTGTGTAGCTCATCTTGGTCCAAGGCGTTTGAGAGTTGAACGCGTCCTGAAGAGTTTGTCGCCGTGTCGCATCACCATCTTTCCACAGCACGTCCATATCTTGCGACAACAAAACTTCGGTCACAGTGTTCTTGAGTAGGGCCTCAGTTAAATCGCAAACACCATGTACACCGTTTTGCGGGAACGCCAACTCCGCTTCTAGCATCCAGAACTCAGCAAGGTGGCGTCCTGTGAGTGAACGCTCCGCTCGGAAACAGGGAGACAGCGTGTAGACACGCGATATAGCTGTTGCGAGCGCTTCCAGATGCAACTGATGTGACACTGTCAGAAATGCAGGCCGAGAAAAAAATTCTGAGGGTGGCGGAGGTGTTGTAGTTGAAGCGGCTGCTGGATGATGACTTTCCACTTGCGCAAGACGGAAAGCCTCTCCTGCCCCTTCTGCATCATTGCCCGTTACAATAGGCGTATTCGCGTAGTGAAATCCTTGAGACTAATATTTTGACTTAGAGAGGGCTGCAAATGTTTAAGAGACGGCTTACTTTAAACCAAGAATTTATCCTACGGCTTAGCGTGTCACGTAGTCTTATCATTGCGGCAATTTGCACAGTACGAGCCCGCAGATGAACATGGTCGCGTAGATATTCCGACGTGAGGTCCTTCTTTTGGATTGGATATGTCTATAGAACATAATCAGAAACCCATTATTGCGTGCAGAAATGCAATACGCAGCATACCTCTGGATCACATTCTCCTAGGATCGCAACTTCTCCGCTCTGGTCGACAAAAAGTTCGTGAGATTGGCCTGCTCCGGGGGAAGGTACCAGACGACCGGTAAGGCGCACTGCAGCGCCATTAGTCAATCTAGCCAGAGGAACTGCTATGAGTTTCATGTTTGCATAAAAATAAATTCTACAACATGCCTTCTAAGTGCCTCGTCGTCTTTTCCCTTCAGCAAAACGGCTTGCAGACCCTTAGCAGAGCTCCCATCGGTGATGACCGCGAACGATACGTTCTTTTGTTTCCTGATAGATTTAACCCAACCAGAAACGGTAGTTGCATCGCTAGGAGCAGGAGGCCTTTCTAAGAGCTGTTTAATGGTTGGTGGAAGGGAAAATTTTGGAGTGGAAGCAGCAGTCGAGGCCAACCGTCGAAGGAGCATGATCGGCGCACGTGAAGGAGTGATACAACGATGGCAAAGCTCGAACCGCGTCAAGTATTTTACTAGCGCTGTTGTTGAAGTGCCGACAATGTTATTGAAATGATTCGAGCATTCCGACTTCTGCCCTTTTCACAGGCCCACCCCCATTTGATAAACTTTATCCCTCGGACTGCTCTGAAATGATATTCAAAGCAATGGAGAAGGTTGTAGTTGATGGCAGCGTCCTCGAAGGCGGAGGACAAATCTTGCGCAACGCAGTATCGCTTGCTGGTCTTCTGTCAAAGCCATTGTCGATCCATAATATACGCAAGAACAGAACGCCGCCTGGATTGAAAAATCAGCATCGGACGGGTGAGTAGAGTTTCTCTTGTGTGTCCTTTTATTCCATATGTCGGTTAACATGCGGCTGGTGTTCTATCAGGTCTCGAACTCGCAGCTAGCATTGCATCTGCGCGTCTATTAGGCGCTTATAATGAATCTACAGAAATTGAGTTCATTCCAGGACGTATAAATCTGCCAAATCACTACGTGGCCGACTCAATAACAGCCGGGTCCACCACTCTTCTTCTCCAAATCGCACTTCCATTACTTCTGTTCTCACCCAAGCCCATCCCGGCTTCAACACTGACTCTTCATGGAGGCACCAACGCGACAATGGCTCCTCAAATAGATTACACCAAACACATCCTTCTACCTTTCATCCGGCGCCACTTTGGAATTGGCCAATATGAGCTAGACATTCGGAAGCGGGGCTACTTTCCAAAAGGCGGAGGCGAAGTGTCTTTCAGCGTCGTCCCATTATCCGCACCAAATCAAAAGTTGCACAGTATTAAACTTTTGGAACGGGGTAAGGTCAAGAAGATTTTAGGAATCGCGCATTATGCGCGGTTGCCACACGCCGTTGGTCAAGGGATTCTGGCTGGAGCCGAAAGGCGCCTCTCCATGGCAGGTTTCGGGAAGCCAAGGGAAACCGGGGCCACAGTTTCCTTAGAGCCTGCTCAAGGTCAGGAAGGAAACGACACCTTAGTATCCATCCAATGTATACAAGAGCCATGGGGGTTAACCAAAGGACCTGGGAGTGGCATAGTCCTCTGGGCAGAACTTGAGGGCGGTGGCGTGATTGGAGGCAGTGCCCTAGGTAGCAGGGGAAAGTCGCCAGAGGCTATAGGTGAAGAGGCTGCCGAGGAGCTTATCAAAGGGCTGAATGAGGGAGGTTGCGTAGACGAGGTATTTGTTTTGCTCGCATTTCCTGGTGAATTGATACCAATCCAGCATGTAGTGGCTCCAAGACCAAATCATCATATTCATGGCTCTTGCAGAAGGTAGATCAGAAGTAAGATGCGGATCTGCTGGTCTGAGTTTGCATACGCGGTGTGTTTTTCTACTCCTTGGACATTGATACTCTGTTTGATGTTTCCAAACAGTACTGCCATATGGCTAGCTCAACAACTCACTGACGCAAAATTCGACATTGAGGAAGAACCTTCTCGTCAGGTCATCATTAGATGTCAAGGAATAGGCTATACTGCCCCTCAGACAGAAGAGAATGTTTCATGATGTGCGAAGAAGCGGTACGGTGTTCTTCATGGTTATGCTGTGCTGGTATCAGGTCTCTATTATATCCATACGACTTAAACAAGCAGAGCTACAGAAGGTCCCAACGCTCATATTACAGGGGATCATTAGCATGTGACGAAACAAAACGTTAGTTGGTACTACTAATAAATACACACGACATCAGGCAAATCCACGATTCATCAACGGTTCCATGACAGTAGAGACATGTCTCCCAGTCGTCTAGAAACATCAGTCAGGACGGAATTATATGCAATGAGATGGACTCCGTACCTTGGCTTGAAGAGGTGACGCGCCGTGCCCAAGACGGCAAGGAGGATGAAGATGGCAGCGGCTGCGACGTACGCCCAACCCAAGAAAGGGTTCTTTCCTCCAATCCACGACACTGTTGAAATAACGAAAGATTTCGTGCCCTTATACGGGAGGACAGGGAAGTCTTAAATTAAACATATCAGGGGGCCGTTACCGGATCAACGGGGGAACACGTACTCAGCCCAATGACGATCCTATATCGTCCTTTCTGCATTGTGTCCGAATCGTTCCTTCCATAGAGCTTGGTAAATGTGGGTAGACCTGCTGTTCGCATCCAATTTTGAAATCGTTCATCGCTCTTGAGGTCGGGTGGTGGAGTGCTGTTTGAATAACCGTTGGGGAACCTTAGGGCCCAATTGGGTGGAGGGACGATATCAGAATAGGAGGAATACCCTCCAGAGCCCACAGGGTTGGTAACGTATTTCTTCGCCTCGCCTGGCCATGTAATTCCAGTTGCCGAAAAGATGTATTCCTGAGAGGTATCAGAACTTGAGGGATTCAACAAAATTGGTGTGCTAAAGGTGTCTACAAAAGAAAGTTGAGACAACGGAGTCTGTGAGCTCAGGGAAGAAAGACTAACCATTGAATACGGAATTGGCAATGAGACCGCAAGGGTAGATGGCAACGCCATTGATAGTTGAGAGAGGTTTGCAATCACTGTCATCGAGAGTAGACGGCGAGACACCTTGGCCTTTGAGTTGATTGGAGTTCAAACTCTTCACATAACGTCGATGATTCTGAAAGAAATTACTGAGTTTATAGTAAAGGAGAACCGTGGGTTCGATATCAACAGGGATATCGAATTCCACGACACATTGCAGCTTCTCCGAAACATCAGTAACTGATGAATTTTGTGAATTGTCAAGGAAAGCGTATTGCGGAGGGGCAGGGTTGGAGTTCTTCTCTTCCGACGAGCGAATTCGATAAGAGAATTTGTTTGATGGTAGATCGGTAAAGGTGAGGGAACTGAGTGACGTTGCGGCAGGGAGCGTCTCGCAGTCAGTGTAGTCAAATGTCATTTCCGACACGAGAGAAGAACCCCAGATGAGCAGGCCACCGATGGGCGCAAAGACTACGCCAAGAATGAAGAAGAACGGCAGAACGGTTTTCGGGGTGAGAATAGGCTGCCATGCCTTGAGACGCTGCTGCTTGAATGCGGTGTCTGGGAGACGGGTGAGCGGGACGGCGGTAGAGATGTGGGTGCGACATACTTGCGGGGCGTTTCCAGCCGCCCTTCTCCTTCTTGTTCTCCGAGGAGTCGCCCGAGTCCGAGTCCTGCTTTTTCTTGCGGTTGAAGAGACCCATGGTATGTGGTAGGAGGAGAAAGAGGCAGTGCCATGTCGGCGCAGATGACTCTCAGCCGGCACCAGGTCATCACGTAAGCACCACAATCATGTCTCCATCCGATGCACTCGTGAACCCAACCCAGGCCCTCCAGCAGCTCTACGCCGCCAATAAGGCCCAGGGCATAGACAAATTTCCAGGCGCAGTCACCGAGCATTTTCAGCGTATTTTTACATCAGAAGATGAATTCAATCGGGTACGCGTCACGTCTAATTAACAGTCGCGTCCAACCATTTATCCTCGCGTCAGATCCCGACGTTAGATTTGAAGCGTCCGCCAGCGTCCTTCGCAAATGGCTCTCTCGTTGCTTTTCGCGCAATGGTTCAGGACCCGTCTATTTCACCCGAATTGTATCTGGCAACACACAAGAATGGAGAGTGCGGCGGATGGGGCATAACTGATGATATCACCTCTGGAGAGGACGTGGAATACGGCAATCTCAGGGAGTGCACTGCCATCTGGGCAGTTTCAATACCTGGATTGAGCCCATGGTGCTACGACGACACCTCCTCTTCTCACATACCAGCCCCCAATGCTGTTCAACCGCACAAATATCCGAATTTAGATGCGCCCCATATTGGCGTCCAGCTCAAGGTAAATTGAGGATACTTTCAGTGCTTTTCAGGATACCGTCTGATTTTCAGACAAGATCTACGACGAAAAGATTGCGCGACCGCTCAGGGCGACCGATCTCGCGTCTTTCGTAGGCATTCTCACATCGGAGCCGTATGTTCATAAACCACGCTCTACAATCATAAATATCTGATCAAATATAGCCTTCATGCTGGGATCGAAGTTTCCGAGCCTATCAATGTGCCTACCTTACATGTGCTATTCTTCGTCCCCATCTCTGCGAGTATCGTTCCGAGGTCATTTCCAGAACCCTCTATCCTTCCAGCGGCCACATCCCTACGCAACGATCTCGTAAAATGGATTGCTGATGAGGCTCTGGCCGGGGATCTCCTTGCAGCTGAGTGGATTCTCCTTTCCACCATCTCTCGAGTGTGCGTTGTTCAATGTTTCCGCGTTAATTGATTTTGTATTGACTCATAGGCATCCACAGTCGTTCAAGACAGCCGCCTATCCTTCCACTTTCTCTGACAATCTCAAGCTTCCCTGCGCATGCAGAGAATCCAAGATTGCCGCCCGCACTTTATAACGTTTTATCTCTAATTTTTCCTCTAGTTTCCACGTTGCCACTTTCCCTGGACACCTTGAACAACGCATCTTTTTGCCCGGAATCCAAAGATGAAGATCTACATAGTGGCCAACTTCAACTACCTAAAGGCTTGATTCTTCTTCTTAATGAAGGTGCGGTCACTGAAGGTGGCATCTTTAACAAAGGTTAGTCTACATCAACGGTCAAATACCGCAATCATTAAGGCTCAAGCCTTGTAACCTTAGGCATTATGAATATTCGTGCGGCACAAGAGATGATGAAATCACAGACGCTTGATTACGTCTTTCCATACAGTGGTTTCCAATTTGAGACCGACGTCAGCTTCATAGTCACCACCGAAGGAAAGAAAAGCACTTTCTTTCAGGTACAGAATTGCTTTTCCTATACCAATGGAAAATAACGGTCAAGCTTTAATAACAGACTGATATCACTATTCCTCTTCGACCTCAAGTCTCCGAGAATTTGACGGAAAAGTTGTACAACTCCACGGATGCCATCAACCTTCCACCACCCGAGAAACTCCTCAATTTCCGACGATTGGTTGCAGGCGCGAAGGTCGGGAATGTGGTGGTCGGAGAGGCCATGGGCAAAGTACCAAATCATATATTTTTAATATTTTTATTCCGATGGCTGAACGTGTTATCTGCAGTTCGTCGAGGAGGAATTCATCCGAGAAAGATCAAAAAGTACTGACAACAAGTCAAACGGTACAACCAGTGGTTTCACCCCAGACAATCTTATTCAAAGGATGCTCCTCACAAGGTAGGCATAAATCTATGTCCTGACTATGTACAGATATCTGACCGGCTTGCAGATTGCACGCGCTCTCTTTGCATCAAACTGAAGTGACACAGGACCACTGGGAGAGTGCGAAAGAACTCGAACAGGCGCTAAGAAGTCGCAAGTTATAAATCCGAATTAAAGTAAACTAAAAGGTTATGTACACAAATATACAATTCAACTAGTCAAAAATATAGGAAGATATTGAACAATGGATAGAATAATTGAATAATGTTATGTACACGAAAGGCAAAGAGACAAAATCACAGATATAGCATGTGCAGCTGTCAGTCGACCCAAATGATAAGGACTTGGGAAATAGTATTGGGGATTCAAGAGTGGCCTGCGCCTGCAGGTTTAAACTTTTTGGACCTGGACGCCGTAGATGCAGAGGAGCTTGTTCCCGCAAGAGGAGGGGGTTGGTACGCATAGTAGCGTGAATGCAGTGCGGTGGTAGGAGTGTGGACTTGTGGAGAAGGTGGAATAGGGCTAGAAACATAGAATCAAAGTTAAGTTTTCATATAGAATTCAAAAAATTTCGTGCACGCACTCTGACGTATTGAGTGATCCTGTCTTATGGCTGATACACAGCTGGAGAAATTGTTGACCGAAGTCAGGCCATTTGGAATTCGCATATTCGGTCGCCTTAGGTCCTTCTAGGTCAATGGCGACTATTAATTCTTGCTTGAAAGAATTGTAATCTGTATCGCGGAATGGATGAATAGGTAAGACAGTGACAATAATATTCTGCAAGAGGAAATACCAGTGGGGCACGTAACACTGAGATACTGTAGGACATTATCATCGAAAACGTCTTCTTGGGCATTGAGTCTTAGTTTCAACATAAGCTAGGGAAAGGAATTCAAGATGAACAACTTGAATGAAGGAGGGGATCAAAAAGATAAATACCTCATCTCGAAGCGCAATCATCTTCTGGTACAAATTTTGCGCAGGGTCAGGTCCAAGGCGGTCCAAGGTTGTCTTTGTTTTCGCTCTGGTGGTAATTGTTGACGCTGAGGTCGGGACTGTGGTAGGCTCAACGACAGGTGGTACGCAATGATTGAGCTCGGGAATACTGTCGAAACCGCTGGCGTCGAAGTCGTCGTCGTACATGTCATCATAGCTTATAATTGGGTCTTCCTCGATGGCTCTCTTCTTCCCCTTCCTGGAGCGTACTGGGGCGCTCACTGTGTATTCGACAGCAGCAGCCTTCTTACGCTGTTTGGGCTCCTTTTCGGAAGCTTTTCCGGCAGTGGGACGCCAATCAATAATCATTATACGATTTTCGTCCAAGAAATCATCTGCAGAATCGCCGAGCTAAAGAGATTGAAATCAGAGTTGGGTCAATAGTTGAATTTTGAGGGAATTATTGGAAACGTCGACTCACAGACAGATACTCATTGAAATAGTTCATGTTGCCCCTAATTAGCAGTTTGGTGAGTAACCCCAGGTACATCATCTCGTCCAGCATAAGATCGAAAAGTTCCTTGGGCAAGTCTTGACATGAGCCATATTCCTCGAACTGGTCGAATCCCTTCCTGACGATGTCTGCCACTTTGGATCCCCGCAGGATACATCCAAACTGGTTGAATGTGGCCCTTTCATTACGAAGACGTCTTGCAAGTTGGATGCTATTCCTAACGAACGTTGTTACATCTCTTGAAACAGTCTGCCGGCCGTCTTGACAATTGTCGCATCCCTTATTGCATTTCTCCTTGTCGAAATCCTCGTCGAAATGGCGAAGAATTTGCACACGACGACACACGGAGACCTTCTTGCAGAATTCGTAGACTTCCCTAACAGCGTCCATTTGTCTCTTCTTGCTTTCTTCTGTGGTTTCATCCGTATTCTCGATTTGCTTTTGAAGCTTGTAGAAGTCATTCCCAGAGTAAACTAGAATATGTTAGTTCACGATAGGTTTGAATCAACGTAAGGGAACGCACACATAAGACAATCGGCGTGTTTGCCGTCACGACCCGCTCTGCCAGTTTCTTGGTAGTAGCTATCATACTATGTCAGAATGATATGTCTTTGGAGATAAGGATAGTTAAACCTACCCTGACAATGTCTTAGGCATATCGTAATGAATTACAAATCGAACTGTGAACCAGCAATGAGCTCTCAACCCCGGAAAATTTAGCAGAGGAAACCCAACCATCTGCTTTGTCGATACCCATTCCAAACGCAATCTTATACGGATATGGTCAGTTTCGGTCGGATATTGGACGATATAACTCACAGTAGCGACGATTATTGAAATTTCCCCTGTTTGCCAACCATTAAATGCCCCATCCTTTTCCTCGTTGGATAGTCCAGCATGAAAATGGGCAGCATGCAATCCCTTTGCCCGCAATTTTTCAGCAACCTGTTCACATGTCTTTCGGGCTTGGCAATATATGATTCCTGCATGCCCTCGATGTTTGTCGTTGATGAAGGCGACTATGTCGTTGAAGGGGGTTCCTCTTTTCAACTTCACAATATATGAAAGGTTTGTCCTGTTGAACGATTGTGTAAATGACACATGATCTCGTCGCAATTTCAGCTGGGAAACGATATCGAGCACTGTGCGTTTGTTTGCCGTAGCAGTCAGTGCCATCATAGGTATATCAGGATATTTCTCGCGTAATGATCCTAGAGCAGTATACTGCAGAAAGAATTAGTACTACATTCAAAGGTGATTCAACAGCGAGCAGGCTTACAGCATCTCGGAAATCCTGACCCCATGTCGATATACAGTGAGCCTCGTCAACCACGAAACGGGCCAAACTTCTATCCTTATATAGTTTATCCAGGATGTCGTTGACCTTTGGGCTATCGCGCAGTTTCTCTGGTGTGATATACCATAAATTAGGCTTCTGATTTTGCACGACCAACCGATTCCAATCATCACCACCACCAGTCTCAGATGTTGAAAGCAGAGCATCAATATCCTTTTTGATCAGGCTAGATACCTGATCTTTCATCAGTGACAGTAGAGGGGAGACAACAATGGTGACGCCTCTAGTCCTGCCAGCGGTACAAATTGCAGGAAGCTGATAGCAAAGGCTCTTTCCCCCACCGGTAGGCATGAGAACAAACACATCTTTGCCTTCCAGAGTAGCCGTTATAGCCTCTAGTTGATTGGGACGAAAATCCGAGAGTTTAAACACAATTCGAAGTTGACGACAAATTTCTGGATAGAAAGAAGTCGAATTTAAGGCTGTGCCCGGCATGGATAGCGTTGTTTTCATGGTTAGGCTTGCGTTAGAATTGATAGCAGGAAGCTCCTCGTAATTCATTGCGATGTCATCGTCGATACCATTCCAATAATCATCATCGCTGGCTGCTTCATCATTGTGGGTCGGGACAGAATTTTTATCCCCACTTCTGGTGCCATCGAATGCTTCCTGCTGGAGTTTATCAGAGTGCTGCAGATTTTCACTTCGAATGGCGGCGGTGGCGGTGGTGGCGGTAGTGGCGGCGGGAACGTCGTTGTTCAACCCAAGTCGATTTAGTCGCTGTATATGGTTTCTAATATCTCTAGGCGGTTGGATACGAGGTTTCTGGGTAGTTCACATATGAATATTAATGATTGTGGGCCTTGAGAACGGAAATTGTACGTACTCCATATCTTGGATCAAAATTGGGTCCTTGCTCATATCCCCAGCATGAAAAGCAAGGAATTCCTTCGATAGATGCCGCGACATCTCTAAAGAATATATTTGATAGGCCGTAAGAGTCGCCACAGATTTCTAGGGGAGTTCTTAGAGATGATAATGCCACGAGACTATGCCAGCACTCACAGACGCGAGATCAGTATTTGTGATTGCTTCCATGAGGTCGTTGCACTGGTGGAGCAGTGGCATTTATGTTTATGCAGAAGAGGTTTGAAAAACATTTTCCTTTTCTGCATTTGTGGATTTCTTCAACCGTTTGACAGCGGGCGGGTCGTCGCTGATCGAAAATCCCGAAGAGTGTCGTTTGACGCCATTTTGGCCAGGTGTTGAAGGGGTTGAATCACTCGATATCGATATAACGTCTCGTATGAGCGTTGCATGAGAGGGTTCCTTTCTGACTTGAAAACCGGGGGTAGAGAAGGCACCCAATCCGGGGCGGCGAGCTACAGAGAATCAGTAAATACCCCTAACATCTAAGGAGAGACGCACATGAATCTTGCTTAGAGAGTCCAACGATAGCCGGCTTGAATTTTGAGCTCTAAAAATTGCAGGTGTTAAGGTGGGTCAGATGCGACAGTAACCTTTCCTTACCTTAACATTCGCGGAGCTGCCAGATGGCTTAGCAGAAAGAGAGCCTGAATGAAGTATGTAAGGACCGGCCAACAGATAAGACAACAAAACTGGGTTCACACATACCTGACATAGGGTTGTCTATAATGGCAGATGCTACATGAAACTGGGCAAAAGGCTACTAATAGTACTAGTGTGGTCAAAGATAGAAAGGATAGCTCGTCGCTGTGACAGGACGCGTCAATCATGTGACATGCGCGTCAAACCAAACACGTCGTGACTCGTGACGATATTGTTACTTGCAGCAGCTTCATCCACCATTCAAGTTCCTCTCGTATTGAGTAGACCTGCAGCGGGTTCTTTCACTATGGCCAAAGGCATATTTCCTCAGATGTCTATTCCGGACATTTCTAACGCTCTAGCTGGCTGGGGTATCTCGGTCAGTCCTGAACAACTGAAATCACCCACTCCAGATTTTGTTGAGGGCGTCTACTGTGCATGCTTGCAGCAAGTGACAGATTTGAACCACGATTCGCTCAGAGAGCCGGTGCAGAATGCATTGAACGCATCACAGGCCGAGGATAATTCATCAAATGAATATATGTCACAACCTTTATCTCAAACAATGTTACCCATTAGGACCTTTACGCCTCTGCGTTAACCACTAACATCATCCTGTACCATTTGTGCGTAATTCTTCCTTAGTACAGCAACTTAAACTTAGACTCTTATAGGACCCGCTTTG
>JACGCK010000502.1:0-19385 GCA_014925825.1 Pholiota molesta
GATGTGAGATATTTCCGTGTCTACAAATGACTGAGGTGTCGGTATACAGTTGGGTGTACTTCGGTTCCATGTGGTACATACTCAATTCGGTAACTGCAAATATGGAGCACACGCGAGTTATTTGCCTCTTTGGGCCCTAGTAAGGAATTGACTTCCAGCTCGCAGTGATCCCCGGAACCCATGTTGATGGAGTTTCTGCAGCGCTCAGGAAGAGTCAGAAAGCCGTTATCATGTTCGTTATGTTATCTATTGAAGACCGTATGCATTTACCCTCTATGACGCTCTGAGGAACCTTGAGATTGCAGAACACGAGTGAGCACACTTCACATCTACTTACACCACTTGACCGGCAGGTATGTATAACTCACAATTCACACTGCGTGCGCGTCGGGAAAATATCGGCCGAAACGGGCAAACCTTCCAGTAATCTCCCCTGTAATCTTTCCTCTACCCGGCGGTGAATACGCTGAACACGCTGTACTTGCATTTACACACCCACATGCTGCAACAGACCAGTTTCGTTCAGTCCATGCTGTGCGATCGTGTTCATCATTCCTTCTACCGCCTGGATGCTTGATGACTTAACTTAGTTCATTCCACTTCTCAATAGTGAGGAACGATGTGAGTACTTAATCCACCCTTAAGTTATATACTCCTCCTCTCCAAGCTAGGTTTTGGTACTACTATTCACCGAAACATTTACGTGCCCACTCATTATGCCAGAGCATGATGCTCCGATTCCGCCTGCTTCGCCACCGACTTATGCTGGCACCCAAACTCTGGATATCCTCCACGTTTCAGCGCCTAGTGCGGAACTACCTTCCTATGCTCCCAGTCTGCGAGCGCCGTCGATTAGGTCAAGGAGACATGAAGACCAAATAAAAGAGTTTGAAAATGACATAAAGCGCAAAGGCAAAACATTGGCGTCAATGACACTCCTAGCCGATGCTTCGTTTTCCAAGCATGTGCCCACCTTCTTGGGAGGCTCGCCGATCAAAGGAAGGGTGTGCCTCAATGTTGACAAGCCCGACACGTTCCATTCAATATTTGTCTCAGTGAGGAATTTCTTTTCTCAACATTTACGCCACTGCTGACACGAAGGTAGATCCGAGGGACGATTATTCCAGGCGCAGATCCAAATCAGCACCAGACCTTCCTGAACGTATTGGAAACGCTCTGGTCCTCAGAACAAGGCGTTCCCCCGCGAAATAATGTCCCAAATAATGCCAGTGTCTCGCATGTTAACAGTCGCGTTGATTCTAGCAATACCAGTGCAAGTAGTGCTGGTGCTGGGGCCAAATCCGGGGTAAAGCTCGAAGGCGAATTTGTTTGGAACTTCGCTATTGAACTTCCCAAGCAGGTCGCTGTGCCCCATGGACGGCAGAAGCAGATCGAGCTGTTTAACCTTCCGCAAACTTTTATCGAGCGGCAGGCTCGCGTCAGTATCACCTATGAAATTCTCGTCCGGTTTGCGAGAGGGAAGTGGCAGACAGATTACAGGTGAGTCGGCTGAGGTCTGGAACGTTCTTTCCCACTGCAGACCTTTCTGAATCCGTATCACCGATGCTCAGGATACCTGTAACTTTCGGATACATCCCACTATCAAGTCCTGCCCCTTTCTCGACTTTACGGCGGCTTTCATATCAAGAGAATGCTCCTTTGCTGGGACCTACTGTGGACATTGATGGATGGCACCGCGTGAACCCGGTCGACGTGAATGGCATGCTGTTCAATGATCGTGCCGTTAACATCAACTGCACTGTGTGTATTCATGTCCTATTCATAATTCTTGACCCCAGATCAACTGATAGCTCATTCTATCGAAAAGCTATACCTCGCTAAACCTGTCAGTATATTTGGCGGCTCAAAAATCTTATATCTTTCGCTGATTTAGTTTTTTTTTTTTTGCATGTTAGCTCCAATACACGCGAGGCTCGTTGATTCCGCTATCGGTTTGTCTAGAAAGTGAGGACCAACAATGCCTTGATTTGTTGGTGACATCCAGGGCGATTGTTATCCGGCTCCAACGTCGCATTCAATACCATTATGATTCGGTACACACTGTGGGAGCTCATCAACTTAGAGATTCCATTGAACATTCTGATCCTGCGATTATGTGGCCTTCGAACGAAGGTATAGAGGACCCTCCCAAGCGAATCCGCTATCTGAACGGCGAACTACATTTAAAGGCTGATCTCAAGCCTTCCTCTGCGATGGCAGATTTTTGCATAGAGGTATGGTATCTTTCCCTCAGAGTGTCTACTGACAACGTCGATCTGACTCTGATTTCGGCAGTATACCGTAATGCTACTCTCATTTCAAGCACCAGGATTTGAACCTACCGAGGCTAAACCACTCGTTGAGCAGCCTGTTGAGGTTGTCACAGCATACGCTGCAGGTCCTCGTCCGAGGAAGTACGCGCCACCTGGATATGAATCGGAAATTTCAGCTTCAAAGCGTTTTGGTCTTGATTTGGATTGAAGTTGCAATTAATTTAAATTGTATCATACACGTATTTGTGAAGTAATATCATACTTATTGTATTTTCCTACCATATGTTTAACCATAGGTGTATGTATCAGGATGCTGTATCTAACTACTGTACCATTGTAAATTGTTCGTCCGTCCCGTGTCCCGAGGCCAGTGGATGTGGCCGAATTTGGACATTTGTCCCTTGTCCCGGATGGCCTGGCCGAAGGCAAAATGTGTCCCGGGGTCTGGCCGAAATGTGATTTTGGTCTGAATACATGCAAAATTGCATAAACGTAAAAAATATGACCAAAATTGCTTTGATTGAACGCAATATGAGGACAAAAAAGCAAAATTTTCGCCAATTTTTCGGTGAGAAGGCATGCAAATTTTTTTGCTGTGGCCGAAATTTTGGCATGTCCCAGGCTGCCTCAGCGTTGGCTGAATACAAAATTTCGTCCACCATGTCCCGTGTCCCACCCCCGGACGAACAATTTACAATGGTACAGTATTCTCGGCCCTCGTCTCGGACTCGGATCTGGCAACTTGAAGGAGTCGGGCATATATAAATAGGGTTTTCCGAGGTCTGATGCAATCTCCATGTTGCTCTGACCGGAAGACCTCAGGGTACGGAAGCCATTGGCGCCTTATAGCCTCTTATAGCCTCAGATGCCAAACATTCTTACTTACGCTCGACCATCATGTCCGGCAACGTTGCAGCGCATTTGAATCATCTTCCACCATCCTACGACGTTGCTTCACAATCATTTTCAACTCCCAATAACTTGAATAACTTTAGTGACCTCGTCGCAACACCTCCTGTGCCCGATTTACCAATCTATACAACTGGCCAACGGCCAAGGACCTTTCCTGCGACTAGGACTGTCGAAAGGCAGAACCCTCAAGAGTTCTATTACGAACTAAAGAAACGAGGAAAGGCATTTGCGATTTTGACAATTATCACAGAAGGCGCCTACTCGAAACATATGCCAACTTTTGTCGAAGGCCACCCAATCAAAGGGAGGGTACAACTCATCTTGGATAAGCCTGATGCTATACAATCTGTAGTCATTTCTGTATGTCATTCGTTCATATTCCTTATTTCTTATTCAAACGAGGTCTGGCCACTTCATATTGCTATCAACACCAGGTTCTTGGACAGTTCATTACGGGTTCCAATCAGGGCGAACAGCTGTCCTTTATCGACATGACGCATGTGTTATGGTCCCAGGCTGATGGCGAGCCCAGGAATGCGAGCTCGAGCAATAGCGATTCCTCTCCCGTTTCCAATTCACTGAAATTTAACGGAAAACTCAAAGGCGAATATACATGGCCATTCTCAATAGATCTTCCCAAAGAGGTGTTAATGACATCTGGGCATCGGAAGGAACCTCAAATTTTCCATCTTCCACAGACCTTCAACGAGAGGCACACCCGTGCTACTATCAGCTACGAGATTTGCCTCAAATTGTTGCGAAATAAGCTGCGGACAGATCATCGGTAGTGCTCTGTTTTTGCTGTGCCCTCTTAGGAGAGAAGTCTACTAATTTTTCTACCTTAGAATACCTGCACAGTTTGGATATGTGCCGATCACCCGCCCACCTCCCTTTCCGAGGCTCAGGCGACTTGCATACGAGCAAGGAACACCATTGGCCGGCCCAACGGCGGACCCTGATGGCTGGCATGCATCGGAGCCTGTCCGCGTGAAAGGTTCTATATTCAATAGTCGCTCGCTACACATGGGATGTCAGGTGAATGCCTCTTTTTGAACATTCGAATAACTTGGCTGACTTGGGGGGTGTCAAAAGCTCTTTCTGGCGAAACCTGTTAGCAATCTCCTTATGCTCCAGTCTAAATTGCGTATCCTAACAGATACATATAGCTTACATACACGAGAGGCACTGTCATCCCAATGTGCCTTCGTCTCGAAAGCGACGACGGGCAAGCAGCGGACTTGATCTCATCTCCGAAGTCAATTGTAGTGCGTCTGCGACGCCGCATCAAATATCACCACGATTCAGAGAAAACATTTGAATCCTTGGCATGGCGGGATGCTATTGACCATTCCCAGTTGGCTGTCTGGTGGCCATCCTCAGAAAGAGCAGAGGATAGATATGGGCGTCTCAGGTTTGTCAACGGGGAACTTCATCTTCGCCCGGATATCAAGCCCACTTCCGCCATGGGATCGTTCCGAATTGAAGTAAGAGCAGTTTCTTAATTAGCTTTCCGTTGACTTTCCGTGCCTGATAAAGTTGTCCGCAGTATTCGATCGTCCTCTTCCCTTTCGACGCAGTTGGCCTAGAATTGATGGAGTCGGAACCATTGATAGAGGTGCCAGTGAATATCGTCACTTCTTACGCCCTGGGACCTCGGCCTCGAATGTTCGCTCCACCGGGTTATGAATCAGATATACCTGCCCAACAAATCACCAACATTGTGTTGGTAGACGACATGGGATACTTGTAGCCGTTATTTATGGACTTCGCCGTTATACGGCCTCTTATCATACTACCCTGGGCCATATTCGAATAGGCCATTTTTACTCGTAAGTGCTATATTACAACTACTCCTGCACTTCTATTGCTACATGGACATGACTCCTAGGCTTTGTACATTGAATGCTATTCACCTTGCATGCTTTTATAGTATCCCATAGTAAAAAACATTTCCTCTTCTTTTACTTTCTCTTTGCTTCACGGTCAAAGGGCCGGGTCACGCCGACAGAGTCCCACCCAAATGCGTAGGACATCCTATTATTATACTCAAGTCAATGAAATAAAACTGATATGATTGAAGCTGACCTTCTGAGATCCAAACACAACAACTACAAAAATGGGGACTAAGAAAGAACGTCACAACAGCTCATTAGTCGTGTCCTCGAAAACACATCCGGCATGTCAAAGTTACCTAGAGCCAAGATGATTGACAGAATTGCGGTTTGCACATCAGTCTTGTCAAAGTACTGTGCAGCAGAGACACTAGTAGACAATCAAAGTCAACTCCACGAATGAAACACAAATCAATGAAAGGGTAACGAAGGGGGCCTCACATTATGGCAAGAAAAGGGCCGATACAGAAGATTACGACGCGAATGAGCGCATCAGGCGCGATGTAGCTGTCATTCCGGAATAGCGACTTCAGACTCCCGGAAATACGCCAAAGGGTGATTACAATGAGAGCTGATGCACGAAGCAGAGCGTTAATCGGCTTTTCTGACACAAATGTACAGGAAGAAATTATGCTTTGATATTTGCTTACCTTCAACGCTAATGATGAACACCATGGCTACGATAGCAATAGCTCCCGCAATTTCTCTCCTACGAAATTGAACACCAAGCATATTAGTCTGAGGTCAATGCATTATTTCTAAAGAAATTCTTACGGTCCTGGGCTCGATATATGGCAGTACATCCCAGTTGGGCTTCGTTGTGGTGTCAAAGGATTTTTCAAGCCATACTAATTCGTCCAATATCACTTCCGTGACGGTGCATGGAGCTGGTAGTATGCTCACGATGAGAAATGCAACGAAGGCGCCTATGAATGATATGCAGGGCACTGCATGAAGCTGATACGACATTTGAGTGAACGGTGCATACATGAAAGTAGATAGACGGGCATACCGCTACGATATATATATGAGGTACAGCGGGTTGGGACTTGACGGCGCGTCGCAGTATCATATATGTCTGCAGAAGGATGTCCACGTCAGGAAATCACTGGAGAGAAAACTATTACCTGTAAAATAAATGAGAGCGGATACAACCCATCTCTACCCATTTAGCGCGCCATAGATGGGCATAAATAAAACAACCCAAAAAGCAAGAATGATCAAGAAACCCACAGCACCACGAGAGAATGAATCAACGCCGCCTGCACCAGACACATGTGCGACCCCGGCGACGGCCCAACCCTTCCCTGTTGCCCAAGCAGCAACAAATTGGCGATGGCACTAACAAAAGTCGTGCTGAGCGCCGCATACCACGTCGAAGTCCGACGAATCTGCGAGAGCCATGCAGTGAAAATGAGGAGAAGGACCAGGATGAAATCTATAAAGTAGAGCACGTCGTAGGCGATGATGAGTCTGAGATTTGGTGTATCGGGGGTGCTCTTATTTGGCTGTGACGACCTGATATCAAGCATTACGGGTAGTGCTACATCGGATCTGGGGTTGAAGAGAGATGATAAGTATTGGACCAAGATGCGCCAGTATTGTCTCCAAATGAGTATGTATGCTGACCTTTCCTTTAGCGCCAACGAACTGAACATGGCGGTATCGTGACAATACAGCAGCGAAAGACAGTATTGAGTGATGTCAGTAGTTGGACCCTTTTGAATTGGGGGACACGAGGGTTATAGATATGTCTTGCTACAAGCTAAGAGACCTCCAACGAAACTTATAAGCCAAGGATATGATTTTAGTGCTCTGAGCTGTCGGAACACAGACGAATGATTACACTCAAGGCTACCGTTACATGCAACCAGGTCTTCTCGTTCTCACTTTGACATGATAGTGGCCTCGAACAGAAGGCTGCGATCTATCTATCATCACGATAAATATGAGCGTTTCCACGGCTAAATAGGGCGATGTCCATTTTTGCGGGAAGCGCGGATTGCTAGGACATTGCGGAGCGAAAGAGATAGGGCATAGGAGAATGTTCAAGAAGGAGGCGCGTCAAGAAGGACCAAGCGGACTCGAACTTGAATTTACAGAAGTTTGGGGTATCCCGAAGTGCATTGCAGCTTGAATCAGAATCGGTCTACCAGCGCTAAAGTAACCCGGGAGCCCCTGAGAAGAACAGTCGAAGTTGAGCTTCAGTCAAGAATTGCCAGAGGAGAGGCTGTGCGAACGCCAGGAGTCGGTCTTTTGTAACACTGAGCAGGAGGTCCGGAGATGACAGTTGCATCGCAGTTGCAAGCTGCCAGCCAGGTGTCCGCTGAGTTGGAAGTTGAACTGATAGTGGATGTCGCTGACGGTTGTTGGCACTTGAATACCATGGCAGTCGGTTGCAATTTGTTGTGTAATGTTAAATGTGTTGGCATTCCTGCACACGTGGCCACGTGGTCTATAAAGTGTACGCGTCGCGCGACGCGTACACTTTCTGAATCAGATGCATCCATGTTTTTAAGTTACTGATTTTATTGGAGCATCCCGAAACCCTTGAATAGAAATACTACCGCGATTAACTCTAAGTATTTCAGAGCATTTCCTAGGCAACTCTAACTATCAGTACAGAACTCCTACAGTATTTATGGTAAAGGGTTGGTAAAGGGTCATGATGATGTTGCAATATGTTGCACCTATATTTGGAATTCAATATCCCAAATAAGGGAATTTTATTGTGGCTTCTGGGAACAGGCTCAGTCACGGAAAGCACTCTCCCGACCGGCTTAGACAAGGCTTAGAGTCGAGCTAGGGCTGCTAGGGCTGGCGCTGATCGCTAACCTTCGTGCTGATTAAAAAATCACAAGTAAAATTGAATTTGAGATGATATCATTACTGAACTAACAAAGCAATCAAGATAAGAAATGCATCGAACCAAGTGCAAGCAAAGCTCCTAAGTACCACAAAAAAAGTGCTGACAAAGCGAATATTCAGGATATGAGGCATAGACGGTGCGTAGATGCTACTGAAGAGTTTAGATTGTGTCAAGAGGATTTCCAAAGAAAGGACAAGATAGCAACGAGATAGCTGATAATGAAGGCTCGATCAAGGAGAGTCGTGAGCATGCACAGAAGACAACAATACAATGTAGACGAAGAACAAAATGATGGTGGTGGCACAATGAGTAGCAATTGCCGCCAAAGGTGCCGACGAGACAGCGCGAGGTGGAGCCCAATACAACGATGGTGATACGGAGGAGAGACCGTAATACGAGAAAGACCCAGCACGTAACAATAATTAGGACCTAAAACGAAAGGAAATAAGAAAGAGAGAGATAGATTGTAACACAGAATTATAAGATATTATAAAGAGAGCTTCGTTATGTCATGAGATAAGAATCCAACTTCCAACCGCCCCACCACGCCGATCCCTTCTCCCTTCTCTTTCCCACTTCCAAGGGCAATAGGCACCAAGGAGCCCAATATACCAATTGGCAAATACCGCGGCCAGCTCTACAACGCATCCGACCCCTCCGAAAACGGTATCGAGACCTCGCCCATCCGCTGCCCATGCACGCGGAACCGATACAGACACGTATACTCCTTCCGGCCCCAGTTGTCGAGCACACGGAGCACCACCACCCCAAAATCGACGCCCAGATTCCGGATCTCCGGGTCCACGGGGAACGTCTGCACGTTGTTCGGCGCGTCGATGTCGTACGTGAAGTTCGCGAGGCGGATGTACTCCGGGTCCTTGGGCAGCGTCGGCGGGTAGAACGCCGCCTCCTCCTCGCCCTCGGACGCCGCGTCGCCCGCCTCGCGCCGCGCCGCGCGGTCCGCCTTCCACGCCGCGACGCGCTGCACGTTGTCCGCGCCCTCGACCATGCCCCACACCTCCATGCGGCGCGGCGCGGAGCCCATATCGAACGCCACCTCCCTCGCCGCGTGGTCGATCGTGATCTCCTCGATGTACACCGGCGCGACGAGCATGACGCCCAGCTGGCCCTCCTCCCCGGCGAACGGCCAGCACACGCCTGTGTGCGTGTCGTAGTGCAGCGCCGTGACCGGCGAGCGGAAGCCGAAGTACCCGCGGCCCGTGAACAGCCCGACCACCTTCTTCACGACGCCCTTGGGGTTGAGCTCGAGCGCGGGCGACGTGAGCGACGGGATGACGCGCGCGCCCGCGGACTGCATGGCGAAGTCCGCCTTGGCGATGCCGTCCTTGTTGATGCGCGACACCGCGGTGTCGACGAGCTGCGTGATGAGCGCCGAGACGTCCTGACCGTCCGCCGATTTGATCTGGAGCACGGGCTTCGCGCCGGTGCCGGCCGCCGGCTTGTTCCACCATGCAGCGCCGGGCGCGGGGGCAGCGGCGGGAGGCGGGGTGGCGGTGAGCGCCTTCTTGGCGGCCTCCAACGCCTCCTTGGAGCTGCCTTCCACTGCAGCGAAGCGCTCCTCCAGGACTTTGAGTCTGAGCCGAGCTTCATCGTCCGTGATACTTTCCGGCGGCTGTTGGTTCTTCTGCTGCTGTTGCTTCTGCTGGGCAAGCAGCTGCGATTGCAGGACCTCCATCTCGTGCTTGATAGCGCCCACCGCAATGTTGATCGCATTCTGCGCCCGGGTGTTCGCGTCCTGTCCCTTCCGAATCTCCTGCGCCAATCGCGAATCGAGACTGGTCACTTGGCCGATAAGTTCGGAATACCGCTTTGCGCCTTCTTCAGCCTTGCGCTTCGTCTGCTCGTTATCGGCCGAGAGTCCAGAAAGAGCGGATTCGATATACGTAAGCCGATCGGAGAACTCGCCCATGTTCGCTGGCGGGGCTGCCGGAGGTTGGTATACGGGTGTCCGAGTGGGGAATGATAGGTTGGGTACGTATTGTGCCAGAGACGCGTCCTGAAGGACAAACCACGCGCCAAAGACAACCACAGCAGGTATCAGCAGCCGTAGCAGAGGACCAGATCCGCGCGCCCAACTTACTGGACGGCGGAGGAAGATATCGAATGAGGTACCGAAGACTTGACCAAATAGGAAAGTTAACATGCTCATGACGGAGAGGACGGCGGAGACGAGGAGAAGGCATAATCTAACGAATAAATGGACGATCCTGCCTAGGAGGCCGCCTATTGAGAAGCCAGGCGAACGTGATGGAGCCGGAATAGGCGCTGGTGTCCGGGACCGCGATCTCCGCGCCTGCGAGGATTGTCGGGTTGGCTCCGCGCGCTCTACGGAGAGGTATTGGTCTTCAGATATTTCTGGAATGGATTCCAGCCCTTGAAGCAAAGATTGCATCGAATCGTCCAGGCTGGGGTCTTGAGGTTCGCGGGATAGTCGCGAAGCTGACGTATGGGATAGGGGTGGATTTGATGTCCGAGTTACAGATGTTCGCAAATGCGCAGATTGCGACTAATAAAGCAATTATAAGATAGTGAACACATTAATAACATAGATGCACATACCACATCCACAGTTTCGTCATCTTCATTTCCGCTGGATTCGTCGGCGCCTCCATCGGCGCCTTCTTTGGTGGTTCCATGGCGACGTTTCTTTCGCCTCTTTCCACTGGTGACAACAGGCAGGCTCGTCAGAGGACCACCCAGCCACCTTTCTTTAATTTTCTCTTCTTGTGAGTCTGTCCATCGTCCGACAATTCTGACGATTCTTCATCGGTCAATGAAGGCTTATACGCCTTGTTGTCTTCGGACATGCGCACTTTCCTATTGGCTGCTTTTCTCTGAGCAGCCTGATATGACCTCTCTTCTTGGGTGTAGCTGTAACTTGAGTCGTTGCCGTCTACGTGGCCATTGGCTTGCGATAGCTCGTGAGATCGGTCTTGGGAATGGTCGCCAGAAAGGTTTTCGGGCTCATGCGAGCGTTGGCGGACATAGAACGCAGCTGCGCCGATGGCTTGTTTGGCGATGTTCATACCACGTTCGAATGGGCTTTTGCCGCGGACATTCCTGTCTTGCTCCCCTTCCGAGTCTGGGACGACAAGACGAGAAGAGGCTTCGATGCGGGTTTGCGCCCGGTCGCGCTAACAGGTGGGCGCGAAAGTTTATTGGGAGGAGGTGCTAGTCTGCGGTTCGAGGACGCAGGTGGAGGTGCGTTGCTTTCAACTCGACAGATGTACTTCGAGGCACGGGGGGTGGGCGGGATGAGGATGATGATGCTGCCCAGGAACCGTTGTGGTTGGAAGGTGCACTCATGTCGGTGGTAGCTGCTTGGATAATGCAGTGGCAATGTTTACGGAGGTGTCCTTGACACTCCACTTCTCTGGTTTGAGGGGTGATGTGATGTTTTTGGGGCCACCTGGACGGGAGGTCAGGTCGGTTGCTGTTTCTCGCTGCTTGAGGCGCGCGAATCGGACGAGCGCGGGTTCGTGTTCGTTTTCGTCTACGTCGTTCTGGTGCGCTTGTGGCCTCGTTCTGTCGCGTGAGGGAGACGTGGGCTTGGGGGAGATCGTGAGCCAAGTGCTGGTGCGCTGTGGGTAGCATGTCGGGGCATAAGCAGACAACAAAGGAAAAGAGAAAGAGCAGGCTGACCCGTAGGCGTAGGATTGGAGGGAGTTGGCACTGTCAGATGCCGGTTTACCGAGAAAAGTGCTGTGATCGAGACGCCTGCCTTGACCTAAAGGTGTGCCCGAAAATGACATGTAACAGGTTCAGACGACAAATGGGCTGGCACGAGGTCGTCAGCAGATAGATGAGATGCGAAACGGGGCAGATAGCAGGGGTGATGTGATAAGGAAGAGCAGGTGCGTGGTTGGGCAAAAGACTCGGAGGGTGGCCAAAGCACATCCATGCGCGGCCGTATTTGGCACTATTTGCCTGCCACCCCAACACGTGCCATTGTCGTGCCTCGCGACATTCAATTGTTCCCGACGCGTCTTTGTTTATTTCATTCATGCCACGCGGGCCCATTCTGCATTGTATCCATGCCACCTTCATCTCACGGATCCATATTCTGTTGCTTTCCGCTTGAAACGGCTTTGGCATCTGCCCACGAGCGGCCCAAGCAAGCACCTAACACAACAAAGCAACGGTCAGTCAGAACCGAGTGGCACGGTGAGCGCTTGTTTGTGGACTTGGCTCATGGCTGCAAAAAGATATTCAAGTTTTATGGTAGACCAAAAGATAGTGTACTGGCCAATACACAAGCGGTAATTACAATTTCTGGTGGATAAACATTTTTATCAAGTTCTTTGTAGAGCTAGAGCATCAGCGAGTCTTTTTAAAAGACATAGACGCTGTTGTTTATATTCGATAAAAGATAAGCTAGAATGCATGAATGCCTCTGAACCTGGATCTTTTGGCGAAGACAGACACGTCTAATATGCGTTTCTTGAGGGACAAACCTATCAGAGGAATGAAACACCACTCCAGTGGTAAGGTTCTTCGGCCTGCTCTGCAAGATGTCAGTAACCTTCAAGGCCATATCTTTCAAGCCAGGTTGGCCAATTGTATTAGTGCCATCTCCCATAGGGCTGTTCTGCTGGCCTTTAAGATTTTCTTTCAGCACCTGCAATGAGTCCCGATATGTTATGTAGTCAATGCGCCACACTGACCCTAAAATAGACACGCAGATCATTTCTTGGCCGAGAGCAAGAGCCAGGCTCTTGTACATTAGAGAGTACTCAACCCCTTCTTAGCCCTCGTCTAAGGCTTAAGCAAATGTAAAACTTACAACCTGGTGGTAAAAAGATTCCACTCCGGGCGTTCGCAATCGCCGCGCCCTCTGTTGGCTAGTCTTGGCCGCCTCTATCCAAATCATCTACTAGCAAACTTGCACTAGATTATGGAATCTAGAGGAAGCTCTCGCTAATAGGATTTCAAAAGTGGTACTTGGAGCTTGACCGAGGTTACCGACTCATAAAAATCCGCCTGACCGACTCATTACAATGATTCAGCTTTGCGCTTGGATGAGCTCCCAATTCTGATGTTCTTGTGTTATTATTGCCTTGCTCAATCGGCCTTGTGCTGTAGACTGCATTAAATTCATCCCGTCAGTGGTAGACCATTGCTTTAATTAATACATAGATTCGAGTGTTTCATCATTTGATACATAGCTATATTGTACAGTAGATCTAAAGTAGATCTTACAATTCTTCATATAGAAATATTTTGCAGTTTATTTCCAACATCTACAAAATAATCGCGTCATTATACCTCAGTGCAGAAAGTGATTAGATTAAAGATAGGGACTTACAAATTTCGTAGTTATCAGATACCTCGTATTCACGTCCTCCAAAAGAGATGCGAGCGCCGCCCCTGCAATAAGGACCACATAAATTAGAAACTGTCGCTTTCATCCGAAAAACAGGAAGGGGAAGACCTACAGATGTTCTCCTGCTTTCCAGGAACTTTGATACCGTTAATGAGTGCAACAGCATGATAGAGCTTGGTGCCGTTCTCTCATAGCCGCCCTCAACAGGCCGCCGGCCATGAGGGATATGGCCATGCGATGTCTGCACCCACTCCATCTCGTGCGGCCTGAAGGGCAGCAGATCAATCGCCCATTGTGGGCATGCTCACCGCCTCCATACGGCACCGCCACGCAAGGGCGAAGATGAGGACCGATCTTGCACGGGTGGACAGAGTTCTCCATCAATGCGGATCCGACGTATATGGGAGAGACACCGTCCGCGTCATGGAAAGGCGGCTGGCCGATGTCCTGTAGGTGACGGGGAAGGGCTGATCAGTCGTGAGAGGGACCCTGTAGCCCGATGGAGGAGGGCTTGGTATGCTGGGGGCGATACAAAGCCTCCGGCGCGTGGATGCTCTGGTGGTCGTGCTCACCGCCAAAGGTTGTGGGGGAGGGGAAGCCGGACATGGTAAGTATGGGATGCGTGTAGGTCAGACAGAAATTAGGAAGTGATGCCGCTGCCGTGGCCTAAGTAATAGTAGGCGCTTTGAATGGTGTTGCCCAAGTGTTGCCGTGATCTGATCGCTGTGATCTGCTCTGATGTTGGTGGTGTTTATCCTCCTTCTTCTTCTTATCTTTCTTGATCTTGACCTTCTTGTGTGATGAATCAGAACCGGAAGAAGGAAAATGGGTTATCGCTGGTGCCAGAGTGTTCTGAAATACACATCTGCCGGATTTAAAAAAAATCCTTGCCAGAGAGCAAAAGAGGTCCACACACAAACAGTTATAGTCATAGTTAGTCACGGACTTGTGCATAGCTGCCCCACTGCGGCCTGTACACTGCTGTCAATGTGCGTCGTGAGGCTGCGTAATCGCCGAAAAGTTCTGAGGGCTATCGCGATTCACAATCAATCTTGTCATAATTAGTTCGATATGATATGTACTACATGAAAGAAGACGACGACACAAGGCAAAAGAAACCTTAATAATTTTACGGATACCCAGTATAACATCTCACAGGCGCTAGTGCCGTGCTCACTTCCCATGTGGAGTCGGAGCTGGGGGTAGTGTCAATTCTTCGAAGTCCCATTCCTTAGAATTGATGGAAGGCAGTCCAAGAGAAGATTTTCCGACTGGAGGTTTGCGTGAGGGGGTGGCATGGGGTTGTGCCTTACTTGCTGGAGCTGGAGTGGAGGCGGGAGGTGGGGAAGGAGAAGGGGGAGACTCGGGCAATTCCTGTGGAGTTTCTTCTTCACGGACTGACATAGACTGCATCGACTGGGTCAACTTGAAGGCGCTATAGATGTAGCAGTCAGAAATGTCGCTTGTATAATTCCTTCGATTGCTTACCGAAGCTCTTGATTGCGTTGAAGGCTCCAATTCTTACACACATCTTTGAACTGCATGAGAATTCCTGCCAAGTCATTATAAAACTGGGGTACCATCAGTATGAAAATCGTAGCTCGATGTGAGATGTGTAACAGACCTTGAAGCCTTCTTCCAAGTTCCGAGTGATTTCTCTATACTTGGAGTACGCAAGGTCAAGCGACTGTAATGCGTTCTCCCGCTCCTTCAAAGCGGGATCATCCTTCCTCGAATCTAATAGCTCCGCATTTTGACTCTGTTGTAAAGGGCCCACAATTGAGCAAGGATATCGTTATGACCGGTAACAACGCCCACCTCAATGTTACTGAGGAGCTCGCTCTGTTTACGAGCGACATCGTCCATCTCCAACAAAAACTTGTCGTACTTCGCTAACTCTTCGTCAGAGATATCTTCGAACATGTCAGGCGTAGTATCTGCTAGCCGCTCAAGACCCGAGGACGCCTTCATGATTCGCGGTTGGATGTCGTCTGCCTCGGCAAGTGATCGAGCTCTGTGCACAATCTGCTCCCGATCCTGGCTCAAAGTATCGAGTTCTTCTAGTTTCACTCGCAGCTGCCGAGCGTGTTCTCGAGTTTTCTTGCCTTGAGCAGTGGAGGTAGCAGTTGGAGACACAGTGGTGGAAGGGATAGATGCTTCAAGGATCGC
Organism: Pholiota molesta; assembly: GCA_014925825.1. Lineage (NCBI taxonomy): Eukaryota > Fungi > Basidiomycota > Agaricomycetes > Agaricales > Strophariaceae > Pholiota > Pholiota molesta. Next base: position 15,460 of record JACGCK010000502.1, read on the forward strand.
CTATGATTCGTAATTTAGTGAATTTATAATAATTTGTTAGGAATTTTGGGTTCTACCTCGTCGAGTGTCAATTCGGAGATACTTTCCTCCCAGTCATCCCATTTCTGTCGCACAAGCTCGTCGCTTTCCGCAGCCTGCGATAATATGCTTCTGTACCTTGACGCCTTTTCAGTGAGCTCGACATTCGCTTCGTACGACTTGGGACGGTTGAGAGAGACTTCCTTTCTGGCGGCTTCATCCTCGGAGGCTTCAGAATCTAGGATATCCAAAGCCTATAACAAAGCGTTAGCTATGGAGAGATGATTGATATCAGGGTATATGATCCCGTACATCTTCCAATATCGCCTGATCGTGATGGGCGAGCTTTGTCACGTCTTCAAGAGAGGCCTCAATTCTCGCTGGGCCATCTTCCAACCGCACTTCCTCAGCCTTTCGAAGTAAACTTGGAGGAAGTCCAATTGGTCGCTCTAGTGCTTCCAATGCGGAGGGGAGGTTCAGGGTTCGAAGTGACCTGTTAAAACGTTCAGACAAACTGTTGGCTAAGATGTAACATATGCACATACTCGTCTATCTGGTCTTGGAGCTCCTGAGCAGCTTCGACAATCTTTTCTTGAATAAGGTTACGCTTTCGATCGTTATATATATCTGGAAACAAAAATGAGAGGGCGGTTGATAAATCCTATTGTTTGCACCTTACTGTTTGCTTCAGATGCTCCCCAGCTCACGAGTTCACTGAATAGCGGATGTCGACTGCCAAGAATGCTGCTTGGGTTCGAAAGACCTTTAGGTACATTTGCAACTGCAAGGATAGTCTCTGATAGTACTTTAAGTGCTGAAGGGGATGGCACGTCTTGATGATAGATAAGTCGTTATCACGCTGTGCACTGACTTCGCTGGTTTTGACGATCTCTAGCAAAGACTTCAAAGAATTAGCCAGAATAAATGTACTGCAATTATTGGTTTACATACTGTGCATCTTGAATGACTGAAGCAGCCACTTTGCCACGACGGGCGACATCGTATGCCTTTTTAGCTTCAATATGTGCTTTCCCCAATCGACCCAGTTCGATGCCATATCTACGAAGCATCTGAGTTGTTGATGGGTGTTAGTCACAGTCGGGAAGAGATCCGAACCTACTAGCCTCGTATTCAACCATACTTTCACGGTATTCAGCCACAGCAAAGAAGTGGTGCTCCTTTGCTTCCATATGGGCCAGCCAATCCTATGCCACACTCAGAACAATAAACAACAAACATACATGGGCGTGAGGAAGAATACCGAAGGTAAAAGGTATCTTATGTTAGATGGTGAGTCCTTGAATGTTGTGAAAGCGGACCGGTACAATGCCCCAGTCTACTAGAATATGTAAGATACCCACGGGTAAATAATTAAAGTATGCTCACCCCGGACGCGATTTTGGCAATCAATGAGTTGCGATATTGGCCTGAATATCAAAGGAATTAGGAATTAGGAATTAGGAATCATGGGTCCGGAAGTATAACAGACTTAATTTCGCTAACTGCCACGAACATTCCTGGGCTTGAGCCAGCATAAGCCATTCAAGGCCTTTGATAAATTCGATTGAAAGATCATAGGGAACCTCTTCTTCCTCTGTTGGCACGGTCATTTAGGTATAACAGTGCTTCGCAGATACGCGAGAGTTCCTGCTGCTTGCTAATAATGAATATTTAGATGAATAAACGCCGTGGTTTGTACTTTGAAGAAATGTCCGACCTGGTAATTTGAGACAGCACGTTTGATACCCTCATTCATCGATCGGTCCTCTGCACCAGCTAACTGAGAGTAGAGGGCGGCCAGGTTGAACAAAACAGCAGCGCGTTCGAACACCAGATTGTTTAAAGTGATTGGGTCGCAGAGTCCTTGAAAACAGATGCGTAGGCAATTGAAAGTTGTATCTAATTCAAAGAGTTAGTATATGCAGCTTGGTTGCTCTCTCGCTTGGTTGAAGCTCACATCTGTAGGAAGCTTCGCTAAAATGGAGAACAAGCTGTGCATGATAGCTACAGTCGATCTTAAACTACAAATCATTATAGAAAATGGGCAGCAAACAACTCACAGGAGAGTGGAATCAATTCTATTCTCGTGCAAAACCCCACCGACTCCATCCTTGCGCAGATCCTGCCATATTTTGATGTCCTCTGTGAATTCGTCTGGATGTGCTCCTGCATGCTCGGTGATGTACCGTTTGACCGCCCGTTTGATATCCGTAGGGTATGTCTTCTTGAAAGGAATATCCAAGAGATTCGACATGACTGCGAAGTTAAAAGAACCGCAGGCTGAAGAAATGGGAAACAAAAGGAAGCAGAGTGCTGCTTTGACGTTTAACGCCGACAGCAGTGGTCTGAATGGTTGCAATGATGGGAGGAGTCTAATCTGTTCACGTGTGGCATAATCTGATAAGAGGGTGATGTCACTGATGTGATGAGTGGCATGCCACTTGCACATTTAAATTACTCGTAGCGTATTACTGTATGTTCCAGGAAGTTTGGCCAGCATGCCATTTTAATATCACACCCTTCTTCTTGAATTGAAATTTACAATCTGAAGCTCTGATCGGCCCCATAACAATCCGTTTACTTCCACTTTACCATGTAATGCGAATACTACAAACATAAGTCATTGTTACATTGCTACTGGAATTCAACTCTTCCGGGCTTATTGCGCAGCTGAAAGCGTGCTACTTCATACCTTTTCACGTATCCTCAAAATTATGTCCACATTACATATACTCTCGTCTCTGGATACCTGAGTCGGGTCCTATCCTGTACCGATTAAGATAATTCCCCAGTGCAATAATTTGGAGCTTCCCATTCTAGAAACTAGACGGTGACCATATTCATGAGTCAATCAAGTCTTCCGTAGAATATATGTTCCAACAAATTAGACAGTCATAGGATGCCATGGCGTTAATAAACTGAATCGACACTCCGGATTTAGCCAGAGTCATTTACAGCCGGAGATTCCTTATTTGAATCAGCCCATTGACAGAGCAAATCGTTACGCTCTTTTCTCCGTTCAAGCACTGTTTCCATCTCTCAGTATTTACAGAAAACGCTGGTAATGGGGTAATGGTAGTAATGATATATAATTTTTTTCAACTTATCGACGCAGTGCGCACCCTAGCTCCTGATTACAATCGTACTTGACTCAGAACGAAATAAGCCAATATTCTTATGTGGATGCTCCTCACTTTTTCTGACTCATGAGACCGCAGCTTGGGCACTCCGTGCTGTGGAGGATAATACAGTGGCCACTAGAGCATCTTTCTGAATCGCCAGTTAGTATAAAAAGAGAGATAGAATCCTAGCGTCCCTCACTCATTTGCTTCGTTCTCAAAGCCAGCGTGCACAAACATCCCACCTGCTCCACGCTTCTACAAATTACGACTAGAATTATATTACAAAATGCCTCGTCCCCACTATCCACCCCCTCCTCCTCCACCCCATCCAGACGTCGTTCCTCCACCACCGAAAGGAAATAAAAAATCCAACTTTTAGAGGCCCAATTTAACGAAGTTTGTCGCCACCTTGTGGTTCTGCACTTCTTTATCTGACATAGCCGTTCAACCATAGGCTCTTATTTTGGAATTTTTCTATCACCCAAGATCTACTTCGATTTTGTCCTCTATTTCTTTGCGTGGGCATCGTTTCCTTTAGCTCGACATTTGGATGCCACTCACGTCAATTTCCTTTCCACCTTGACTATGCCTTTGGAAAATGCAAGATCGTTCCGTTTGACTTGCTTTAAAACTATTAAAGACTCTTCCATCTCCCCTATAATACTTAATGCTATATTTTTGTACCACACCTTATTGTATATAACATACTGCGTACATGTTCTACGGACATTTGTTGAATCATGGACATTTTCTCATTTGACTTGGACTAGATTTTTATTAAGATCC
>JACGCK010000503.1:0-19148 GCA_014925825.1 Pholiota molesta
ATGTAGAGACGATATAAGGTGTGAGGGTCTCGCCGTCAAATAGGGCGGAGGATGCATTTCCGGCGGATGTTGCCAATGAGCCAGAAATCATCAGTACGCGGTCGGACTGGATAATGCTGTTTCCAGCATGGGTGCTTTGCAGAGGAACCATCGTGAGCTGAGCAACAGTAGTGCCCTCGGAAAAGGAAGATCCTACAATGCGTTGAGTAAAGAATAATTGTCATCTCAAGAATGAATGCCATACCCAACGTTGCCCATTTGACACCATTCCAGAACGTCAAGAATGAGCTAGATCCATCAGCCGACCTTGAGTGATGATAAAAAAAAATCAGGAAAATGTAACTAAATAATTAGAAACTACCACTCACTTTCCAGCAGCAAAAATGCTAGTTGCATTGCCATCGTCGACTGTCAAGGCCGAGATAGGACCTGGGATATCCGCTCCTGAGCCAACCACAGTCCAAGTAGCATTGTCGATGCTGAACTGCAGAACATTCCCTGCAGTATTATCAGACAACGAGGTAGAACCTCCAGCAATCAGCAAGTTTTGGTTATCCTTCAAAATAAAAATAAGCATCGACCTGTATCAAGAAGGAGGGGAAAAAAGAGCAAACATACCCCTGCATATGCAACAGACGCAACTTCTCCCTAAAATCCCACCGCCGAGGGCATTCCATTGCTTGCTCCCAGTATCAAAGCTGCAAATCGCTTGACACCTCAACGACCCTGCTTGTGCAAACGAGCCTGCGACGATCAGCACCGTCGGCTTCGCAGTGGATATGCTGATCGAGCGCACAACGACGCTCGCACCCGAAGCTGGCTGGAGCGCCTGCAGGGCAGTCAGGTCCCACTGGCCTTTAGCAAGATCATACAACGCAAGTCCGTTGACGTCCGAGCCCGCGATCGTGAACTCGCCGCCGACATAAAGCGAATCACCATCGACGAGCAGCGCGCGGACCGTGCCATTGACTTGTGGCCCATTGAGCACGGTGATCGTGGACGACTCGGCGTCGAAAAGCGCAACGCCTTCCGAGAGCGTAGAGGAACCAGTCGCGGTGAAAGTGAAGTTACCACCGAGGACAGTAAGCTGCTTGGATGACGAGCTGTTTGTCCAGAATGTGCCGGCGAGTACAGCGGGAGAATTTGCGGGAAGGGCTGCTGGAAGTTGAATAGGAGTCTGTGGGGTTGCGGGCGCCTGACGGGCAAAGATTGAGGAGAACGTCATGTGGGAGATCCAACGAGCGCTATGATGATGGTGGTGGGCTGTGGTACGACGAGCGAGGTAGATTGGGCAGGTGACGCAACACCCATAAGGCCAGCAGCAAGTGGTTCGATCTGCGGTCCATTCACATCCCCATTCGAGAGCATGACGAGCCCACTGGCGCCAAACTTCTGCGCAGCAGTGACCGCACCTGCGACGAATTGCGAGTCGGTGCCATTCCCAATGAAAGTCATCTTGCCCACGACAAAACCGCCGCTATTGACCCAGCTGCTCGACTTGATATCCCACGCCGCGAAGCCAGCCGCGTTCGCGCCGCTGCCGCTGCCCGAGGCAGGCAACACTTGGGTAAAGTTGCCGGCAATCTGCACTTGGCCCTCAATCAACCCGATGCTCGCCACAGCGCCGTTCACACCAGCAACCAGAGGTGACCAGCTGTCCTTGACCACGTCATACAGCGCGATGCCGTTCAACTTGCCCGAGGTCGAGCCTGCCTTGGTGTCGGTGAAGGAGCCACCAACGTAGAGCTGATCTCCATTAAGCACGAGGGAGGTCACTTCGCCATTGAGTCCATTGCCGGATAGCGCCGTCAGCGCACCGTTCTTGAACGCGACGATGTTGGAAGAGCCTGATGCAGGCCCAGACGTGAAGGCGAACGAACCGCCAACCAAGATAGCGCCGGATGGGTGATGTGCAACAGCATTAAGACCAACGTTGCCAGCGGCCAACCCAGCGGTACCACCAAGTGCGCTGAGAGCGTCAAATCCGAGGGTGTCGAACGCCGTCAGAGATGTATTAGGGAAGAATTTGGTGCCGTCAAGAGACGTGTTCACAGTTGTCGAGGTACGGGGCCATTCGAGGAAGCCAAAGCCTCGCGCGAGGCCGCCGGCAGAAGACTGTGTGGTGGTCGAGTTCCCATTAGAGGTGGCATTGGCCGATGTCAAAATAAGCTCCACCCTGTCGGCAACAAGCTCGTATTGGCCGTCCTGGCCAGATCCCGCCGGGTTGTCTGCGAGTGCCATTGTGATAGTCGTGACAAAGTTTGGCGACGATGGAAGAATGGGACCGCTGTACAAAAGCTGACTCGCATCGTGGGTGTTTTGTTGGGTTATGTTCGAGATGAAGGGCGAGAGGCCAGCTCCAGGGAATACGGTGACCTGTACAGTTGTCCTCTTGGCGCAGTCCTGGAGGTTGGTACATCCTGGGATGAGAAGATTGATGTCATAATTGCCAGCAGCCGAGACGTATGGGATCCAGGTGAAAGTTGGTCCAGAGGAAGATGGTGTACCGACAGCTACCTCAGAGACCAAAACAGTTTGGACAGTTCCAGGAATATCTGTATTGGCAACCACTGGGGACCAATTGCCTGTTTGTGTGTTATTCGACGGATTAGGCGCAAAGCATGATTCGGTGTTATTCGTGGCGATTGCAGAAGCAAAGGCGCCAGAGGAGAGGAGCTGGAGGATGTGCAAACCGGGGCCAGAGCCGCTGAACGATGATATTTTGATTTGGACACCTGTGATATCAAGTGGGCCATCAAACAAGAAATCCTGATACAAGATGGAGGAATCTGATGATAACGGGCATGGATCTGTGCAGGTCACGTTTTGACCTGTCGTGGGATCGATGTACTTCAACGAACGGACGTTGTTGTCTGGCAGTGTTGTAACACTAGATAACGCGCAGAGATATCAGCAGTCTTTTCGACGGATTTAGGACAAATTAAAAGACATACCTGAATCCAGTTGTTCCATGGTTAGGTTGGAACGTATTTCCAAGGCGAATGCCGTTCGCAGAGATGAAAGAAAAGGCACGGACATTGATTACTGGCGATGAATTATCTGCTCCAAACCAGGTGTTTCCACTGCCGTCAGACCCTGACGGGCATAGAATATTCAGCACATTGGTGAAGCCTGTCTCAGTGGAGGAAGGCGATGCATCGATGGCCGCATTCTGCAGCGGCACAGGAACAAGAGAGGATGAAAAAGGCGTGGCACCGGCGGAAAAGGGGACGTTGGGGTTGTTAGTACCGTTCAAAACCGCGTTTCCGTTGCCAAACGACGTGAGGAACGAGCCGGCGAAGAATAAGCTCGCGTCAGAGGAGTTCGTGGTGATGGAGGTGACTTCGGCCTGGGCTCCAGAAACGCCGCCGAAGGGGGCGCTGGACCAAGTGCCTGCCTTGGGGTCGAAGATGGCAATGGCGTGTCCAGGAGATGAGAAGCTACCGCCTGCCCATAGCGTGTTCCCCTTGGTATCACAGAACAGAGCATTGACCTGGCCGTTGGGACCGCCTGATCCCAGGGCCGCAAAAGCACCGGACGAGGGCGTGTAGGAGGCGATGTTAGCTGCAGATACGCTGTTGACCGAGGAAAAGCTGCCAGCAAGGTAGAAGACATCGTTGAGAGCGCACCCGGCGAGTATGGATCCACCAGGATTGGTTGAGGCGAGACGGGTGAGCGAACCATCGGATGCGCGCGATAGGAGGGTTGCGGTGGTGGGGTCGAAGGTGAGGGCGGCGTCGGTGAAGAGGTCGAGGCCGGCAAAGGCACCTGCGAGGCCGACCTTGCCCATACGGTCAAAGTCGACCTGGGGAAGGGAGGCGTGTGCGGCATGGGAGGTGAGGATGAGGGTGAGGGCGAGGAGGAGGGAGGGTATTGAGGGCGGCATTGTTGCACGGGGCAACGGCGGGTATATGAGCCACGGGGGCTGTTGCTGGGGCAAAGGAGTGTGAGGACGAGAAAGAGGGTGATGGTACAAGATACCCACCGACGGCGTTGCAGAACGCAAAGACGAACGAGTGGAAGGCCGGCTCTCTTCTTCCCAACGTGGTCGTCAACAAAAATATTATGTAACCACTCTCACTCAACAACACGTCTATCAAAAATAGATAAGCGTGATGCACAAATCTTCACTGAGCCCAGACTGAGCCTTGAGCCTTCGCGAAGTGACTTGTGTCGCCAAAGAAAAGGGAGGCAACTATCGCGGCAAGAACAAATAAAATAAAGCAGTGACAACAGTAAACAGCGATGGGACAGAAAAAGAGAGAAACACAGATACTGGTGTATCGAGGTCACTCTGGTGGAAAATTTGCGCCAGTTCTATTTTTTGTGGTCAATCCCGCATCCCTCAGCGCCTCAAAAAGACCAGCTTCTTTCTATTGAGCTCTTCAAGCACCATCTTAAGCGCTGATAGGAGATTACATAATAAGCTGTCGCAGCTGGCTTGGTCGGAGGTCGAAACGTCGGCGTCGCAAGCAGCTCTAAACTGGCGCTAACAGTAACTCAACTCTAACTGCACCATCATTTGACCATCATGAAAACTTACCCGCTGATTCGTCAAATTCCTCTCCAACTCGTCAATATCTTGCGGGAAGATTTTGAACTGCAGTCTTTTGTGCGGTAAATGCCCAGGACACCACTTCGGACCCCACCTGAGCTTGACCAGCTACCACACATCAGACTCGGATAGATCTCCAGACCGATTCAAAAAACAAACGAAATTCATCTGCACTGTCAACGTATCTTGCCAGCATCGTATTTCAAAAGGGACTCTCTTACAGTTTCCTACTCGTCAACGTCAGACCTTGGACAATTTCACTTTGCATTTGAAAAGATGCTAGGTGTCGCCCTGCTCTTCTTACCTCATAACGAACTCCATTGGGCAAAAATTTCCCTAAGCACTCATGTGATATATGATGCATGAGCTGTAGCTGTTATTCTGGGATGATTCTCGGGACGTGGTCGGTGTCAGAACGGGTAGAGATCGAAATAGTGCGCTGACTGAGGAGTTGACGCGGGTAAGCAGACGTTTGAAACTAGCAGGCCTTCGACTGGCTTTTGAGCCCGCCTCGATGGCGATCGCGCAAAGGATTCATCTTTTGGTGAACGATTTATTGTGGGGGAATAGGGTCCTGGCTCAACCAGGTTGATGGTATGTCACTAGTCACTGCTGAATGCAAATTCTCATGTTCTAATTCAGCACGCAATTATACTTAGAACTTTATAGACTCGTGTCATATCAGTTGGCCGACCACGTTTATGACATATAGCTTGCGGGTCGACGACAATTTCTCAAAATACATCGGTCCGTTTACTACGATTTAACGCCTCGACGTCCTGCTTCTCCTGTGCTTTTCCATGTTTTAATTGTTCATATTGGAATACATAGCGTGGGTGTATTCGTAAATATCACTCTTTCGAGCACCATTCTTGCCAGCAAATGAATATTATTGATCATGTGTTTGCTTTCCGAAGTTTAAGCCCGTGAACTTTTGTTTTCGCTGTCGCCTAACCGCCATCCCACTCCTTGCTGAGCAGGGGCATGGCGGCCCGTGTCAGTTCGTCGCGTCTATAAAGCAGCGATTCAAACCCCACTGTATGCTCCACAGACTTTGCGAAATGTGGTTTCTCGTCACTTTGGTGGCTCTCGTCATTCACCAGGTCGCACCTGCACCATCTGCAACCACTGTTGGGGCCGATCTAACGTTCCTCTTCCAAAATGACCTTAACTGTAAGTAGTCCTCGAGTCCCCCATCTTTGCATAACAAAAGTATGCCTACTGATCATTTAAAGGGCCAACGGCGTCTGAGCATGCTGGAACGATACTGATTAACAAGCAAACTAATAATGCCCAAGCAGTCGCGGCATGCAAATTGCTCAATGAGGGCCTACTTGCTACCACAGGGACGTATTTTAAATCGGATACTACTTCACTTTTGAAGTATATCGCCCTGGAGAATCTCTCGCCTTCCCAGGAGTTCCGTGTCGCATCTACGTCCACGCATGGTTGTTCTGCTATCTCTCTTCTCGATGGCGTCCATCCCGTCAGCTGTGATGCGCATTTTCCGACTTTTTGCTCCCAAACGGCGCCTTACAAGCCGAATGTAGCTACAGATCTAAGCCCGAAATTCGAAGTCCATGTTCAATCCAAAAAGTTGACGGTTACTGGGTCAGCGCTGCTCACCTCCGTGCTTAGATATTCTTTATTGACGTTCTGCAGGAATCGAGATGCTTTGTCATTCCGTTTTTTAGGTATCCCGTTCGCGGACCCTTTCGAACGTTTCGCCTACTCGAAACCTTTCAGCAGTGCTGCGAATCTAACAGCCTTGACCTATGGAGCACGTTGTGTACAAGTCGGTGGCGGAAACGAGGACTGTCTCTTTTTGAACATTTACACCCCTTTCCTCCCTCAAGATTCGAAGAAGTCGAACGACCTTCGCCCTGTTCTGTTTTGGATCCATGGAGGAGGATTTACTAGTGGAGAAGCGACCGACGGTATTTTCGACGGCGGTAATCTGGCTAGCCGCAACGATGTCGTTGTTGTTACTATTCAATATCGGTGAGCTTAGTTAAAAATATCTAACACCCAAATATTTTTTCTCATCTCTGTAGATTGGGAACTTTGGGATTCCTCGCCTTAAATGATGGTGTTACCAACGGAAATTTCGGAATAGGAGATCAGGTAAATCGATTTTTATAAAGCTGTTCAATTGCCCTTATCAATTTACTCGCGACAGATTACTGCCTTGCAGTGGGTCCAAGAACACATTGCCGACTTCGGTGGTGACCCGAAGCGCATCACAATTCATGGCCAATCTGCTGGTGCTGGCTCCGTACGCGCCTTGCTCGCCGCCAAGCCTGCTTTTGGCTTGTTCCAGGGAGCCATTTCACAGAGCAACCTGGGTGGTTTCGGCTATGCTACGACCTACACCGAATATCTGAGCATTGCCGATGAATGGACATCGTCCGGCCAAAGCACAGTCTCTTCGGTGGGCTGTGCCGACGCTATAGACACCCTCAGTTGCCTCCGGCAAGCTTCAGCATTGGACCTCATCAACGCACCGAACGCTCCTAGGTAAGCTGACTTCGCTTGAACGCTCTACCTATTTACTCAAAACGGTGTGTTGTACAGATTTATTGTTGTCGATGGAAAGATTATTACCACGAGCGAGCTTGTATTGGACGGGTCAGGTCCTACCGCGAATGCACATGTCATGTTTGGATGGATGAGGGACGATGGAGCGGACTTCATTGGCGCTTTCCCCACTGCGAGCACCACCTTAACACAGGCACTCCTGGGTGCTGGGTTTGTTGATTCCCTAACTTTTTATCGGTGCAAAAGCCTGAATATTTGTTTGTTATATAGTGTCAGCTCTGCTGTGACCAACCAGGTAGTTCAGTCAAAGCTCTTCCCCATGCCAACGTCAGGGAATGAGACTTGGAATCTGTACAACTTGACCAGTCGTATTGGTACAGATGGCCAATTCAGGTGCGGAGACCTCAGTCTACGCTCTCTTGGAATTTCTCTGCTTAGTTGGCAATAGATGTATTGACCAAGCGACTCTCATCGCTGCTGCCAAACATAAAGTCTTCCCGTCGGTTTATGCCTACCAGTTTGATCGAAGCATTCGTGGATATGAACCTAATCCCGGAACATGCAATCCTCCCGCTACGGCAGAGTTCCCCAATGGGGACCCTAGCTTGCCCTACTTCCGGTATGAACCTTCAGCTATGATGTATGACCCAAAATCCAGTATCTCAAAGCTATTTGATTTAGCTGCCATTCCGGCGAACTATACTATATGTTCGGCACTCTCGGTCAGGATTCAGTACCATTCCGTGACTGGAACGATCTTGTCCTTTCTCAAGTGAGCGTGGATGTATGGGGCTCATTCGCGAGGACGTTCAACCCCACACCCTCTGCTGCTTTCCTCGACGCTCGAGGATATTCAAACACGACAGCTGCACTACGTCAAATAGGAGCATGGGATTCGATTACGCCGTCTACGCAGACGCCTTTGAGGATCTTCGACGTCCCGCTCTCCAACTCTGTTTGGCAAGAACAAGCGCAATGTGATTTGCTGGGATATCCTGCGACTCTCTTTGGATAGTCTAAATGTTGTAGGCAACAATTAAACCAAAAACAGTATTCATGGGTTATAATATCCCGAAGAGCTGCAGACAACAGCATGAGAGGTCAAGCAACATAAGCATACTTATCATGACTTGAAACGGAGTCTCACCTAGTGTACTTAGAGATGCTCTGACTTGAAAGATTAGCAGTAGCGTCTGGATCAAATTCAGAACAAAATTCACAGCAGACTCGCTTGAAAGCCCAGAAAAGTCCAGAATCCAGCGCGCTGGTTGGGCACAACCCCATCCTCGTCTACGTCCATCCTCTTCTTATCCAGCGGCTGCCCCATGGGCCTGTATCGGAAGCCGCCAACGAACTGCGCGTTAATAGAACTGTTGAGGAAGGACATCTTGCCCACAACGAAGCCGATATCTTTTGTTAGTTGGCCAGCCGCTCTTAATCCAGCGGCCTTCCTTGATATGCCACGCCGCGTAGCCCGAGCCATCGTCATCAATACCGCCCCTGTCACTTCCGCCCAGCGCGACCAGGTCCTCAGCGCAACTGCCTCCGACGTGAAGCACGTCGTCGATCAATGTAATACTCGCCACCCTACCATCAATTCCAGCACCCAAGGACGACCAGGCGCCCGAGGCCACGTCGTACATCGCAATTGCACTCAAGTTGCTCGCGGCCGTGCCCTCGTTGGTGTCGTCGAAAGCGCCCCCGACATAAAGATGGCCGCCATCCAGGAGGAGCGAGGTCACTTCTCCGTTGAGCCCATTCCCAGCCAGTGCGGTCAATGCACCGTCCTTGAACGCGATGATGTTCGAAGAGCCCGATGCAGGCCCAGTTGTTAGTGTAAATGCGCCGCCGACGAAAATAACACCGGATGGATGATGTACGACGTCGTTCACACCAGTACTATCGTCTGGTATAGTATCGCCGAGCGCACTGAGCAGCTGAACACCGAGGGTGCTGCACGCGAACAGCGACGTATTGCCGCAGAACTCGGTACCATCGATTGACGCGTCCACAGCAGTTGACGCGCGGGGCCATTTAAGGATACCAAAGCCCTGCGCATGGCCGCCAGGAGAGGTGGACTCATCTGGGTTGTTGGTACGGTTCAACCCCGCATTTTCCTCTCTAAACACCGTCAGAAATGAGCCGGCAAATAACAGACTCGAATGAGAGCAATCCGTCGTGATAGAGGTAACCTCCGCACGCGCCCCAGAAATACCAAGGCAGGGAGGCGCGGACCAAATATTCGTATCAAGATCGAAGACAGCAATTCCACGCCCGGGCGACGTGAAACGACCGCCTGCCCATACTTTATTCTCCTTGGCATCGCAGAAGAGTGCGTTGATCTGGTCATTGGGCCCTCCGCCCGAGCCCACAGCCCTAAATGGGGTAGTCGTCTGTGTATAATACCCGTCTCCAGTCAAAGGGTAGCGCTGTGACCAGGCAATGTTAGCAGCTGGAACGCCATTGATCCTGGAAAAGCTCCCGGCGACGTAGAAGATATCGCCGAGAGTGCAGACTGCGAGGATGCACCCGCCTGGATTGACTTGGGCGATTCGGGTGGGCCCTACGCCTGAGTCGCATGCGAATAGGGTGCTGGTTGTAGCGTTGAAGGTGACGGTAGAGTCGTCGAAGAGGCCGATGCCGCTGAGCTCGAGATCGTCGAGGATGACGCAGACATCATGATCCTCCTGCAAGGGGCTGTGGGTGGGAGTGATATTAAAGGTCATGAGAGAGTAGAAGCAGCATGTATTGAGGGCGCCCGTGTTGCAGGCCGCAGTATACGAGCCCTGGATCGGCCTCGTCCACCGACGGCGCTGCGCAAGGTCGCGGTCGAAGTCAAAAGCTCGCAGCCCTTCTCAACACCAGTGTCTTACGTAATACACACTCACTCGCTGGCCACAACCGATAAATTCCGTTTCTAGTAGTCTATGCGGACAGGATAGTCTCGTAATCCTGCTTGGGCACAACGCCCGTCATATCCACGCTTGTCCCAATCCCGTTCAAAAACGGCGACGCCTGGTGCATGGCCCTGCAGCAGAAAGGTGAGCATTTGCATGCGCACCCGCCGGGAAATCACGACTTACTGGGGGTATCGGAACCGGTGCACCGGTGGTTTCTGCGCGTCGCTCAGGAGGATATGGACGTGCGCCTGCTCTTCGGTCTGGGCGGTGTGCTTCGCGTTCAGGGTCTCCCAGTACGACGCTGGCGTTTTGTACATGGCGATCCACCGAGTGAGGTACACATCCTTGTCTGCTGAAGGCGCTAGTTTGACCCCGACAACGCCTGCGATGGAGATCAGGAGCACGTTTCTCCAAAAGGCACTTCCAAAGCCTGGATACATACAAGAGAGCCCCATGAGATGTATTCGCGTTTGCTAAGGCGGAAGACACGGACCTTCTGGGGGATATACAGTTGTGTCCTCTTGGTGGTGGTGATCGTCGTGGTGATCATTCGAGGAGGTGGAAGCGGCCCTCGCTGTGGTGTAAAAGACAGGTTTGGTGCGAGAGGCAGCCAAGGCGGCCCTCCTGGCGAGCGACATAGTTAATGACTTGTTGAAGACGAACTCGAGCATACCTTGACAGCATTGTTTTGCTCTCATGCCAATGTCCTCGGAATTCATCACGGCCAAACAAATGTCTGCACTGCCACCTGACAGATTGATCATGACATTGACAGTCGCGGCTCGCCACATCCTGCCGCACACGACTTGCGTCGAGAACGCAAACGGATGCCGAGCTCTTCGCAATAATCAAACGGGTAAAAACGCGTCATGTATCGGCATAGATGGGTGCATACAATATGGACAGTAAGCCAAGGTATCTAATGCATTATCGACTTTTGGAGGTGAGTAGGGATGGTGTCCCATGATGGTAGCCAAATTCTATCGGAAACAGCGTTCCCGTGGCAAAATCTGTGATGCTCTTTTCAGATGTGAAAAGAGGGGCGGTGAGACTGAAAGTCCAGCAGTTGGGATAAGTTGTATAAATTATGGAAGATGATTAAATGGCCCATTAGCATCGCGTCCTATACAGCACTATAGTTGAGCACGAAAACGAAAAGAGACAGAAATTGGACGTACCTGAGTATTGTAAGTTTATGTAGGTGCTGCCCCATCCTCAAGGGTTGCTACTTCTACTTCCCCTCTCCCGGATCCTCTCTCGCATTTCATGTGCTGCACGGCGGGTGCCGGCGGTACCAGCCCATCCCCTCGCCGACAGCCACCCAACGATCTTGGGCGTAAATGCAGCGGTGAGCCCGACACGGATAGGCAAGAACAGTGTCTTGTGAATTGTATACGCCAGCACAAGCATGGCATAGAAGCCTTCCTGGCCTGTACCCGTCTGCGTTCGGGCGACGGCGTCGATCTCATCCCTGCCTGGCTCGGCGGGCCGCGTGTAGATGAAGTCAGTGACCGCGCTCTTGACGCTGGCGGCGACCTCAGAGACGTATTCCGCGCCGAGGAGGTTGATGCCGACGAAGGCGACGGAGAAATCGAGGACGGAGAAAATGAGGTAGACACCGAGCGCGTACCACCCGTACGCCTTGATGAGGTGCTTGAGGCGCTGGGACATGGATGCGTCGGGCGGCAGGGGGCTCAGACGGGGCTCGGACGGGGACTTGGGGCCAGAGTCGGCCATGAGACGGGCAGGAAAGTTGGAGAAGAAGCGGGCATTGGGGCGCGGGGTGTGGGTGAGCGGGGAGACGGGGAGACGGGTGGCGGCGGTGAGGGGGAGCAGGGGGCGTGCGACGCGCGGGGCGATGGCCTTGAATATGTGGAGGCGCGGGAGGAGGCCGCGCATGGTGGTGGGTGCTGAGCGCCACCGCGGGGAGCGCCCGACGAGGAGCAGGTCACGTGTGGATAACGCCGTATGGCAGGGGACAAAAATATTGCAGGGATAGTGGATGCATCTTCTCGTGAGAGGGCCTGTCCAGAGCTCTTTCATCGATCATCCTCTGCCCTATACCAGTACATGTATCCCGTCGTCGCCATCCGTGCCCGATCTTCCTCAGCCCCTCGATAGCATCCCCATCTATCTGCCATGTCCGCCGACGCCCCAGACGACTACCAGGCTTCTGCACCCTTCGAGGGCCCCGAGAAGCTCCTCGAGATCTGGTTCGCTCCATCTGCTGCCCAGGTGCCCCACCTCCCCGCCGCCAGCGGCACGAAAACCGGCCTTCGCACCGTCTCCCGCGCGACATGGGAGGAGATGCTCGACATCGTCAAATGCAAGGTCCTCAGCGTCATTGAAGGCACCGATATCGACGCTTACCTCCTGAGGTTAGTTTTTCTAGGTTGGCGTCGTCGCTGCATGCTCACGAAGCCACAGCGAGTCGTCCTTTTTCGTCTCTCCACACCGCCTCATCCTCAAGACCTGCGGCACTACCCTTAATCTCTTTGGCCTGCCCCGTATCCTTGAAATCGCTGCCAAAGAAGCAAACATGACCACCGTCTACCGCTTTTTCTACTCGCGCAAGTCATTCATGTTTCCCGAGCGTCAGCTCGGCCCTCACAGGGACTGGAAGCAAGAGGTCGAATACCTCGATAAAATTTTCTCCAACGGCGCGGCCTACACCATCGGCAAAGTCAACGGGGATCACTGGCTTCTCTATCTCACTAACCCGAGTCCTATCAGAATCACCTTGACGCTCCACACGTGGAGACGGAGGATCGACACGTGATTACACAATTGAAATCCTCATGAGTGACTCTCGCCCAAGCGCGCGAGCCGTTCTTCTTCGACGAGGCCACGCGGACCGCGTGCTCACGCCGTCCGCCCTCGCCGCCGATCTGTCCGACAACCTGGCATCACCCAAAATATTCCCGCCGTCTCTGACGCAACTGGATGCGTACGCCTTCCAGCCATGCGGGTATTCATCGAACGCGCTCATCAAGTGGGGGCACGGGCCGCTCGAGAACGACTTTGCTGGGACGCCCTCCGCCAACGCGCCCCGAAGCGCCCGCCGCCGCCTCGGGCGAGGGGTACTACACGATCCACGTCACGCCCGAGGAGGGTTGGTCCTACGCAAGCTTCGAGTGCAACGTGCCGCTCTCGACGTCCGGCGCATCGCAGCGCGGGAAGATCCCAGACCTCAAGACGCTCGTGAGGCGCGTCGTGAATATCTTCCAACCCGGCCGCATCACCCTCACCCTCTTCGTCTCGAGCGAGGACAACGAGACGGGCGAGGAGTCTGCGGTCGAGGCCGCGCAGCGTGCGTTCAAAGCGGCGCTCATCCCGGCTGCGCTTGGGGTGAACGGCGCGTCAGCGCCCATGTCCCCGGACGCACGCCTGCACACTAAAAACTATAAAAGGACGGACAAAATCAACTACGAGTTTGGAGGATATGATTTGGCCTTTGCGAGCTTTGAATTGAAATGATCTGGCCTGATAGAATTTGCTTTGATATATGTAGTACCCTGTACCCCGCTGTGTAAGATACCATCGACCAAAAAGAAACCACTACCACCACACCACAAGAACGAGAGAAAGTACTAGTAGAGTAGGCTCTGAGCTAGTATTGCGGTTTGGATTTTCCTGTGATATCTTCTCGCTGTTTTCGTTTCGAGTACCCGTTTAATATGCGCAGTTTTCTAAACCACTGAAACTAAGAGCGAGTCAACTACAGTTTCGACCGAACAAAAATAGATATTTTGATTATACGGATTAAGAGCATAGAGGACCCAGGATTAGCCTATTACACTTTCGCTTTCCAATAAATAAACAACCAAGGCGAGAATAAAGTCCGACAATACACACAAAGCTACAAAGACTCGAACCAAAGGGTTACCAATAAGCAGAAAAAGAGTGAGAAAGTGTTCCATCTCTCAATACATATGATAATTATACGAAATATTAGGCCAGCACTGCCAAAGAACAAAAAAGAAGAGCGGCTGCAAGAGGTTACTTTTGTATTAAGAGGAAGGCAAAGGGATAGCCTCTTTTTGCTGTGCAGATTTGTTGCGCATGATACACAGTGGGCAGAGCCGCACGTATAGCTCGGCCATTGGCCAGGTAATAGTTGCCTAATCAGTGCAGTAGGTTGAATAAGGGTGAAGAATGATAAGGTAGGCTAACAACTTACAAATCTCAAACGGACGACTTCGAGGAGCATTTGAGCCGCAGGGAGGTGTGACCGATGAGCATAGGTTAAGACATCATATATCTGGTTGAAAACAGGTATCCGATCATAATGGTGCACCTGCGAAATTCCATTCAGTACTGATTTACACGATTGCCGTGCTAGATTTTTTTAAAATACCTGAAGACTGTCCTCGTCCGTGTTGTCATTGAGAAGATCACTGATAAACCGGCGCCGATGCCCTGCTGCGGTCTGCGCGTCCATTTCAAACACAGAGTCCCGAGGCACGAGGATAGCGCTGTATTTGTCGGAGCCAGCACAAAGCCTATGTATCACAGTCCAAGAATGCAAACGGTCTGAAAGGTGAGAAACATCGCCAGTCTGAAGCGCCCGAGCAAGCTTGATGTATTTATCGACAGAAAGGCAAGCAGTTTCCTTTATCGCTTCCATCATGTTCCGCTGGAGATGCATTAAGGAGCTCTCAAAGTCGGGGCGTTTTGGCATCTCGACGGAATCGATTTGGTAGAGGGACTGATAGACGTATGCTGGGAGAGGGATAAACGCGGGATGCCGCCAAGGTTCGATATGCGAATCGGGAATAAGAATTTTGTGATGAGCAACAGGGAAGGTATGTGGTATGATCTCCAGTCTTGCTGTAGACGATTGAGACTGGGCAACACCTCCAACGGGCAGAGTCGCATGTGTAGGCAGGCTCTGTTTATTTGGCTTTGCAAAATCTGCTGTGAATCTCCCCGTGTGGCTAGAGTCAGGATCCGACGCGGGTTCTGTCTCAGAATGGGTGGGAGATAAACTCGTATGGGGAACTCCTCCTGCAATGTTCTGGCCGTAGAAGCTGTGACCGCCCATGGTTTCATCCACCGGTTCGACCTTTATGCCCTGTTCTTGCCCACCCCGTGTAGGCCATTCCTTTTTGCTGCTACTAGCCACAGGAGTCACCGGACTAATCTCTTCGTCATCGGCGCGCCTGTGCCTTTTCTTGGGTGTATAATTGCACAACGTTCCCTGCCCGCCCCCTTTGCAGTTGTTACATATGGGCAGATTTCGGTCACACTGAATAATAAGAATCCACTTTCCTTGAGAAGGAGGACTTCAAAAAACATTTTTGCTGCTCACTTTCATGTTATGTCCTCGACAGCGATCGCATCTAGGTATGCCCCGATGCGCCGGAGTAGGAAGTGGGGTATACGAACAATCTTTGAGGTTTGCCCAAGAGCAGTGATTACAGGTCGGCAAAACACGGTCGCACTGGACAGGAAATACTTAGTTTTTTCTATGAGGCAACCCGCAGATTATTGACGAACCTTTAAATTACTCAAGCGACAGTGGTCGCATCGAGGTTTTCCTCTGCGGCCCACCCATCGTGATTGTGCGTGCCATATATACTTTTGGATTTGGGATGCGAATAGTTAGCTGCCCTTCACCTCTGGTGCTTTCGATATGGTCTGAATCCTCCTGAGGCGACGACATAACTTGAGCGGGCCAGGTTCGCCACGGAGTCCTCTAGAGTGGTAATTATCAATGCGATTCAGACGTGACGTGACCTAATCTACGCTGAATATAGAATTTACTCGGCGACAAAAGGCTGAAACTTTTGCACATCGAGCCTGCTGTCTTTCTTGTCTTCAATTCAAGCAGAATCGGACAAGCTCGCTCTTTGGGTATTCTACCAACGTGGGTATGTGTTTACATTAGGCTTTTTCAGAGGTAGGACAGCTGTCTACAGGAGCTGCCTTGCGATGAAGAAGGCCTTGAGACATAGCAAACCACCATATATGGGTAACGTGGTTCAGCAGTCGTGTAACCTTTTGAAGCCGGCCCGATCTCTTCCGGGCGTACTTTGACCTGAACAGCGACTAGCCCTCTTCTTGAAATCACAAATGCCATGCCAAAAGCTTGTACCTTTCTCCACCTTGAAGTATTTCTACGAACAATCAAAGCATCTGCTAGACTTTCGAACTTGCAAGCTCAACCTCTCTGATGCCTCGAAATCGCATCATGTGCTTCCAGGAGCTTCACTGGGTCCAACCGCTGAAGAATCCTACTTCCTGCTTCCCAAACTTGACTTCAGAACACCATCTGAACAAACTTGCATGGCTCGTCTGGCCATGAGCTACCAGCGATATCACGAGGAGGCAACCTTTCCCTCTGATTCAGAGGGTCTGCTTCCATCAGGTCCACCGAAGATGTCGAATGCGATTTGCTCACATGGACGCAGTTACTATATAGTATTAGCATCGTTTCCACCATTTGAATTACGCACGTTTTCCGCCGGGATCTTTTCTCGCTCCTTCAGCACGCTGCGAAGTGGGATTATAGGCAGTTCTCTCAAACTATCATCTGTATTTCCCTCCGAGGCGCTATTTATAGTAAGCATGTTCGCATGTTAATCCAGATCCCATGCTGCTGCTTGTTTCTCAATCACACGTTCTACCGCATCGTATTACTTCGATGCGTTCTCTGGAATTAGAAACATTCCTTCTTTCACTTGCCTCTGGGTATAAATAAGGGAATCGCGCCTGAAGAACGACCGTTGAGAACTTGCCCACTCTGATTTACTTGGATATGCTTTCGAACGTCAAAGCCTCACTTTCTGGAGTTTTGCTGGGTGCTCTTTGCGTGGCAGCGGCATCCGTCGCATATGTGGATCCAAGTCTAAATGGAGGCTCGATGCTCGACAACGGTACTTCATACTCAGCTCTCTCGGATTGCTTTTGAACATATCCTGACGTATTTCAGCTGGTGTCGGTGTTGGCGAACCTTTGAATGTACGTTAACATTTCGGAGCTTCTGACTGTATACATTGACTTATTTTGACTGACCCAGATCATCATCTCTGGGTTAAGCTCCCCAGACGTCCTTACAGACTCTGGAATTGTCAACTACGCCAAGTCCATTGGATTGTAAGTCCAAGCCTCGGATTTCTGTTCAAGCTTACAAAGTAGTATTTTTCTAGCTCAACTGAATGCCTAGGTATTCATCTTGGAGGACCCCAGTCCGCCAATTTGGGAGATGGTAACGGGTTTGTCAATCAAACGGTATATCATCTTGTACATATACAAGCGTCTATTACCTAACAACTCTTGCGTTGCAACACAGGTGGAATTGCGCCAGGACTACGGAAATGCAGACGTTGGCACATGTCTCGAAAGTTTGATTGGAGGCAATCATTTCCGGTAAATGATCAATTGTTTCGCAAGAAGTAGAGCATGAACGCTGACTTTGAATTCTTTTTGGCAGCGTTTTCCGACAGAACGGACCACAGGCTGATACGGGTGCTTTATTCCTTGCGTAAGTCAATCATAAGTTTATATAGAAAATTCCTCCTAATCTTTGGCAAATGTTTCAGCGTTTCTAAAGAAGAGGTACTTGCAAAGAATGGTAGCATAATGAGTGAATATTTCTTTTTCTAATATTATGCCAGGATGTCGAGGAGGGCCATACCATTGTGCCCGATGGATACAACATTGGTGGTTCTACAGTCCTCATATTTCTACTGCTACTAAAAGCAGGAAATGCTGCATAGGCCGCAATGAATTTGTCGCGGTTGCCCTCGGCACAACAAGCTTTGGCGGAACAACTTATTCCACCACCGGCCAGAATATTACAGGACTCCTTCCTGTAGGGAGCACAGGGTAAGCACTCAAGTCAGATACTACGTCGTCTTCAGAACCTAACACGATAAATTCGGCATAGCATTAACCATGGTATTTTAACTTTTTTCAGCAGAATCCTCTCGTACTAATTCAAACTTTCCAGACATCGCCATTGATGGAATCGTTACACTTCTCACTGTAACAATTCAGTAGGGAAGCCCTACGCATGGCGCATTTTTCGTTCTCATACACCTTAAATAGTCGAAGGCATGATTCATTAGGTTTATTTGATCAAACTCAATTGTAAACAAGACATTGTGGACGGACTTGGAGCTAGCTTTGAGGGTAATGAGGTATCGTACACTATGTATTGGACAGGATGAAATACATCAATGTTTATGGAAGTCGAAGTTAACAGACCATGAGTGTATCGCAGAAATCAAGGGGAATACAGTTCTTGGGATTGAAATATAGGCGAGCTCGTAGAGCGGTTTCGTGAACAATTGAAACGACGAGTCATAACCCGATGAATTTCGAGATCTGCTGTTTCTCGTGAGTCCGTCGCTTCAGTCGTTGAAGTACCATATCCAGTGCGAAAAAATTCGCAGGATTAGTGGCGAATTTACGATGTTTACTAGAGGCCGTATGCTAAAAGACAATCACCTCAATAACAGGCAAAAGAGGCTGTTGATGCAAGACATACCGTTGCGAAGTCGTCAAATTTGATGCGACAGCTCTCACAGTAGCCCGGTTTAGCACCTTCTTCACGTTTCGGTAATTTCATCGTATTTGTACTCTTGCTCTTCCTAAGGAGCGGCACCTTACTAGGTGGCCCCATTTGATTATTTGCAGCTCCTGTGTCGACCTTCTCCTTGCCCGAAAATTTGAGCGATGTCACCACATGGCGCCCAAGTTTGTCCGGAAAGGTAGATGTTCCGTTAATATTGCGTTGGAACCGACCGGACGTCGAAGTGGTGCCAGTGTTCGAGGTAATGCCTACGCTGTTGCCAGATGCAGCAATGTAGTTCATCCCTGCGCCTGAAGGATTATATCCAGAGGCATTGACAGACTCTACGTCGTCTTCGTCCCCATCGAGGTCCACGCATAAGCCACCATGTTGCCCAGCAACTGGATGAGAAAGCCGGCGTTGTAAATTGTGAACAGAAAGGGATTTCCTCAGGTTGGAACCGCCGACATTAGCTTTGCCAGCCGCTTTCAGAGTCTGAGTTGCTTCTTGCTTGCGCTTGAAGGTTAGAAGTACTTTTTTTCTTCAACTGGGCGCGTTCCAATTCTCCGTCTCGCTCAGCTTTTTGTTGTTTTCGTATCGCCGTTGTTCTTTTTCGTCAAAGGGTCCAAATGGATTT